>HG993126.1:24616798-25170749 GCA_905231855.2 Eristalis tenax
GATTTAAGTTGAAACCGAATAAAAGTTTCCCCGACCCAGAGTGCCAAATTGAAAAATATATGTGCCCTCAACTGCTGATTAGTTACTAAGAACTCCCTGTTCTTTTCAGATTTACGTTACACTTAAGTGCCCCAGAACACTAAGCCCAAACCACTTCTCCATTAAAGAGTCCCTTACCACCGGCCAGGGGGTGGTGTGGGACAGGGAGAGGCAGAGGAGAAAAACTTTTTTTGTGGTTTAAAATCCGTTTCGAAAGACCCTTCTGCTGGAAATTACTCCATCAGCATCCATATAACTCAGACAGCAACAACAGCCTCGAACAACGAACTTGTGTTAGTATCCTTTCGCCGAGATGAAGGATATAAGTATACCATTTTAAGCATTTTACAGCAATTTCATCTGCTACGTAATTGCCGCCAGTTTTACTACCGCGGGCTACATAAACTTTCTGCAGTTTGATGTGCCCGTACACCAGATAGGCGCGCTAAAAACTTCTCACCAGTAGCCAAGGACACGCTGACATGCCGTAATGACAACACTCTTTCCCTCTGTCGCTCCCCCGATTTTGAGCCATCTCATTGCTGTTCAGGCGTCCGATCTATTTTGGATTTGTTTAAACTTTTCGACTGAGTATTGAAACTTTTTGCCAGCACCGAGCGACGAAACTCCCTCGGAGCCTGTCTGCCGGCGGAACATCCAAATTTAAAGTTGCTTCGCGTTGCCTGGAGGAGGCTTTATTCTTCGTGGCGCACGGATTACACCGTCACACCAGCGGCCACTGCTCGTTCCGTCAGCCATAAAGACATTTTTCATGAGGAGCATCGAACTTCGACTACACGCGAACAAAGCCGATTCAGTGCGAAGGGCCTATTCCCGATAAAATATTTACTTTATTTACGCCCGTCAATCCTCAATTGCTACGAGAAGAAGGTTTTTCCGCCGCAATGACAGGCCGTTTTTCAGTTTTATGCGAGCGTGTTTTGAAACTGTCCTGAGCTCGAGTGGCGCGCGAACGAAAACTCAAGCCGCACTGCCGTAATGGGTTTTGGAGTTCTTAATTCCGCCGAGGAGATTTTAATTTTATGCGAAAGTCATGACTGGTGTGCGCCTCCCCCTGGTGCGCGACTCTTCGGCGCTTTTATTGGTTATTTATGCCTTCGTGATGTGGTTGGCCATGAGGACGGGCGGTGGCGAAAGAACAGAAAAAATGATGCAAAGTTCCCTGGAGCGACTTGATGTTGTGTGCTGGAGAATTAGTGTTTTTCTGTCGATTTTACAACGGCTCGGAGGCAGAATAGAATTCGAGGATCAATGTGTGCCGTAAAGTCTGTCAATTACTGACGTTCATTCCTCTGATTGACGTCGTTTTGATGAATTTATCGCTAGGTTACGATTTTCAATGTTTTTCTTCTTTCTGGGATTAACGCAGATATGCGGGAGGAGTTTGGTGACAATATTTGGTTGTGATTTGATTGCCTTGGTTAGGTTTTGTTTTTTACAACTTGATCACAGATTTAGGAGCACTTGGCACGACTGTTATGGTTCTGGTTCCTGTGATGAGGGTATCTTCAATTCTTTTCTTAAGCGCCATTGAGGCTTTAAGATGTTCAAAATGACTATTTTTGACTTTTATGAGTGCTTTAAGAGGGATTGGTGTAGTGGATAAATGCATGATTCATATCCTTTTCTTTTTACGGTGGGCGGTAGTATTAAGGACGCTTCAAAGACCTTGTCGCATTGGAGTCGAGTTTATTTATAGCTTTAGTTGGTATCTTTCGCCTAGGCTGCCAATGTTTTTTAGTTTTTCAGCAAATTGTTCAAAAATTTGAAAATGTTTAAAATCGGTGTACACCGTATTTATCGGCACGCCATAATCAACTCAGTCCACCCGAATCCATTTCAAAGGCTTCGGGTCTTAAGGGTCTTAAGTGCTGACCGCAGCACTTGTCTTTCACGGAAACAACAGTCCTGACAACTGGGGACCCAACACTGACTGGTGAGACAACCCTAGAGACGGCTTGAGTTATAATGGTCCCGCTCTCGACAACTTAATGAAGTGACAACGATTGCGTGTTTCCGATCGATACGTACCATATTTTTTGAAGTTGCAACTATTTGATTTGATTACGACTGCGGGATCTCCAAAATATTGGTCGGGTTTTGTTGCAACATGCCACTCCTCGGTGCACGGTGTAGTTATGTTTTTAGGAAATTCCGAGCAGTTTGCAAAACGTACCTGCTTTCGGCAAGAGATGCGATGTCGTCCGATTTCTTCAGCTGATAATTGAGCAGATTGTGAGCCATGCTAATGTAAACACCGAAGGGGCTATCATCACCATTTCAGTCCAACCGCTGGGCTAACCAGATGTTATCGACATCATCACGCAAACGTAAACGGAAATGTTCGCCTTGATTGAGAACCAGGCGAAACAAGTTATGGTCGATGAGCACAAACGATGCTCTATAAAAGCCTGTTCTATGCTAGTCCTGCTATATGGAGCCTAAAGCTGAACGATAAGCTAAAAGCAGAGCTGATTGTATACAAAAATGGGGGCCTAAAAGGAATGGCCAAACTTGTGGATGTAATCCGAAAATTCGACTACACTGTGCAATCAGCTGCCAGTCATCTTGACATAACTTGGTTTTTATACCGCAGGTTCAATTAAATACATGGAGAGCAATGTTCCAGCTTAGAGGATCTTGGAATCCCGCTCACCGGTCTAAGTAGTAAGTTACGTGAGCAGCCCATTAAGCACACAAAATATAATATTAATTAAAACTTTTTTAAAATATATTATTATTTAATAGAAAAATACAACTTTTATTATACCACATTTCCAAAACAAACAAAGGATCTTCCCGACGAAACCAACCTCGTTATCATCTATCACAATAGAAATACAACTGATATGACACGATGGAAATGGACATGGAAATATTCAATAAAAGAGGAAACCACCAAAATACGCGGTCGTTAATTCGCCACGGGCAATACGCGCCGCGCCTTTGCGAGCGAAAATATTGTGTAATAAAGTTATATATTTTTTGTTAAATTAAACGCTTAGTTTTTCATTAATTGGGGGCTCAACCGGGATGCACCACTAATACAATCTGCAAATAAAAAGTAAAATTGTGAAGTGCATTCCTGCCAATCAACAGCCAAGTATCCAAATCAGATTGGAGAAAGAGTAGAAGCAGAAGCAGTACTTCGGATAAAGCATCAAGGCTTCTAGCTTTAAAACCAAAACAAGTACCTTTACGAGGAGAAATAATAATAGTAACCCACGGAAATCAGTGATGAATGCCGATATATCAATGTAATCAACAAATCGGCATATCAAACGATTTCGAAACTAGACAATAACATTTTAAAAATAAGCTTATTCGAGCGAAGTATTTTCGTAATGACATTATTAAAACAGATGACCAGGTATCAATTATTAAAGATACGCATCCTAGAGTGCAGAAACTTTGTGAGAACAGAAAGCAAGTACTGAGCAAGTATTATTGGCCTTGAATTTCAGACGAATTCCAGGAATTTGCTCGAAATTGTGAGGCATGTAATTTCAGTAAGTAGGCAGACATCCCATCAAACAACCAATTTGCGAGACGCCAATTCCCGTGAAAGAGGGGGAGTGCTTAATACACAAAAAAAACCACAGGCACCCATTGGGGTAAATTACAACAAAAATATAAACCACAGAATGTAAAAAAGAAATCGATATTATTAAATACAGTAGAGCTACAAAACGATCAACTCAGGATAGCTCGCTCAAAGGGGGGGTATAGACAATAAGGACTATCTGGAAATGGAAAGCGGGATCCTCAGATAATTATGATGAGCTTACCATCACACAATAAACTAAACGATATAATTCGACAACAATTTGTAACCAATCCCAAATTATTTGAAGCCATCAAAAAACAAATAAGTATAAAATGTATTACTGAAAAAAATAAAACTAATAATTTTTAGTGACAAAATATTATTTGTGAAAAACATTGTTGATACCCAAGCTTTAAATATTAACAAAACTAAAAAGAATTCTAATTAAAACGTTCCCTGTAAGTAACATACTTTGTGTTTCGAATTTTAATATTTCACGGAAATCAAAGATGAATTATGAAAATGTACATTATAAGAAAGTAAGGCCATAAGCCAATAAAAAATTAATGAAAAGTAATTTTAAGTAAAGAAATCAAAAAATGTCACAGTATCTTTTAAAAAACGTAAAATCTCTCTTATTCATTTGACAAATAATCCTCCCAGCAGCAGTTCTGATTCCGTTTGGTATAAACAGAGAACACATAGATTGAGGACATGGAGATTAAAACGATTTCTAAACAATCGATGAAGGCAATGCGAAGCTGCGGAGCAAGCTTCTTAAACGAAGAGGGGAGTTATCACACTGGTTTCCCTGGAAGGAACACACAACATCTTATCGAACAAACAGTGTCCAAAACAAACAAAGGACCTTTCCGCCGAACCCGAACATAGTTATCCAGTCGCGCCTGTGCTTGCGAAAATATTGTGAAATAAAATTTTATATTTTTTTATTAAATTTAACACTTCGTTTTTTTAGTTCACATTTATAGAAAAAAATAACAAATTTTCAGCAGACTAGCCCTTTTTATCATGACATATTTAAATACTAGACAAAAATGTTTAAAACAGTTAATTGAACAATGCTCTCTGACTCTGACCCTGACTGTGTTCTGTGTTACTTTTTAAGAAGAATTGCGTGGAGTCGACATTGAATAGGTCGTGAAATCCGGGGGTGTGATTGCTGTGGTGTGTAAATATGGATGACTGCGCTCGAGTGAAAGCCGTTGCAGTTCTTGTATGTCTTGATTCGGATGACTGCTAATAGTACTTAGCACCTTCCTGGAGAGCTGGAGGATGTACTTGTCTATCCTTCTGGTCGGGATGAACTTCAGTGTCGAATGTCCTGTGGAGACCAGTGCACATTCTTAAAATCTTCCGTTCGAACAGACATTTTCTCTCCACTGCTGTGGGGTTGATTGTGTACCAGATCGGGCAACCGTAGGTTATTACTGGTCTTAGTCTTCTGGCAACAGCGTATTTTGGTGGGTTCATCTTTTATAGGATATTTCCATACCCATTTGCATGGTGTCATGTCAGTTGTATTTGTATTGTGATAGATGATAACGAGGTTGGGTTCGGCGGCAATGTCATTTGTTTGTTTGCTTCTAATTACTACAGCACACATCCATGCATGGGAGTCAGACACAGTAGACAGTTAGTATATGCACTTAAAACGTTTCGGTGTTGAGATCGAGCTTCTAAAGGGCTGCTTGAAATTGAATCAATCTAGTAGATTGCTTTTGTATTAACTTGGGACATACGACATAGTCAAATCAAATTGAAATCATTTCATATTCAAATGCCTGTAGTGAGTGAAGTTAACTCCATCTGAATAACACTGTCTCAGGACACCGAGGCTGTGCGTTGTCTGGGGATGTGCATTAAGTCATTTGCCCGTCTCTAAAAAGGTTATCATACGATACGAACTTTATCCGATCCATTTTCCTTTAGCCAACAGCCAATAAGAAGTTGAATGGTCAGTCTCTTGACACAACAATACGAGTGCAGCTTCGAAACTCTACGCTTGAATCCAACCATCCATTTTCTCAAATGGCACGCTGGGCACTTACGCCATAAAATATCTTAACTGTGTCGATATGTATCCAGTGTCGATGGTCGTAGTCCTGACCGGAAGGCCTGGCCAATAAACAAACGCACCGTCGTGATCTGAAATGCTGCGCTCTTCACAAGGATTTAGCATAGGTTGTCTGTAAGCTAGAAAGGAGTTAAGAATCTAGTTTAGAGTTGTCCGCCGCAGATGATAAATCTAAGCTAATTTGAAGTGAACTGAGTACTCAAAATAGATCAAGGCCGTGTGTATGTGAAAAGTGTTTTTTAGAACGCAAATGGACACAACGCCTTTTCTACCACAAGTGCGATACAGCCATCATCAACGCTTGGGTGTTATATCGACGCCCCTTCGTACGAATTTATTACAGAAGTGGCCACTTGTCTTACAATATCCGGCATAGTGTCGGCACGAAAGCCTCGGAATCGGAGATCGCAGCCCAGCAGAGTCGAGTGAATGTTGCTCCGCTAGCAACGAACGCACGGCTAGAAACAATCGGCCACTTACCGGGGCACGAAAAAAATCAAACTCGATGCAAAAAACCTGGATGCAACTAACGAACTCGATTTGTTTGCCGGAAATGTCAAGTTCATCTTTGCCCCACATTTTTCATGCAATTTCACACAACTGAGATGCGCCGCCGATCCAAATTTGTTTTTTTTTTTTTAATCGTGTTCGTACAAAATGTTCCATTTTGTCAGTAAGGCCCATCGTGGCCCATTGGGCACTCACTGCCTGGTGACGTACCCAGGTGAGTTATATGAAAAGTCGTAGAACAAAAGTTGATCAGAATTGCCTCCTCCACCACATAATTTGTTTTCCAAAAAAAGTTCGGCATTACAGGGTCACGTTCTTTTTCTCAAAGTGGCGATCCAGTTCGGCGTGCGTTTGTGCCTCAACCAACAGTCATCTCAGTCTGACGAAATTATCTTCTTTTACCTTTCCACTTATGATCTTGACCCCCCCGTAGCTCGTAAAGTTTGCTCTCAAATGATGAATATCAGCAAAACGAGCCCATTCCGCACTTGTACCATTCAACTGAGTACAACCAAGATTAAGATTTTATCAAATTTTCTCTTCATACCAGGTAATCCCATTTGCGAACCATCTTGTCATGCCTCCCATATGCCACTTGCCACCAAGCACTTAACCAAGATCATTAGACTTGAGGGAAGTTTCTTTTTCTAATTTCATCAACTGCTTGCCATCACCAAAGGTTAACTACCTCCCATTGGGGATTGCCAGCCCTCAGAGGCCTACGACTTCCGCGATCTGTCATGTAATCTACCAGTCTACACTCAAGTTTGATGCAGCGGGACTAGTTGAGGCCCACGCTGCTGCCGCTCATGCAAATCCCATTCGAGCACACCCCAGACAGTGATTTGTCCCCGAACGTAATCTGTCGGCATCCTATTAATACTAATGCCACCGTCTAATTCCACGCGAGTAAACAATCCAAATCCCGCAGTTATCATTTCATCGTCACTTTTACTACGCCCCGGCACGGTTCTTGGTCTTCAGCTCGATGCTCCCGCAGATAGGGCATTAGCATAACATGTGCCGTGTCAATGGGTGGCGTGAAGGAGCCCACGACACAGTCGGGAGGAAGGTGAAAACGACTCGTATTCCCTATTCCCAGCAACCAACATCAAGGATTGGAACTTCTTAAGCATTCTCTGTGGTTTCAGTTATTGAGGCCACGCAAAACACCACGTAGGGGTTCAAAGCTAATTATTAAAGCAAATACAACCCCCACCACGAGTATCGTTGTGTATTTGGCCACCCTGCATGGCCCACTTGCGAAGGGATGAAGTAGTGGGTTTCTTTGAAAACCGTCTCAGGATTGCGGTTACCTACGAGCGTTCTCCAAGCGCGTCGAGAGTGTGTACGCGAGGCGAGTACGAGTACGAGTTCTCGTATATGTTTGTGAGGATGTACGGAATGAAATGTACCGTAAGAACCACTAAAAGGGGTTGCGATAAGCTCTCATGGTTACGGGTGTGTCTCTGTGGGCGGGTGGTTGGTACATATCTGCACAAAGGTAAATGGATGCAGCGGTACGAAAAGACGATGCCTTGATTACACAAAACCCGTATATTTAGATTCCGAATAACAGGATAATTTGCCGCAAACGTACTCCTTCTCTTCCGCCTGAGATCCACCCATCGCCCATCGCCCATCGCCGCACGCCTTTCCGCCAACCACTCTGACATCCTTCAGTCGTTGTCATGCGATGAAGGCTCTGCGGATATGTCTTCATACGAGAAGCGGCATCGTTGTGTGCGCGCACGGATGGAGCGTCAGCCCGCTCTCTCACTGCTATCGTATGCGCCACGGCCGTGCTCACGAGCTTACCTTAATGGAGTTTTCATACATATTTAATGGGCTCGGAATGACAAGGCAAGTTTAGGGCGGTAGTATGGATAATGTCTTATCGCAGGATAAGGAGCACCCGTTGCTTACCAATAGGTAATACGTATTCCTAGGCATTTACATTCATTACGTTCATTACATCGCAGAAACCGAAGGAGAAGAAACTCATTTTCTGCTCTGGCTTTCGCTAAGAAGATGCCATCTTGAAGATCACGTTCGAAGGCGGCACTGACGGATGGTTGGATATCGATTCGCGATACTCGAGCAATATGGTTGAGTCACTTACAGTGTCAATTGTTTTCAAAGGATACCGCTGTTGGATGTGCTGGTGTGCTGGTGCGGGAGGTGGTTGATCGAAGGCACACATTGTTTGCCACAAACAAACACTCCCGGTGATATCGATATACTCGTACGTCTTACCGGGTTACCAGATTGCGTTTCGTATAGAGGGAAGCTGGTGCTGAAGAGGTTTCGTGGGAGTGTAGGTACCGCTCCTTGTCGTCCCATTAAGTCCTTACGACTATCTTAAATAAGGCATTGTTCGGATATTAAGCTTGCACTTCTGCAGTCGACTGAGGTGACTAATAAAAACAGAGTTTACCTACGTTCGTATGTTTGTTACTCCGAATTAATTTCATTTTATTTGCAAAGGATATTTGGTTGAACTCAGTTTCGATCACTTGATGGGAGTCCTGATTGATAAAAATAAAGCGCTTCAATAGCCTGAACTTCAGTCGACGCTGAACGCACGTCATTGGGACAACTCTTATAAACATCATCATCAACACCCGTCACCGCCGCACGGTACCCGCCTTTGCTCAAAGCTTTCTTTTCTCTCGGAGACGTCATCGAGAGCAGCAGCAGCGGACCAATAATAGAAGCGTAACAAAATAAATTAAGAATTGAACGTTTTGTTTAAAAGAAATGATATTTGTTTAATTTAATGAATTATTCTATAATAAAATAAAATATTTGAACAAAATATAGTTTTACATATAGTATTACCCGAGTACCCGGGTAATGCGGGGAATATTCATATAATACTGTGCCCGGCATTATCGGTCATCGCCCACCTGTTAACAAGTACTCTAATTCAATACAAAAATTAATAAGGTGGTGAATATTATACTTTCCCAGCTAAGAAAGGGAAAGCGGG
Source organism: Eristalis tenax (assembly GCA_905231855.2). Taxonomy (NCBI): domain Eukaryota; kingdom Metazoa; phylum Arthropoda; class Insecta; order Diptera; family Syrphidae; genus Eristalis; species Eristalis tenax. The sequence continues at coordinate 24,626,003 of HG993126.1, forward strand.
GATGAAAGCATTGGTCATTGGTGATGTACTAAAATTTTTTTGCAAACACTACATCCCAACTACGCTATTGAGTACGAATTGCATTTTAGTTCATCGTAAGTAGCAGATTCATTTCGTCTAAGGTTACGGCACCCAATAAAATGCAACTCGAATAATACGTGAAAATTCGAGTATCCGGGTACCCGTGTAATTATCCGGATATGCGGGTATCAAGCGCTCTACTGGGCACTTTGCCTCCAGTCGTAAAGACCAAGCTATTCTGCTTCCGGGGCGACTAGGTCTTTATAACGGATGATCGGTCATCTTCTCTTTCTCGAACGAGGACATTCGGATTCTAAGACCCTCTTTGCTGGAACGGTATTGCCCACATCTTGGTATAGCTCGTAAAGTTCAAGATTGTGTCTTCTTCTCGATTTAACTTCGCAGAAGGGACCATATATCCGACGAATGAATGAAATGAATGCGCAAACAAAGCAAGCCAGGATTTTATTTCTTAACCACTGCGGTAGAGTTCCATGGGAAAAAATAAGAAGTTTCTTGAACAAAAATCTGTCTGTCTCCTATATTTACAACATTATTCCGAGACATGATTTAAATAATGTCGTCATCAAATGTTGCTTTAATATCCGATGTATGCTGGACAGTTTATAAAAGAGGATTAATGTTCAAAACTAAGTCATGCTGCCTTGTTAAAAAGATGGGATACCACTGAAATGGAGGTTCCAACTGGAAAATCTTCCGAACCACGCAAACAAAGTAGTCAAAATCTGGATTAATGTCAACAAAATCAAAGTTTATGATTTACCCGTGCAGTCTCCGGACCTATATCGTATAGACAACCGTGCAAGACGATGGACATCACAGAGACACAGTCCTCGTAAACGCCAGACTAGCTACCATCTGCCACATTTGTGTTCATATTCAAATATAACTACGGCGGTCAACAACTTTCTTCGTAAACGTCGTGAATGTGCTGTTAGTCAGTAGACCCCGGGTGGATTTGTGGCTGCAGAAAACCAACGTTTTGAAGTTAACCAAGATTTTAAGCCAAACCACAACAAAAAAGTGGTTTCGAGTGGGCCCAATTAGAAAGAGTGTCTCGAAATGGATACACTGGAGTTTTCTGTCACTCTCTTGTTTGCGTACATTTCTTGACGGACCTCTCCACACGGATATGTGTTGGAGTACTTAGACTACGACGAGATGTTCAAATTCATCTCATAATTAAATATTTAAATATTTAGATAGTGAATATTTTTGAGCTAGAACAACCGCATTCCTTTTTTCATGCGCTTTTGAGCACATGAACAATTTACGACGCACGGCGTTTGAATTACTCATACCTCCTTTGAAATTCGTTGCTAAATTCATGTTTTCCTCCATCAGTTCAACCAGCCGGTTTATTTGTTTTGGACTGGAAATTCGAATACTTAAGAAATGAATAGTTAACACAAAATAAATTTTTACGCCATTCCAGTTTAAACATAAAGAAATGTCATGTGTTTACCTGATTTTCGATTTGAGGGTTTCACAAAATTCAAATCGCCTTCTATTTTCGTATCACTTGGCGGTTTTGGATAGTAGACCGACTTTCCGATGCACGACAAGAGTCACACACCAAAAATAAGTTGTAGATAAGCCAGATGTAGTTTTGATGTAGGATGTCTGCTTTCACCACTATCGTAATACCGACATCATAGAGGCGTTTCGAAACAATGCGTTCAACGTCCTTCATCGTCCCAACATCGACGACATATCGACGTTTATGAACAGTAGATACTGCAGTTTACCTAAGTTAGTGCGATCGTCAATCTGGATTAATGAACATGTTTAACGCAGGCCTTTGTTAGTCTGCCGTTTATGAAAACACCCATATCTTCATACTTCACCCATACCCATACCCACACCACACCTATACACACATCCTTTGCACTGATTATTCCTTGTCGCTGATTATTTAACTGAACTTTAAGCCATATATGAAGATTTCAGCTTAGAGCGAGAGTTCCCAAAGACTGGCATCGAATCGAAACTAATTGCATAGATACTTCAGTATTCGTATTTAAAATCGTAAAAAAAACAAACTATTTGTTGGACTCTGTTTAGAACTATATCCTGGAAGCACTGAAAAAATCGTTTCGCATGGCACTGCCTGAAATTCAAGAATACGACCGACCCAAGGCTGTCCCCACCCGAATTCCAGGCCCTCGCTGAAATGTACACAAGACGCACATTTAAAATAGAAAGAATTTTGAGGTTTATTTTAATTAGCAAATTACTTCTGGTATTTTATTCAAATCGAAATAAATAAAGTGTACAATATTAATGTGCGAACAATGATAGAAATAAACTTTTCCTTACACATCATGGTTTATCAATTTTTTTAATATCTATATTTTACATATATCGGTTTTGCATGTTTTCTTACAAAAGAAAAGTAAAACAAAAATCACATAGAATAATACAAGAAACTTTATTGAAACAAAGTCATAAACAAGAAAGCATTAATTTAATGTATCAACATAACGTAAGGATGAGAAAATAATTCCAACCCATCGCAATTCCTTATAAACGTACATAATTATTTGGTATCGTTTCGAATATATGCAAATGTATCTTACTATCATTTATCATTATATAACACACTTAGTCAAAGCAAAAAGCATAAACATCTAAATAAAATCAAACGTCAAAGTTATGGTGGTGGCTGGTATGTATACTAAAGTTCAACTAACTTAAGAATTCATCTCTGAAAGAAGCGTCTTAAAGTGTTTTCTTGCTCTTAGAAACTAATATTTACTTTCTGGGTTTTTTTTTTGGTTTTCTTATCCATTCACTTATCATTTATGTATCCTAAAAAATATTAGTAATTAATCCTTTTTTTTTTGTCAATTATTACTTAATTATTTTTTGTTTTCATTTTTCTTACACTTCTGCCTTAAAGAAATAAATGTTTTGGTTTTTGTTTCTTTTTTGTTTTAAAGAAAATTAATGGTCATACAACTACCTAAGATACTTTACAGTGTTGATTTAAGGTTCAATCTTCTTTTTTGTTTATTGCGGCAATAATAATAGTTTCTTATTAAAAACATTTAATAAGGAAATTCTTGCTTTGTTTTTGGTTTTCTGTTTTACTTTGTATGTATAATATATTTCAGTTTTATTTAGTTTTACACCTATTCCGTATATATATATATATAAATATTGTTACTGATGCATCTGGATGAATTTGAATTGTTTGTTTTTGTATTTTGTTTTTTTTTTTCGTCGGAAAATAACATGGAAACGAGATACGGGTGGGGATGATACTATACTGTTCGAAAAACTATGTGATTCACTTGTATGTTTATTTTTTATTTCCTTATATTTCTGTATTTTGTTTATAATCGTTTGCTGGTTATTTTGTATTACATTTTACTTTGTTTACAATTTGCACCTTGATTGTCAACTAAAACATAGTTATATTTATGAATTTGTTTTGTTTAATTTACACCACTTCATCATTTGGGTTGAATGAGACCATCTTGCTTAAGTATATCTTCTCTTTATGGCTTTATATGAATTGTTTATCATTTTGTTATGTTTAGTAAATTTTTCATTTTCAAAAATATACATACCCATCAGTGTTTCTAAAATTTACACATCATTGCCTCCACATTTTTATTTTTTTGTTGTAGTTTTATATACGATTTTTTGCAGTTGCTTTAAGATTTATTTTGAAAACATTCACGAACTTTTCCCCTTCTTGTATCTAAACAATTTAATTTCATTTAAATTTATTTAATATTTTTTTATAAATATTTTTTCAGTCTTACTCTACACATACATAAAAAATAAATTCGGCAAATACATATGTTTAAAAACAAATTAAACGAATTGTGTAGATCCCATTTTATTCTTTATCTTGTCTTTTTTATTTGAACAAATTTTAATAAAATGGGAACAACTTTTCTATGAAAGGTATTGTGAATAAAAATAAATTTTATTTTATTTTCATACATGTACATATCTTAATTTACTTATACTCAATGTTCATCCAAACCGTAACCGTGTAAGTAGAAGAATATATTTACATTATGACTTTGTTTTCATTTAATTATATTTAAATACATTACATTTTGTATTTAAATTTATTTTTAAAAATATACATATATGTGTACGTATATATATATTTATGAAAAATGTTTCCTTATTAGGTATGCTTAGTCTATAGACTATTTTATCAAATTGATTTTTCATTAATATAAAGGAAATACATATTTCTTTCTCGATGAAACTTCTGGGGGAAATTTTTTCCGAATTTATGTGTCATTAGGGGTTAGTCTATCTTGACACATTGTGGCTAAGAAGAAAGGGAAAGGGAAAGCAGGGATGAAACATTGGTCATTGGTGATGTATTAAATTTTTTTTGCAAACACTACATCCCAACTACGCTATTGAGTACGAATTGCATTTTAGTTCATTGTAAGTAGCAGATTCATTTCGTCTAAGGTAACGGCACCCAATAATATGCAACTCGAATAATACGTGAAAATTCGAGTATCCGGGTACCCGTGTAATTATCCGGATATGCGGGTATCAAGCGCTCTACTGGGCACTTTGCCTCCAGTCGTAAAGACCAAGCTATTCTGCTTCCGGGGCGACTAGGTCTTTATAACGGATGATCGGTCATCTTCTTTCTTGAACGAGGACACTCGGATTCTAAGACCCTCTTTGCTGGAACGGTAATTCCCACATCTTGGTATAGCTCGTAAAGTTCAAGATTGTGTGAATGAATGTGAATGAATGAAATGAATGCGCAAGCAAAGCAAGCCAGGATTTTATTTCTTAAACACTGCGGTAGAGTTCCATGGGAAAAAATAAGAAGATTCTAGAACAAAAATCGGTTTGTCTGTCTCTTATATTTACAACATTATTCCGAGACATGATTTCAATAATGTCGTCATCAAATGTTGGTTTAATATCCGAGGCATCGGATATATTCTGTTTACTGTTGAGGCTCGCTAGGCCACAGACCAACCAACACTGATCCTTTCAAAGAGCTAATGACACAAACCAGCAATAATTATTCATGAGAACAAGCCAAGAAACTATACACGTCCGAGTCCGAAGGAGAAAGAGGCACTGGATTGGACATACGCCATTACGAGGTACGCTATGAGTCCGCTTATCCAGGCAGTGCGAATAGCTAGACAGCAAACATGGTGCGGAAGAGTTGAAGAGGCATCGATCTCATTGGGAATGGAACGAGTGGTTGATCCTATGCTCCCCGTGGGGTGGAAGAACATAGGTAAATGTTTTTTTTTTTTTTTTTTGTATGGTCACATCCATTAAATATGTTGTAAAGTAAACAATGTGTGCTGTACAGTTTATAAAAGATGATTAATGTTGTGCCATCATTCAAATCAGTCATGCTGCCTTGTGAAAAAGAGGGGATACCACAGAAATGGAGGTTCCAACTGGAAAATCTTCCGAACCACGCAAACAAAGTAGTCAAAATCTGGAGTAATTTCAACAAAATCAAAGTTTATGATTTACCCGTGCAGTCTCCGGACCTATATCGTATAGACAACCGTGCAAGACGATGCACATCACAGACACACAGTCCTCGTAAACGCCAGACTAGCTACCATCTGCCACATTTGTGTTCATATTCAAATATAACTACCGCGGTCAAAAACTTTCTTTGTAAACGTCGTGAATGTGCAGTTAGTCAGTAGACCGCGGGTGGATTTGTGCCTGCAGAAAACCAACGTTTTGATGTTAACCAAGATTTTAAGACAAACCACAACAAAAAAGTGATTTCGAGGGGGCCCAATTAGAAAGAGTGTCTCGAAATGGATACACTGGAGTTTTCTGTCACTCTCTTGCTTGCGTACATTTCTTGACGGACCTCTCCCCACGGATATGTCTTGGACTACTTAGACTACGACGAGATGTTCAAATTCATCTCATAATTAAATATTTAAATATTTAGATAGGGAATATTTTTGAGCTAGTACAACCGCATTCCTTTTTTCATACGCTTTTGAGCACATGAACAATTTACGACGCACGGCGTTTTGAGAGTAGAGGCACTTCTTAGGCGAACCATAATTGACTAGAGCTTATGTTCTGTTCAATAGCTGACTGTCAACTCAAATTGTGAAATGGGGTAGTTTTCATAGTTTCTGCCAGAATTAACATTTTCTAATTGTTATTTTGAGTCACATTGGTGTTTGTTTTTGCTCAAGTATGTATTGACCACATTCATATGAGAATTTGAAATATGTACTTGCATTCTTTTTCATCCCTTACAGGTGGCCCTAACATTTTCAGAATTACTCATACCTCCTTTGAAATTCGTTGCTAAATTCATGTTTTCCTCCATCAGTTCAACCAGCCAGTTTATTTGTTTTGGACTGGAAATTCGAATACTTAAGAAATGAATAGTTAACACAAAATAAATTTTTACGCCATTCCAGTTTAAACATAAAGAAATGTCATGTGTTTACCTGATTTTCGATTTGAGGGTTTCACAAAATTCAAATCGCCTTCTATTTTCGTATCACTTGGCGGTTTTGGATAGTAGACCGACTTTCCGATGCACGACAAGAGTCACACACCAAAAATAAGTTCTAGATAAGCCAGATGTAGTTTGATATAGGATGCCTTTGATGTAGAAGCGTTTCGAAACCAGGCGTTCAACGTCCTTCGTAATCGGGGTGAACGACTGCACAATCTGCCCAACATCGACGACATATCGACGTTTATGAACAGTAGATACTGCAGTTTACCTAAGTTAGTGCCATCGTCAATCTGGATTAATCAACATGTCCAACGCAGGCCTTTGTTAGTCTGACGTTTATGAAAACACCCATACCTTCATACTTCACCCATAGCCATACCCACACCACACCTATACACACATCCTTTGCACTGATTATTCCTTGTCGCTGATTATTTAACTGAACTTGAAGCCATATATGAAGATTTCAGCTTATAGCGAGAGTTCCCAAAGACTGGCAATTAATTTATAACCTCCTAGTTTAGCCAATCGAAACTAATTGCATAGATACTTCAGTATTCGTATTTAAAAAACAAACTATTTGTTGGACTCTGTTTAGAATACTGGCAATATCCTGGAAGCACTGAAAAAATCGTTTCGCATGGCACTGTCTGAAATGTCAAGAATTCGACCGACCCAAGGCTGTCCCCACCCGAATTCCAGGCCCTCGCTGAAATGTACACAAGACGCACATTTAAAATAGAAAGAATTTTGAGGTTTATTTTAATTAGCAAATTACTTCTGGTATTTTATTCAAATCGAAATAAATAAAGTGTACAATATTAATGTGCGAACAATGATAGAAATAAACTTTTCCTTACACATCATGGTTTATCAATTTTTTTAATATCTATATTTTACATATATCGGTTTTGCATGTTTTCTTACAAAAGAAAAGTAAAACAAAAATCACATAGAATAATACAAGAAACTTTATTGAAACAAAGTCATAAACAAGAAAGCATTAATTTAATGTATCAACATAACGTAAGGATGAGAAAATAATTCCAACCCATCGCAATTCCTTATAAACGTACATAATTATTTGGTATCGTTTCGAATATATGCAAATGTATCTTACTATCATTTATCATTATATAACACACTTAGTCAAAGCAAAAAGCATAAACATCTAAATAAAATCAAACGTCAAAGTTATGGTGGTGGCTGGTATGTATACTAAAGTTCAACTAACTTAAGAATTCATCTCTGAAAGAAGCGTCTTAAAGTGTTTTCTTGCTCTTAGAAACTAATATTTACTTTCTGGGTTTTTTTTTTGGTTTTCTTATCCATTCACTTATCATTTATGTATCCTAAAAAATATTAGTAATTAATCCTTTTTTTTTTTTGTCAATTATTACTTAATTATTTTTTGTTTTCATTTTTCTTACACTTCTGCCTTAAAGAAATAAATGTTTTGGTTTTTGTTTCTTTTTTGTTTTAAAGAAAATTAATGGTCATACAACTACCTAAGATACTTTACAGTGTTGATTTAAGGTTCAATCTTCTTTTTTGTTTATTGCGGCAATAATAATAGTTTCTTATTAAAAACATTTAATAAGGAAATTCTTGCTTTGTTTTTGGTTTTCTGTTTTACTTTGTATGTATAATATATTTCAGTTTTATTTAGTTTTACACCTATTCCGTATATATATATATATAAATATTGTTACTGATGCATCTGGATGAATTTGAATTGTTTGTTTTTGTATTTTGTTTTTTTTTTTCGTCGGAAAATAACATGGAAACGAGATACGGGTGGGGATGATACTATACTGTTCGAAAAACTATGTGATTCACTTGTATGTTTATTTTTTATTTCCTTATATTTCTGTATTTTGTTTATAATCGTTTGCTGGTTATTTTGTATTACATTTTACTTTGTTTACAATTTGCACCTTGATTGTCAACTAAAACATAGTTATATTTATGAATTTGTTTTGTTTAATTTACACCACTTCATCATTTGGGTTGAATGAGACCATCTTGCTTAAGTATATCTTCTCTTTATGGCTTTATATGAATTGTTTATCATTTTGTTATGTTTAGTAAATTTTTCATTTTCAAAAATATACATACCCATCAGTGTTTCTAAAATTTACACATCATTGCCTCCACATTTTTATTTTTTTGTTGTAGTTTTATATACGATTTTTTGCAGTTGCTTTAAGATTTATTTTGAAAACATTCACGAACTTTTCCCCTTCTTGTATCTAAACAATTTAATTTCATTTAAATTTATTTAATATTTTTTTATAAATATTTTTTCAGTCTTACTCTACACATACATAAAAAATAAATTCGGCAAATACATATGTTTAAAAACAAATTAAACGAATTGTGTAGATCCCATTTTATTCTTTATCTTGTCTTTTTTATTTGAACAAATTTTAATAAAATGGGAACAACTTTTCTATGAAAGGTATTGTGAATAAAAATAAATTTTATTTTATTTTCATACATGTACATATCTTAATTTACTTATACTCAATGTTCATCCAAACCGTAACCGTGTAAGTAGAAGAATATATTTACATTATGACTTTGTTTTCATTTAATTATATTTAAATACATTACATTTTGTATTTAAATTTATTTTTAAAAATATACATATATGTGTACGTATATATATATTTATGAAAAATGTTTCCTTATTAGGTATGCTTAGTCTATAGACTATTTTATCAAATTGATTTTTCATTAATATAAAGGAAATACATATTTCTTTCTCGATGAAACTTCTGGGGGAAATTTTTTCCGAATTTATGTGTCATTAGGGGTTAGTCTATCTTGACACATTGTGGCTAAATACCGTCGTCTCTGGTTTTAACACTCCTGTCAAGCTAGCGAGGTTGTACCTTATGACGACGGAGCATTCTCACTGCTTAGTAACGAACACCCCGAGAGCTTGAATGTCAGACAAGGTCAAAATTCTTCGTGAGAACATCATTAAAAACTCATAGGCAAAGCATCTTCCGTTCGGTCTGACATTGGAGTGAGTCGTCACTGAGGCGTATGCAACCATTGTGACCGAAACGGTTAAAAACACTCAGGCGGGAGACCGAAGTAAATGCTGTCTACTCTTGAGGGCTACACAATACCGACGACTCGGACTGATCATCTCTGAGAGCAAAAAGTCAAAACATCAGAACCAAGATTCAACTGAGAACAGCTTTTGCCAACGACTGTCTTTTTTGGTTCATCAGGCAGTTGAGAGATCCTCCAGGCAGATTATATATTTACATGTGTATTTAGTTTGATTATTCCAGCCCTGCTCTTCGACTCAGAAGCATGGATAATTTCTAAAACGGATTAAGTCGGTTTTGGTCTTTTATTGGTTGGTTAAGCCCTTGGTTAGTGGTGTCAGCGGTTCGAATCCCAGTGAAAGCTAAGTAAATACGCTTCTATCTGGTTTTCAAAGCTGGTCCAGTCACCATTCGCCGTTGGGATCTAATTAATGACACTATCACTGGAGTGGTCAATCCTGACTGCGGGTTTCACAATGGACCAACAGTGACTTAGTGTGCTCGTGAATTCACCAGCAACCCCCTTCCGTACACTACTTACTTTGTCTTTTAGTGAGAAAAGTTATTCGTGCTATCTTTGGTGCGTTTTGCTTTGGTGGCGGTTGGAAGAGATTCAACTACCAGTTGTACTGGCGAGGACATGACTTTAACAGCTAACGGATCTAAAGCCGACACGCGTGGACAGCTCCGACACAATGACTTTCCGACCCCGAACTTAAGAAGGGCCACGACCAAATTAGTGTTTGCGCAACTAGAAGAGGTTGAGGCCCAGGCTCACCCCGGACTATAGCACCACACAAGGCAGAGGAATTTTCATTGAAATCTAAGTCCAGGCACAATTAAGAAAGAAAGTCTATGAAAAATTCAACTAGAATGCCGATGTCTAGTCTAAATTATTTTCCCTTATTCTTTTAAACATGTCACATACCACTGTGACACGTATGTTGTGTCTTAGTCACTTTATGTGACATTTAAGTGACTAATTGTATACAAATTTGTCACAGTGACATGACTAAGGGAATACCTTAGTCGGTCACTATGGTGATCGTGTGCCAACAAATTGTTCCAAAATATGCATCTTTGGTTTACGATCAACTCATTATACGTGGTGTGAGCTGTCTTCCATTCGGATTACACTCACACTCAGCAACCTAAGCACAGGAAATTAAACATTTCGCTGAATTAAAACGGAAAATCTGCCGTGTCATCGACTTACTGCGCGACTCTCAAACTTCTTAAAACTTCTACGGCTCCATGGTTCACCATGGCAATGATTTTTCCCAGCGGAGACACTACCAGGCGAAGAAGATGCCACAATGATATCAATTTTGGGGAGACCACCACCTGATGTCACCCTTCTCTCTCACAATGAATCACGTCGAAGAGAAACGCATGCTGCCGTGGAAATTCAGATGGTTTGACATGCAGTACTCGATACTTCTGTGTTGAGTTTCAGGTTCATACTGACAAAGACGGAAATGAAGCAGCTGTTCCACTTGCTAGGATATGAGTTGTTATAGGTCCATCCAACGCAATGCTATAGACTGCGGTTGTCAATAATGACCCTACAGTAACGAACGGAAAGTATAGCTTTCTAACCAAGTCTGAGACGCACGAATGATATGACCTAAGTTGAACGGTGCTTGGGACAAGTTGCTCTAACATGCGAAAATGCGACTTACGTTTTCTACTCTTTTCTTCAAATTCGTTCAAACATCGACATGGCTGATCTCCTGGTTCAAGAGCATCATGACGACGAGTGCCCCACTAGCCACACACCAGGCCCAACTTTAGCACTCAGCTGACAGCCAAACACATTCTCGAATCGCCGCTCAGTCCTCCTGAAAACGTCACGTGAATTTCGCAAAAACTTTCCCCCAAAAGAGTGCCACCAAAATCGAACCGGAATCATGCCACAAGAGATGCGCCAAATGAAAGCGAACCCTTATGTGTGTAGTGACTAATATCTATGGTCCTATATATTCCTATATTTATGTGTGTGAATGCATGTCCGCATATGTGCACACATAGGTTTGTAAATATAAAAAAATAGCGCTATGAAATATTTTAAACAATTGTGCAAGCTCATTTCTCAAATCTAGTATAAATATAATTGAATATTAATTATTTTCATTTTACACTCATAAATCAATGAATAAACTCAGTTCTACTGAAGGATTGGTTGGGTGCCCTGGGCGGACCGGGACTTATGGAAAGGGTGATGGGGGGTCTCCGGTAGAGATCGGTGTGGAGTTGGTGGGCCTATCAAGCTGAGCTGGGGACACTTGCAGACACCCGGACCAGTGTCGTGTGTCGGTCGTCAAATCAAAAACTCGATGGTGGAGAAAACTGTTGAACAAACGAGTGGGAAAAGAAAAAGTAAAAAATAAAGGAAAAATCACGATGAATCTACGAGGTGAAGCCGAAAGTTGTCGCTACACAGAGCGTAGCAGCGGCAGCCCAAAGGATGACACTCAACCGAGACCAATGGGATTGGAGACGATTGCAGCTACTAGCCGTATGCGTGCCACGCACATCCATGCCAATCGATTCGCGTGACAACGGCAGCTCAGTGGGATCGCTCAGTTCTTCCGGGCACGGCAAGGACTCAGCTCTCAATTTGAATAGTTCGACAACACGTCCGACACCCTTGGCGCCGGGCTGGGACGCTGACTGCTGTTGCTGCTGCTGCTGTTGGTGTGGTGGCAGAAGCGACTGTCGTGATCTATGGATTCCATATTCTGTGTCCAAATCATCGTCATCGTCGCCGATGTCGTCGTCAGTGCCGTCACCAGTGCCAGTCGCATCGTTGTTCAGCACAAACGGTGCCTCGTCGACGTAGTTCTCACGGCCGGGCTCCACAGCAGACGCGGATGCGGATGCGGAGGCTGGAGCACGATTTCTATTACCGAACTCATTACCGCTGCCAACCAATGCGGAATATGACTTTTGCTTGGGACGCAGTTGCTGCTGCTGCTGCTGTGATGGGTACACGCCTGACGTCTGTTGCTCCTGTTGTTGCTGGCGATGGCGACGATACTGCTGTCGATGCTGCTTTGACGCTGGTGCAATGCCACCTGGCCTATCGCGGATCGCATTCATCATGAGGACATCATTGTTGTCGATGTTCTGCACGCCATGTTGCATTTTATTCGTTTTGTCATCGTACAGTGTGCAGACGATCTCCTCCAAGGACTCCTTCAGATTAATGTTTCTGGTTCGATTCCGCAGCTCGAATATCCACTGGAGTCGACAGTCGCAAATGAAGTTGTTGTCTGTGTGGGAGAGAAGAAGAGAGAATGGTGTGAGTGAGGGAAGAATTCGAAATGTCTTTAATTCGGTTATTCTGTTTTGGGGTCTGCCATTAGCATGGGGAGTCGGGTGTGTGTACGAAGGAGCGGATGTCATGTCGACGTGCATTATTTAGGGCTACCACATCACCGCCATGGGCGACATTCGTGAAAGGGATATGCCATGATCCTGGTTGTTTATTAAGCCGCATTTGATAGGGACTGACTTGATTAGACGGTAAGCAGATGTTGATGTGCATATGTGTGTCGTTTGCTGGGCATACGCAACCCTGTTTGTTTGTATTCATTTCGCAGACTTAGTATGGATACCCTGAATTGAATGGTGATTGAATGGATCTAGAATTCTGTTGAAATCTGCGCGGGTTTGGGGTGTTTCCATGAAAAGGATGCAGAGGCGTGTCTTGCTGTGTGCTTGTGGAAGTTGTTTTTGAACTCTTTAAATTCTGACAGCGACACAATAATGTAAATACACCGATTTGATACAGCGCTCGAATTTGGATCAAATGCTAGAGAAGGTATCACGGATAAAAATATACAATCAAGGCATACTAAGTGACGCATTTAGATGCCGCGAAGGTGCGCTGGGGTCGACAATTTCGGGTGCTCCAACTTTATGCATATGAACATAAAGCAGCGCAGATCGGTCACAGTGGCAGAGCTCCGACTGTGGAGTGAATCTTCGGACGGTTTGACACTGAGGGAGCTCTTATCAAACATCCAACAGACCCCTACATTAATTTTGATACACTGCGTCGATGCTCTCCTCCCAGCAAGATTTGAAAGGAAAAGAGTGCGTACAAGCTTCGTTTCAGATGTGAGCGTATCTAAGATGAAGTGCGTTCTCGGTACGGGCGTGTATCTGCAGCTTTTTGATTCCCCTACATCTAGCTTGTCACTTTGATCACACCTAAATGAGCCGAGTCAGAGCATGGCTATTTTCGCCGGCAGTATGGCATCACGGAGGTAAAGAATAACCCGGGTTCCACGGCAGGTGAAGAAGAGAATGTGATGAAATGACCAGACAAGGGTGCGACAGTGGATGACGATCGATAATGAACGGGATAAGGTGCATATTGAGAAATCGATCGTAGCAAGACACGGAAGTAATTTTAACTGTGGAAAATCAGTTGCGTAGAATATAATGCAAGCGAACTGTATTACACAAACAAGCATTCGAAGCGCTTAACCCCAGTCTATGAGATGGGTTGGTTGGTGTATGATCATTTTACTCGCAGAAGGAACATTTGGCAGTATTCTTTGACATTCTATGACGAATGATATTTTTCATCAGGATTTGTGTCATGATGTTAGCCTGGTAAGTAGGGTGGGGGTAGGGAAGGGTCCATTGGACTAGTACCACCGATCCATCCAGTGATATTGCCATTAATTGATCCCAGCGACAAATGGTGACTGAACCAGATTTGAAAATCAGGTAAAGGCGTATCAACTTTCAAGGGACTCCACTAACCAAGGGCAGGCACACTAACCAACTGCGCCATTCAGTCGCCCGGAAAGTAAGCATGTGTCCAATGGTACCAGGATGCGCATCTGATTTGGGAACAAACGTGAACCAGGGTAACAAATGTCCTTATTGCAACCAACAATAAGCATCAGTGCTGCCTCTCATCATCATCATCACCCGCATGCTCCACTAAAGGGGAAACGGGGATAAAACACGCACGAGATCCTCTGCCATCGATTCTAACTCATCAGGAGTAATGCCCAAGCGTAACCAAGCGAGTTTTTGGACTTGGTTCAACCACCTCGTCCTGGGTCTGTCAAGGGGTCGCATACCTGATGCAATTGCATTCAACACCCGCCTTAGAAGTCGTTATGAACGGTACATTCGTGACCCGTGACCAAACCAACGAAGCATATCCCTTTCCTTTCCATGAAACAGCTGCTCAATGTGGAGCTCCTCTCGCACTGCCGTGTTACTCGCCCTATCCCGGCGCGTAATTCCCACAACAGCACGAAGAAATCTCATCTCAGCAAAATGCTCACGGTGTGACAAAGAGGTATTGTGACACGCTTTCAGATTCGACCTTCCCTGCTACGACTTCTAAAACAGCGGCGGAGACGAGGAGGAGGAAAATGCTATTGTGCATCTGCACCTTCGCTTTAGTATAGTTTTCGTCTCCACCGCTTTATCAAAAGTGTTAACTAAAGAGGAGTCTATGCCAGCCTAAGTGTGACTGGTGTGTACCACAATCAAGTTGATGTATGAATTTAGCACTTAAGCGCTTCCAGTGGTAGCCGGATGCAGGTAGAGGTCTATTCGTCGGCAACGATACCATGCCACATGAGATGGCTGCCTTTCAGAACGCGCACGCAGCCATAACCTCTTGACAAGCCTTATCTATGCCCATCCTGGCTATAACATTCACCCCCTGTTTCCGGAATAAGCACTTTACGCAAACTTTCCACATCACTTGCTTAACTACCCGCACATAGACTTGTCACTTACGGAGGACGTCTCACCTAACATTTATCCAACTCATTACACCTCCGCTTCAGCGGCGGCGGCGCGCGTTCCCCCAGTCACGAGTGACGCCGGCATAGAAGATATAAATTCCCTCTTCCGACCGTTGTGCCATGGGAAACTTTACTGCCAATTACACGGCCAATTTTGCCGACACACTTTTAGTGGAGCCCCTTCTTAGAGCGGCGCTGTGATTTGCACACGGACGTCCGCTTCCACTGCTGCGTTTCATCACCACAACCGCCGCACCACCCACCACACACTCCATCCTAGTGCGTAATTCTATTTTGTGACTAAATAAAAATTTCATTGACATACCGAACGCGTACCGCCGAGCCAGCTAAAAGGAGCAACGCTTCACGAAGCGCCGCATATAAAATCCAAACCGTGGTCTTATCCGATGTCACTCTCACTCTATGTCTCCCTCTCGGTCCCCGTGACGTTGTTCAGCCACCACCAGGACGGCGGAAGGGTGGAAATTGATGAGCAACATTAACATCCTTTATTAGACGGATTTATTATCATCAAGTGTGCTCAGCTATTCAGCTAGGAAATTTCCTGCTTATAATATATTCATCAAGGCAATCGAATAAAATCGTCCACCAAGGACGCCCGGCACCGCCTGTAGATCGCTACGGCAACCCCTTTTTCTAGATGTTTACCTTGGCTTTAGCGGCGAATCCTGTGCGCTGTGTATGTGTGTGCGTTTGCTTGCGCAGTGCGTAAGGAGTGTCGTCGCCGTCCTTATCGCGCAAAGGTCACAATGCCGGAAAATTAATTAATTCACTTGATTTCTCTGTGTGCCTTCGATGAAATTCGATGCGGAAATTAGATGTCCTAGAACGGCACGGCGACGGCGACGGTGGTGCTGGCGGTATCGGTGTCGGCAACAGCACCAGCATGTCAAAATGTTAGGCTTTCAGCCACCGCACAAGGCAAACAGGGACAAGTTCCCATTGTGTTGGATTAATTGGGAGTGTTTGTGTCTCACAGAGAGAGGTGGGTGTGTGTATGTGTGTGTGTTGTTCGACTGCGAAAGTATAATAAAGCTGAAAAATAAGTCAATTTGGGTGAGAAGTCTGCCATCGACTGTAATTAATCGGAATTAAGTGTGAGAGATAGATGTGAGAGATGGATGGATGGGTGGTGGATGGGTTGTGGTGACTGTTGAGTTGATTGGATTTTCGCAGACCACGTACGACAGTGCTTCGCTTTTCATTACGCTGGTCAGTAATAAACTCACTAATGATACACATCTGCTTTTACGGCACCCCGACGGACATGGGGTGTTGAAAATTTAACGCAAATTCGGTGGTCCGATGGGGGATGGGTCCATTGTGAGACGGTGGCATCCCTTACGATAGTAATCGACCGTTTCTTGTAATAGAAAATTTCAAACGACTCATCTAGGGCAACACACAGGAGCACGCTTTTCTGATTAGTTCTGCTGTTCTGATAAGCTTAGCAGATGGTGCTTAGGTAAATGATTTTGTTTACTTTGGCAAGCGCCTATTACAAAATAGTCGCAGGCGCATTATTCCCATTCAGGGCGCCAGGGTGGCTGGGCGTGTTAAGCCACAGAGTCTATCGTAAGTTGCTCACCCTTCTCTTTCAGAGAATAACGAACGTTTTGATACAAGTTTTCGGTTGACAGAGACTGTTTCCAATGCCTTTGTGGCTGCTTGAATTTTTATGAAGATCCCGACCTAATGTCCTCTTCATATGACCCATTGGATATTGAGTCATAGCGCTGAACCACGACTGCCATTCCCAATGGACATCTCTGCGAAAACCCATCCTCGAACGATAGCAAACCACCATACCCACTTTTCAGAATTGTGCTATCAAACTGACACATAGTTTTAGTCGTTTTTTGTGAAACCGCCATCAAACACGAACTACTTCCGCCACTAGGGAAATCCTACTCACGACTAGGAGTAGTCACGGTTCTAATGATGAACATGAACTTAACTGCTAAATGTGACCAACTGGCTGCTTTTGTGGAACAAAGGGTGTATCTGCAGAAATTGAGTCTGAATTTGTTGAAAAATATCGTGCGTTTTGGTTGCTCAGAACCGTTCCACTCACACATGAGGACAATACTTCCCTGGGAAATAATCAATCCGAGAAAGTTTGATAAGGTTCGATTTTCATCCCTCCAACTGCTGTTATGAACATAAACGCTTCATAATAGGCATTGCGCTTACCACATACATTCCTAAGATCCGATGCTATCAAATTATATCGAACCAAGAATTGTGCCGCATAACAGGTCAGCAGCTTTCGAATGGATTTGCAGCGGAAGTGGCTCGTGATGAAGTGGCAACAATATGAGGAGACCAACTGACAACATCGCGAAGCAGTCCTTCGAATGGAATCCTCAGAGTACACGGCCAGTTGTAAACAAGGTACCACTTGGGAATCAACAGTATTGGCCAAAGCTGCAACACAGCGTTCTGTTATTATTATTGTGTTTGAGGGTAAATTCCACCGGGACCTATTAATATAGTGTGCCCTATTCATACCTTTGCTTTCTTAAGAGCTCCCCTCTCATGCAGCTCTTTCCGCAGTTGTAATGAGATATAACCCGCTCCTGTTGCGCGAAGTTGGAAGAGATTTTTCCTAGAGTATACCCTCCAAGCCAGTTTCCTTTAGGATTCTGAGAATGAGAGCTGGTTCTAGTGACTGGAATCCTTCCTCTGATATTAGATGCTGGTCTAGATATCTTTGCTTTTGTGAGCAAGTGCCTCACAAAATCCCAGTACTTGTTTCGGAATTTCAGTATATTCTCAGAGACTTTCTTCTGATACTCCTTGTTTCCTTGAGTTACCTGAGTCTACAGTGGCCTGTGAGGAAGCCCCCGTTACGATACGGTGGTTGTTTTAACACATTCTGATACATGCCTCAAACCTCTTCTGGTTATGTTGACCTAAGTGTTTCTTGGCCCGCTTCATGCCATGACCGTTGTTCAAGGTATCTGCCCGGTTCATTCTCTCTAGTTCCCTGAACTCTTCCCTGATGACGTAATCTCGTACTGCGTAGAATGATTCGGGGCCTATAGAAGGTTCCGATGCTCTTTTCCTAGCGAGGAAGTCGGCCATTTCATTGCATTTTATCCCTGTATGGCCAGATATCCAGAAAAGTTTGACTCTGTTACTCCTGCTCTGCTTGTTAAGCTTCTGTAGGCATTCCCACACGAGCTAGCAACACAGCGTAAATGTTGGCCACAAATCGAGACGGATGAAGGAAGTTCGTTGCACCGTATGCCCCACCCGGAGTTACATGTATCCTTCAACACAACTGCCTGAGAACAGCGTAAAAATCTATGCGCATGGAGGCAGATAAGCATCCCAGTAAAGCATTGGTAAACAGGCTGATTTCTCCAGCTGATCTATTATCCACATGCTGCCACACGTTGTGCAGCATACATGTGGTTGCCACCTGCAACCATTAGTCCTGATGGCTTGGCTTAGCACGGCTTGATGTCCTGTGCTTATCGTATGATCGTTTCTTTCTTTTGTTCTGTGTTAGCTTTCTGTTTGTGTACTGCTATATTTCTCTGTACATCTAACATGCGTTAAGCTTGAAGAAAGTGGTGACTTCACTTATATGCCAGCAGTTGAAAATAAAACACGTAAGAAAAGAAAAATTGCGTATCATTTGAAAATACACGCAAAAAATTCACTAGTGGTGGTTTTTCGAAATGCTTGGTCCGTATTTTTTTTTTTCTAAGATGGCTATAAGAAGAAAGTTATCATCCCAGGCCACCTCGAATTGTCTTCGATCCTTTTCTTGGCACAAAATGCACGAAGCTGAATTTGGTCGACAGTCGGAACGTCGTTCCAGCAAGACGTTATTTAGAAATGCCTTGGGTGAGCAATTTACCCCTCGTTTCGGACCGGTGAATACATCACTAGATCGTGCTGTTCGTTCAATTTCTCAGCTGATCGTTTATTTAGTCATAAGGCCCACTCCCTATTCATTAAAGTAAATTTAAGAGCGCCCATAATTGCTTCTGCGGACTTAAGCGGAAATTGAAGAAGGAAAAAGTCAACGAAATTTAACGAAACTGACCGAATTGGTCGTTACGGTCAGAATATATCGTTTCACGAGATTCGCTCGCCTGCTGACTTTGGCTTGACTGCTTAAGTCGTCCATTATGGTTGTAATTCTAAGCCCGTTGTTTTTTGTCAGAATCAGTTAACGTGAAAGGGAGCTATGAACTCCAAATGATAAATTGCATCGTCTTCCGTGTCCAAGCCTCCTTTAAACCGAGGATAGCCTGAAATTTCTAACAAACCATGAACTACGTCGAGCTTACTCCAAGTGACAAGTCAATGATTATGTCTAAAACTTCAAAGTTCGAAGACTCTGATGAAAAGTCATTTATAGAATGCAACGAATTAAGGGACTGAGGACAGAAGAACAAGCAACGTATTCAGTGAGCATTTGTGACACAACTTGCACACAATTTCCGCCTTGTGTACATGCAAAGGCTTCCCTTGTGGGCACATTCTCTTGGAAAAATTGCTATCAACGAACAAATGAGTTTCTGCTGCTGCGCTGTCAGCTTATGTGTGTCAACTTGGATTGATACCCCATCCGCTAATATCCAGCCAAAGATGTAATCCAATTAAGCCATAATTGCAGCCCCCATTAAATCAGAGTTCGCACAAAAAGCCCCCCTCGTGAGCTCATCAGGAGAGAGGCTTAAATTAGGACAACCCTGGAATTGAGAGCAACCGCCATAGGTGGTAATAAATGAAAACGTGTTAAATTAAAACTCGAGCACTTCAGTGCCGGTCCCAGTGCGGTCGTAACAATCCGTCCCGCCCCGCCGTCCACAGGCGATGGATTCCACTTTGGATAGCCGAGCAAATGCATGTGCAAAAAATAAATATTGTAAATGGGCGAAAGGCAGTGGGCGGGGAGGGAAGGGAGATATGCACACAGACCGAACAGAGAACATATCACAGAGATGAAGCTCTGTACAGTTCAGGAGAGAGGCTTCCTTTAAACATTTCATCCTTGCAAGCATTTGGCCTGAATATCCATACCGGCAACCGTCGACCGTCCTCCGGCCGCCGTGCCACCACCAGATGACCTACATTTCCCTCAAGTTGGTTGTCCTCTGGAGCGTTATTATGTTCACTCCACCAATGAGTAATTTTCCAGCACTTCTACCGCTTCTCATCACCCGACCGCCCCAAATGAGTGAGTTGCTCCATTTGGGCGTGCGAAAGGAGCGTGTTTTCTCTCTTCACTTTCACGGCAAACGACTGGCCGCGGCGCGAAGGAAAAGTAAATGAAAAGAAAAATAACAGAAAAGAACGCGAAGCACCTCCTCGAACTCATTGTATTCGCAGCCTAGGGAGATACCGAAACAAAAACTAATTACAGTGCCAAAATGGTGAGATATGCTTCCTCGCCATCATCGTCGGTTTTTTGCTCATTTTTGTCCTTTCCTTCATCTGTTTCTGAGCCTTTCTAATTGTCAAAGAGGATGTTGGCCGGTGCCCGGATGGCGCCCTAAGGACTCACAGTTTGAGTGGTCATGCAAAAAAGAGCAGAAAAAGAAAACACCGTCAACAGCAGTTGAAGTTAAATACATTTTTCGCCGTAGAGTCGGTTGCTTCCCCAGGCACCCATTCCGAGTGCAGCCACGCCCCTTTGGGTTAGCCGGCAGAGTAGTGACATTAATTACGAACTAAATAAAATTGAAAAAGCGAATGACCAACACATGAGTTTGGTTCCAGCTCGGTTGTGTATTGTTGCAGAGAGGGGATGGCCCCAAAGCGGCTGAAAGGTGCCAAAGTTTGCCGACCCGACACTCTCCCTCTGGGTGAGGCTACAATATGTCCGAGTCAATGAATTATTCAAATGAACAGTGTGGTTCAAGTGAAATTGTCGTGGCTCCGTATGAAGTTTTCAGCAAAAGTTTCGCCAGAAATTGAAATGAATGTTCGGCAACGGAGGCTCACAAATGGCTCGTGTAATGGAACTCGTTTGTGAAATGTCGTCGAGCGAACACAACTATTGGCCGAATGTGTATGCGGCTTCTCAACTTTCATCAACTTGGGAATGGAGTTATGCTTGGTCCGAATCTGCAGGAATAATATGTGGCGTTGAGGCGGTTTGAAGCTGCTTGTTGACTGTTTAACAAGAAGTGCAGGCATCTCTGGCAAGCGGGAAGAAAGCTCTTGATCGGCTAGAATGTGATGCACCCTAAGATTAGTCACGAAGTAAAGTTGAAGAAGGCAGTCAAGCAAGGACATGATGAAAGTATGGAGGTGCTCGTTCGAGCGAAGACTTCAGAACTTCATCTGCACAGTGACATGTCAGAATCACACTAGTAGTTGAAGGCGTATAACTGGAGCTGCGTGAAGCCGTCTGGAGCCTGAATGGACTGATAAAAATTCCTGGCAAGATGAGTAGGCAGGTAGCTAGCAGTGGTGATTAATACAGAAAAGAGCGGGGCCTAGCCTCGGCAGCAATCACTCGTGCTGTGCGTGTTATTGTAATTTTTGTGTTGCGTATGTATGTTATTCTCTCACTCGCAGAGGCCTACAGTTTTATACAGACGACCTAGTTTGAGAAGCTTTTTCTATAAAGGCAGCTACATATTTGAGCATTGGCAACGGGTCGAAAGTACCGGGAATCCGGATCCCGGACCGAACCCCGTTTCAAATTTTAACTTCGCTGCCACATATTTGGTAAAAAGGTATTTTCAATCAAAGGGAAATTCCTTGTAAAATATCCTTGTATTTTCTAACATTTCGTCGAGGCAATTCCGACGAAAACTTCCAATAGCTTTCTAATTGTTTCATGACAGTTAATTCACAGGCACTGTCACATTTAAATAAAGAAGAAAGAATAGCGACCTTATTTCGAGTGTTTTGCATGAACATCAAAGCAACTGAACCTAGCTGCCTGGGTTCGATTCCCGGCCGGTATGACCAAAAATAAATTTCACGGCCCCGCCTCTTTCTAGCCACTGACAATGCCCAAAGAGTAATGAATGTCTAGGAAAAGCTTTTCAAACTTTTGGTTCGGAGTCGGCATAAAACTGTAGATCCCTCCCCCAATTATTGGAAGAACAACACGAGTGGTTTCTCCTTAATTTGATTGGAATAACGCAAGACCAAACCTCGCAATAACTAGTGATGTACAAATCGGAACTTAAAGACGTGCCAATTGATGAAATGTGACACACAATTTTTTTTTATAATTTGCGCGCGCACAAGTTTTTGTACCCTTAAGTGTCCGGGTTAAAGACACAGCATGGGCCGAAGCCGAAGAAGGTGTAGAGGGAGAAAGGGAGTGGAGGTACCTATGCACAGTGGATTTAAATATCTGCGGATTGTATTCTGGCGGAAATATTGGGCTGGGAAGAGCATTCCATATTCATGTCGTGTGGCTGATGAACGAATCTCTCAATTTAACTGTGCGTCCGAAAGCTTAAGGGTAAACTGATGAGCATTCCTGTCGAGACGGGTATTGTGGGTGAATTCATGGAGACGAGGAAAGCAGTTGACAAGCTCACTTGAGCATGGTTTGTTAAAATAGCGATCAAATACGGATAGAGACGAGACGGTACGTCGATGTTCGAGCGAGTCAAGTGACTTTTTGTCTCCTATAAGTTTTCTCGCTCGCTTTTGGACTCTATCTAGTAGGCGCAGGGTGGTTTTGGGGGCACCAGACCAGATATGAGCGTTGTACTCAAGCTTGGGGCGGATATACGCCTTATAAATTAAGGCCAAATCAGAAGAGGTAAAGAAAACCCAAACATTTCACAGCATTTTTGGCGACCTCAAATGTGTGATCGTTCCAACTACGTGTTGTGTTTATACACATACCAAGGATGGAAAGCTTTCTGGTTTCATCGACACACGCGTCATTCATGGATAATGGCTGATTAACAAGGGTTCGCTGGAGTGACAGCAGACAGCATCGAGTTTTTGAAGCATTGACTTCCACTCGATCGTTCTTTCCCCAGTTATTATGCTGTCAAGATTGGAGTTCAATGTGCTTAACATAAGCTGCCGTTCCAATTCTACGGCCGAAGGGCGGGGTCATGAGTCTTTGAACGAATATGAAAAGCTGAGAGTGCTGTCATCAGCGAATGAATGGATTGGATTAGAAGTAGCAGACAAGTGATCATTCATAAAAATGAGAAAGAGTGTCGGAGACAGAACAGAGCCTTGAGGAACACCAGCATTTGTTTGGTGGATATCAGGCCTGAACCCATCCAAAACAACTTGAATTGAAGAAGAGATTCATCGACACCATAGGCACGCATTTTCCGCAAGAGAGCTTGATGCCAAACTCTGTCAAAGGCCTTAGAAATATCAAGCGCAACGATCTTGTTTTCGTCTGCATTGTGCAAAGATTGGTTCCACATTTGGGTGAGATAAGCTGTCTCTCTCTCTCTTCTTGTCTTAAGTTCGAAGATGTAGCATTGCCGTTTGTCGTACTGTCGACTCTCGAAAAAAAAAAATACAAAAGTTCACAAATGGCGGCACTACTTCACAAATTCCAATCTCACGTTTATTTTGAAAACACAATTTAGTGTTATACACACAGATCAAGCATGCGGTGCAAATGCTTCACTTTCGGCGTTATCATTCGGAGATAACAGCAACTCGTTGAGACCAGGACCTAGCTTCTTAGAAACCACTCGTGTTGTGCTTGCTTTCGTTCGTTCACGAGTGGAAGGGACCTACAGTTTTATGCCGGCTCCGAACAGCCAATTTGCGACGGTTTTTCCAGACAGGATTACCCTTTCAGCATTGTCAGTGACTCGAAAGTAGGAAAGGAGGGCCGAAAAATTATTTTTGGTCGTACCGAACGGGAATCGAACCCAGACAGCAACGTTCAGTTGCGTAGCGGTCCACAAACATACCCACAACGCCACCACTCCACGACAGCAACTCTCTCACCTATTATTTCTTCAAATTGGCCTCTTACGTCGCTTAAGCTGGAAATGCCACTTTCAAGAAGCCTCCACTTTGATTATCTGCCCCTCGAGATGCAGCCTCATTCATGTCGTTTGTTCGGTTCTCGATTAGCACAGACAGAGGTCCGTGATTTCCTGAACCCCTTCTATACCATCAAGCTCATCATTACGATCCATTTCAAAGCCGAAGACTTCAGTTCGCAAAATACATTGTGTCGACAAACTCTGGAAATCCTCCAAAACTAACAGTTGTTCGGATCGCCTTAAAAACAAATTCAGCTTGCCACATCCAAAACCACTACCACACGACTCTCGAGTTGCTCAAACACGAACGTAAATGGGGCTCTAGAAGACCCTAAGAAGTGCATACGCCCACCCTAACCCCGAAACACAGCACCAAAACGACCGTAAAAACTTGCAACTTATGTTAATTAGAAAAATGTTATGCTAATCATTTGACATGTTTACTTTATTCCTCGGCCCGTCCCCAACACACATTCATCCGCCCATCTGCAGGGTAGGCATCCGAGAGCTAATCTGAAAGTAATTTGGCATGAGACAGTAGAAGTATTTTTTCTGCTCACAGGATTTTAATAAGGCAAAAAAGGGACGAAATCATCATCCTCGTCATCATCATGAAGCCGAATGTGTGTAAGCCTAGACCGACGAAAGTTTTGTCCTTAAGTACTAGGTACACGGAGAGCGAACTTGGTTAATTGGAGGAAGCCAGGCCAGCACAATCCCTATGACACTAGTGGGACGTGAATGTATGTTGTTTGGATATCTTTGGCAGGAAGTACTTTGCATATGTATGTTCCCCAATTACCCGGCAACGTTGTTGAAATTACTCTCAGCCAACCCTTAGACCCTGTTGCCCTCCCCCGATAGCCGCTGCCGCCGCACTCGCTCAACAACATGGAAAACGAAAGAAGAACGCAAAGAAACCCATTTTGCATATGGACAGTGTGTAAGTTTTTACATTACAACTCTGGCCATGGCTTCGCTGGCACACACAGAGACCATCATCATCAGTCTCCACATCCTCGTCGTCGTCGTCGTCGTCGTAGTCGTTGTCGTTGTCGTTGTCATCATCATCATCATCATCTGGCACCACTTCCCTATGCACTTTCGTAGTGATGATGGAGTCCAACTTGGCTGTCATAAATAGAAATAACTGCTGATGGTCGCCAACTTTGTGCTAATAAAGGGGACGATGACGAAAATGTTGGCCAAAACGAGTCAACAGAAGAGGGCAAGCACAGAAACACACAGGAAAAAAAAATAAGAAGGAAAATACAAAAGAAAAATGTATAAAACACTACCGCTCCAGGAACTAGAAATGAAACTGAAAGGATATGGGTGACAGTGTGGTCACCCATTTGAGGGGGCGAGGCGGTGGGTGGAGGGAAGTTAGCTGCACTACAGGATGAGTAATTAGCTTGGCAACTTACTCAAATGGAAAAACCAATTTAACCGCCTGTATTCAAAGTGGCCTGCGCTGAGAAGGAGGTCCCTCCCTTACCCTCTGCTCAGAGTGATGACTGGAGAGAGACTAGAGATTGAGTCAGTGGCGCGGCACGTACACCGAGGACAGTTGCAATTGTTTGCTTGGTCTGGTAATTTGTTTAAGTAATTTCATTTATTTCAACGAGTGATAAATTAGGTCCTGCAGTGACTAATGAGACTGACGAGTTTGAAGGACATTTTGTCTAATTGTTCGAGGTTCTGTTTGCTGCTGTTGCTACTGCTGAGTGGGCACTCCTTGCGGTCAAATTGCACCACTAAATGTGCGAAGGCATGACAACGATACAATTAATTGTCTATACTTTTATCTCTGTACATCGGCACACAGATGAGTGTTGAAAAGGGTTACGGTATAATTCAACTTCACTTACCATTCACATGTGAATGCCATGAATTGTGCTCGAGGGTGTGGGAGTGCTGATCTGTATGTGCCTCTGCTTTGTCTGAATAACTCGACCGATTGGGAATCATTGTCATTGATTTATTTTGTCTAAATCGGATTGGAGACATCATCTGGGCGGCGACTGTGATCCACGACTTGATTGATGTCATGCCGTGGTCGAGGAGGGAAGTTCTGATCATGTTTCCGCACAATTTTTTCCATTTTTTGTGCTTCGATGGTTCTTTTTTCTAGTTTTCTAATATTTTTTTAAACACTCAGAAATAATTTGGGCGAAGATTGTATTTCTGATCTGTCTGCCAGACGAAGATACCTATTTATTGGGTGCTTGTGTTCTGACCAAGCAGCGTCGCTCATTTCTGTAGATCAACTCGATCCTCGCGGTAGCATGCACAAGCGGTAGCAGTGTCATCTTTGACACTGTGCAGAAAGCGTGTCCTATTGAACTTATTTACTATTCGAACCATTTACAGTCGTCTTTGTTGCACGACATAACCACCAATCAGTCCAAGTGAATTGACAAATCATCCTATTACAAACATCCTATTATTAGTCACAACTCAGTCCGAAACACAGTATGATCCGAGGTCACCAGGTCCCCCGACCCAAACGAGTGTCTAGTTCGTACGATTATTCGATAGTAGTCCCATGCCTGTGAACATGCTTGTTCGCAGCGAGCGAGTCTTCCTCAATTGATCGCGGGTATCATGCGATTTGATGCTACGCGATTATTTTCTCTAGAAGTATGTCAAGTCCTTGGTCAATGCTGACAAGTCAAGCACTTGCATGAGCTCGAGGCCTTAATTCGAATCGCTTTTGTCCCACATACTGGCCTGGATCATCAAAAAACGAATCGATGGCTTTAAGCCCTGCCAACAAAGCCAAGGTGGTGCGTGGTATTCCTCACATAATAGGATGAGTGTAAATTTAAAACAAAGCCAGAATAAATTTAATGTTGTGCCCCAATTTAAACTCCCTCCTCATCTGGTTCACAAGTAATGTGAATTCTCCCAGATAGTCAATTTTTTTAACCTAATTCCCAGAGGCAACATTTTATCTTTTCCTTCGCCGCATTCGCAAGGACAATTATCGCAGCCCAGACATGACTGCTCGCGATGCGAATTAATTCGAATTATTGCTGTACTCCGAGTGTGAATGTGAATTTTTACAGATTAAATCAATTCTAATTGTGGCAAGCATCATGTCTCATGCCTTTTTGGACAGCTTCTAAATCCTCTCGGATATCCTTTGCGTCCGCCTTGCATCGTCACTCCAATTCCATTCTCAACGATGAGCAATCCTCCTGCTTGAGCGACCAAAAATGATGCAATCTCCCGCAGCTGTTTTGAATTGTTAATAACTCGCACGGTCCTCCAGAAAAATCTGCAACAAAATCGTAAGACAAGATCCACCCCACACCAGCGAACCACTTTTTCCGTTTTCCTGCGTTTGTATTCCAAGACAGGCGAACGAAAATCGAATCGACCCTAGGCAATCTTGATTCAACTTATTCAATTATTCAGTCAGAAACCGAAAACAAATTCTGCAGCCACCCTCGGCCCAGACACAATCGGACTTCAAAGCAAATTCCTCACTAACAGACTGTCTCCTACCCCGGGATCGAAGAAATCCCGCACCCTGCTTCAATCCCTTTGTTTTTCGCCCTGTCAATGGCATAGCCTATAAAGGACTCAAGGCAACACACACGAGAGAGTGGCGAAAGCCGAAGGACGGCTGAAGGAAAGTGTACGAATTCCCCGTTCTAATCGACCGTGAAAAGGGGATATGCGACGTAATGTTTCCAAATCGAATTTTCATTCAATAACAATCAAAAAATAACATTCCGTTATAATTCGCCTCCACACATACGTTGGCGAAGTCTAAATCAAACGTTCGAAGGAAGTAATTCCTTCTGACTCCCACCCACCCTTCCCTCATCAGTGCGTCATTATTCGCTTGCGGAGGAGACTCTCGTCTATATCATCGTGTATCGTTGTGTTTCCTTATATTTTTTTTTTGATTGTCTGATTTTTCGTCTTTGTTGTCCTGTCACAAGACATCCCAGGGAAATGGATGTGTAAGTAATTTTTCTTTCCCCATCGACAGACCAGGGCAGACAGTCGGAGAAAACATAAGGCAAACCGAAATCCTTTATTGTTCTTAACCCCAACTAACGGTTGGATTTGACTGAGTGACTGGTTGCTTGGCTGAATGATTATTCGTTTGAAGATGAAGACACACACACGCACACACATTATTTTCAAATTAGAAGCTCCGCGCCGTCCTAACCGGGTGGAACACATGTTTTATTTGATTTCATCGTCGTCCTTCGCTTCAGCCACATCGGTGGGATTTATTTTGTTATAATCAAATAGGAAATAAGAATACCCACCCCACCACCCCATTGCCCGTATATCCACAGAATAATGGCGATGTGCGTCGATACAATTCAGTGTAATAAAGGGATTCACTCGACGGAGAGGATGATGAATATCCCACTCCTTCTTCGCATCCTGTTTTGTGTGTTTATCTCCTCCTCCTCCTCATCCTCCTCCCACTGACGGTATTTTTTACACGAGTGAGTGTGTGGGGTGGCTGGGAGGGTTTGTCCGCCAAATTTTTTCTAGTTACCCCAAACCACCGGAAGTGTTGTGCTCATCGAGGATATTCTCGCTCGGGTGGACGTACAGCTTTGTGACAGTTCATGGATGATTCATTTGCGCTGTCAGATTCTGTGATTCCCCGGTGGGGTGGTGGGGAGAATGCGCTAAGGGTTAGATTGGGGGTTGGATTGGACGCAAAGTGAAATATTTGCCAAGATAAAACATAAAGCACACAGCCAACCGCAGTTAGGAGTTATTTATTTCGACTTTATGTCCTTGTTTTGAGAGATGGCACCAGTTTCATCAATTTCGCTTCACTGGAAGTGGAGAGTTATGGCTGCAGTGAGACTGTGATTCGAGGGAATAAACTGATGGCAGTCCTTCGGCTATCAGAGAGTCACCGTCTGTCGTCTAGGCAGATAATTAATGGGTTGCTTAGATCACTTCCACACGAGCGCACTGTTTATGTGAACAAGATGTTCGGCATTAAGGTGCATGACAGAGTTGAAAGTGCTTGTGGCAGGATAACCTTACGATGGGAAGGTAACAGGGGATCAAGCGATCTTCGCTGTCCTGCTCTATGGCGCGGAAGCCTGGATAATCGCAAAAGCAGATTGGTCTTTTCGAGGGTAAAGTTCTGCGGTCAATCTTTGATGGTTTTTGGAGAAGACGATTCAACAATGTACATCTGCATGCTAAGAGCCTTCGGATCGAACGCTTAAGATGGCTAGATCATGTAGAGCAGATGGACATCATAGCAGCGGCCCAAAGAGTATCGCCTCGATTCCGAGCAATTAGGACAACGCAACAGAGGAAGTCCTCGAACGATGGCGCCCACAAGTGGTGAAAGACCTCAAGCAAATTGGTGCGCGTAACTAGAGGCAACCGGCTAAAGATCGTGCTTGCTGAAGAGGTTTGTTGGTTGAGGACCAGGGCCACGCTGGAAGAAGTCTGAAGAGGATCGGACTCTAGCTTCTATGACAGTCAATCGGTCTCGCAGAAGGGAGAAGGGGATCCTCGGTTGTGTGTCCATTCCGAATGGTAGAGTTTGTCAAGCTAGTTGTACTCTCAATGTCTTAACAAACAATTGCATTCAATCTCAACTGGGCAACTACTGTTTGGAAAGGATAGTTTTCAAGGCCACCCACCCCATTCCGGCGCCTCAAGGAGGAGTCATCCTTTTCGTTTTTTGTTATGTCCTTACATCAATGATGTGATGATAGCGTCCCTTAGAACATTTTATTTATAGCAAAGTGAACAGAAAGTCTAGAAATTGATGTTAACCCCTCCTAGACTGAACTCGTGCTATTCATCCGAATGCAGCCGCTGATCTAAAGCTCACAGCAAAGGGCATTCTAGAGTTACTTCAAAACAATCAGAACTATCTGGCGCCTTGAGTACTTCGAAATGGAGCAGAAAGCAATAATCAGCAGCTTTAGGACGGCGATAAAATCCGTTACGCGGCTGCACAGGAAATCTACGTAGACGAATCCAAATCGAAAGAATTCACAGGTTCAAGAGACTTCTATGGTCCTCCGGCTATGGAACCGCTGCAGTGTTTTCCAGGCAAAAGTTACAGCGGTTCAAAAGGCACCTCTTCGACTATCAATGAGTCCGATACCTGGTAGATCTATGTCAAAACAGACAGACAACGGGGAGGAGCCAGATTACATGTCATGTTATACCTCAGTGGAACGTAAAGGTCTAAGCGGAGCATAGTTCTTACACTTAACAGGTCGATAGTTAAATCATCACCATATCTGCATATAGACACTCTCGGATTGTTGTCAATTGCTCGTGAGAGGTGAAACCTTAAACTGTCTGTCACCTAAAGAATGACAGACAGACAATAAAGTGCACACAAAATTGTGTGGCCATTTACTTTTCTGACTAATCTCGAAAAACTGGCCATGGGTCTGTGGAGACTGCACCGCCACCCTTCGACACATTTAGTTCACACTAGACGAACTTCCGTAAAACCACAAAATCTATTTAAATTGGTGTAAAACGTGACAACAAGCTTCGGGCAGCCAATTGCTACTTATTTGAAACGAAATGATGTCACAAGATTATATGTGTCGGCAGGAGCTCCTTCCACGCCTGCTACATTCATCTGATTTGCTCCAACAGTACAAGTCATTCCCAGCATGCTCACACACATTTGCCTAAGCAGACGTTCAATCTCCGGTCAGGGGAGAGCTATTTGCTCCTCCACTTGCCATTACCGATGTCGCAAACATATAATGGGCACAAACTGCCATCATTCAAGTCTTAATTTAATTTAATCCATTATTGCTACCAAAACATATTTCACAAGAAGCACCCAACGGCCCACTGCCCCGACCAGTTACATCCTTGTCCAGAGTGCCACCCGTCATGTCAACATGTTATCCCGGACCGCTCCACCAAGGGCCACGGCTCCCCGCTGCTCAGAAAATGAAAGTAACTAATTCGATGATTTCGACGCCGCCGTTGTCACAGTGCCAGGCTACGTATCGTATCACGACAAAACAAACACAAATCCGGTCTGGCTGTCATAAACAAGCCAACTGGCGAATAAGCGAAGTTGGATTTTTGAATACCAAATACGGGATACTCAAGAAGGAGCACGTTCAACGTGCCTGTGGAGAGGTTCCCGCACGACGCGGAAATGGCGAAAATAAAACCGCCTCCAGGCCTATAAGGGAATGAAATGGCAGCTACTTTTGATTTGGAAAAATAAATTTCGAATTAATTCACTTGAAGTAATGAGTGTCCCGGAGACTCTGTAGCGAGTTTGAGTACGCACCACAATCGAGTGGCCGATACTTGAATCGAGCATGTAACCCATGGCCCGACAGGGGTTCCAGCAATGGGTTGAGCGGAGGTACTTTGTGGCGACGGGTATCGGGATAGGATATTTCCTGACGGAAATTAAATCCTGGAAATGTTTTTCCTTTGCGCGGAGCATCATCGAGAGGAGGCCGGCCGACCACTGTTGATGAAGATGATTTATTTGAAAAAAAAAAGAAAACCGAAAAATCAATCTTTCCCCCAAAAAGTGGGAGGCAATGCGCCCCAATGGCAGGCGGCTTGTGAAGTTTATTCATTACCGAGGGATAGCCGTATCCTGGGATGGAGGCAAATTTATAAGGCAGCGCAAATATTTATTTTCTTTTCTTGAATTAAATTGTTTGCAAATGGAAATGTTGGCAGGGGCTATCAAGGAAATGGACGGGTGCCTCTTTGGGGTTGCTTGGAAGTGATGGTGCTTATTACACACGCATGGGGAAGGCGTCAGTCAAGACCCGGGTCAGCCAGGCCTGGTTTGTCGACTGTGTGCGAGTGTTGGTTGACGATAGACATTTATCGTAGTCGATTTGTGGGTGGAGCCGAGGATTCGGGAGGTCCCCAACAGGCTTGAAAAGGTTCACAGGCACACCACTGGTACTCGGGGCCAAGGATTTATCGGCTCGATTTGAATTTTTTCCTCGACCAAAACCTGTCGAAACCAAGACAGTTAGCGTGGTTTATGGGCAGCTGTCTGCAAGAAGCTGTGCAAGCCAAGTTGATTGAGACCCTTATCGACTTGTTAGCGCCACTTCAAATGCGTGGTCCCATAGGCTGGCAGAGGGAAGGGGTAAGGATCTGATTGACATTTCTAGGGCTAAATGTAAGGCCAGCATGAATTGGATGTTAAAACCTTCGGCATTCTCATTATGACATCGGCAGCAGATCATGGAACCTTTGAGCATCCAGAGACCTATTCGCCT
Source organism: Eristalis tenax (assembly GCA_905231855.2). NCBI lineage: Eukaryota > Metazoa > Arthropoda > Insecta > Diptera > Syrphidae > Eristalis > Eristalis tenax. The sequence goes on from HG993126.1 coordinate 24,658,604, forward strand.
CCGATCAGAACAGGATATATGTCTCCGGCATCTCATTGATTTTTAGGCTTCCTTGATTGCTACAGCGTCTGTGCCTAAAAATCGCGGCAGTGATTCGGCATTCGAAATGATTCTGCGATTGGACTCCTGCTTCCACGTAGGGAAGCAGGCTTGGTGAAAACTGCGTAACCGACGACATGCTCATATGTACGGCTGCATTTGTTAATAAAATCCAAAAACCTTGTGATCCGCGTTACCACTGAATACCACCAGATTCGGCGAACGTAACACAAACCAAATTGACTGACATTCGAAATGGAGCAAGATATCAAGCATTCCTGAAATTCCAGATTAATATTGGACGGTCTTTCCGAGAATTTCAGATTCATTTCATTTCAACAAACGCAGAAATCCAGTCCGGATTCAGGTGTTTGATTGTGACTTGTTGTCGAAGATTACGAGTGCCTACGGATGAGGAAACATACACGATTTCCTCATCGATTTCCACGAAAGGTGAAGTATGGAAGCTGAAGACTGGAAAGAATTGCAGACTCCTTAAATTTACGAAACTCTAAGGACTTCCATGCCAGGAGGTATGGACAACTTCCTACTTTCAAGGGGGATAAGGATATTCTCTGCCCCAACTCTGAAATCAAGGCCCTCACCTACGACTGATCCTGCTGACAGCTAAGTCTCCCGGATCAACGGAGCTAATGTTAACTATCCCTCCAACAACAGGAAATTGTCCCAGTTTTTTACGTCAAATCCACAAAAAAAGGAATTATTATGAACCAAAGGCCATAAAAGTCATCTCACCAGAAGCGTGCTTCGATTGATTTTGTTTTTTGTTTTCTTTTACGACAGCCATTCACTCATCATCGGTTTGGATAACTTAATTAGCTCGAGCTTCACCAGACGCCGCGGCGAATGTAAAACCGATGGCCCCCAGGGATTTTTTTGAACAGTTTATGAACTTCAATCCGGTGTTCCATTCAATTAGATGACGTCAATCGTGGCCCAGAGCTCGTAAATAACGCAAACGTTCAAGGTTGTCTCTACCGTAAGACATTGTCACAAAATCAAACGGCCTTACGGCGGCGTCATAAAAATCCTATCATTCACTCTGCTGACAAATGAGTTATCCATTTTTTTTTTTGGGATTCACAATACAACGAAAGTCCACCTTATCCAGTGGCAGGGCCTACACGAAGCACTGCTTGTGCCGCATATCGTTTGTCATGCTTATGACTTCAACGACTTGACAACTATTTTATGAGAGATTGGATTCTGTGCCTTCACCTTTTCTCAGTGCAGGAGGGTGTATGGAGGAATGGAGGAGGGAAAGAAAGGCACCACCTTGCAGAGGTTAACAATATCTTATCGCCTTGTGGTCGTTGCCCATTAAGTTAAGATGTCGAGTATTTTTTTCTTCCTCAAAAACGTTCCACGCATCGAACTCGAGGATACAATAGCTTTACGAGCCACCATCAGAGAGCACCACCCCATTTCCACCCACTGCCATAAAATGAAGCGTAATAGCCCAACAGCAAATCACTAAAAAGAAGAACAAGAAGAGAGGAGAGAGGAATAAAAGAAGGCAACAACAAACGACCTGGAGCAGTCTTTTAGTCCTTTAGGGGGTGTTACACACGTTCACACGCGCGCACCGACCGAAAATGGGAAGCAGTCCCATTGGAGCTGGTCTGGCCACCGGGCAACCTGGCCAGGTTACACTGGCTCGCGCTAACACATGTGCTTGTGACAAATGGCTTCCGCCTGACACAATGTCCCGGTCATTAAGGTAAGTAAGGTACAAAACGTGTGTCCTGCCAGCCCTCAAGTGGGGGCGCATCGAGTGCGGAACTCTTTTTTTGGAGTTTGGGTTCGTTCCAATGGCGACGCCGTTATTTAACTTGCCATACTTTACAATACGCCGTTATTCGGGGTTTCCTTTTGCTCCTCTACTCGATGTAATTTGTCCACCGTGTGCGGAATGTTATGTATTCCTCTCCTCTTTGTCAAAACGGTTTCTTTTTGTTTGTTTTTTTATGCTTCGAGTACTTAAAGGAGCAGAAGCTATTTCCATTTTCAACAACGGATGCAAGGACAATAGCCGACTGGCCAAGGAGGCGAAATGGGACTGACCAGGAATGACCGAGACTGACCGAGACTGACCACCACCCCTACCGGCAGCGTCTCAAAGCAGACGTTCTCCTCCACGCACGCAGTGAATTATTGTTGACAAAAGGTTTGTCGATTTCCTCCTTTTTTTTCGTTGTTTTGTTCCCCCGTTTCCTGTTGTGTAAATAAAACTACCAGCCGCCTCCAAAACCCCGCAGGATATGAAAACAAATGTCAATTCACATAACGCACGTAGGATGGAGTTGAAGTACATTGGGGGGTGCGAGTGGGGTGGGCGACTCCAGCCGTGAGCGAATGAGTGATGTCAGCGTTTGGTGTGTTTCTCGTTTATTCTTTCGTGGGTGGGTGAGGTGTGCGGTGGCAATGGATTCAGTTCAGTTAATAGCCTGAAGGCCGATTGAAGATGAAGTGGATTGAGGAGAACGAGGCACTGGCAAATGATGTCGATGGTGTATGTGTACACTGAGCACAGAGAAAGATTGAGAGAGAGTGAGAAGGGGCGAGGGGGAGAGGAAGAGAGTTTAGTAGTTCATCACAATCTCCCGAGGGAAACTGAATGTCTTTGGGGAGTAGTATGTACATCGTTATGGGGGCAGCAAGCAGAATGATAAGTCCTCTCTGATTTTGCCATCATTATGAACTAAATTGGCCCGTTTCGAGTACATACATACATACACTTCATTTTTTCACTCCTCTCTCTCTCTCTCTTAGGTCGCATTGTATGTCGATTTTTGCACCGCCCACCCTCACCCCCTTCATTTCCTCATTCAGACTTCAATTACCCGCTGAAGATGGGGAATTCTTTGAAATGCGAATGTACTTCAATTTCTATTTTCGAAAGAGAAAGCTGATAATGATGAATCTGGTGAAGAATGTAGGGCACGGGGCTTTTGAGTCTGCAGTTCGTTAAGACGGTTTTCGTCTTCTCCTTTGGTGCTTAGCGATATTCTTTTTTTTTCCTTTCGTCGAAGGAAAACAAAATCCTTCTTTTTATCACGGGTTTCATTCATGGTCTCTATGTTGTCTTGGTCTTGAGCCAATTTAAAGGCATTTAAGGCAGTTTCTTTTTTACAAGCAACAGGGGAATAGCGAGGCATGTCGAGGAGTGTGAGTTCTTTGATGTGAGCTGGCGTGGTGTCATTCATGGTATTTTCTTTTATTTTACTTCTGATTTTTTTGTTTGACATAAACGCGTGGAGAATTTCAGATAAAAGCCTTGGCCAGTGGGTAATCAAGAGATGCTAGTTATCGTTTGTAAGTCAGTGATGCGTCAATTGGTCCAAGGCCTAATTGACAGGGTGCCTCTGTAATCGTTTGTGTGGATTTAATCTTAAAGCGATGGATCTTGAGGGGTGTTTGGTATTTGACACTTTTTAGGACATTCTTATCTGGTGATGAGAAGTCATTTACCTTGGAAGGTAGTTACTTAAGTTGTTAAGGCAATGTCGAGGATATTTTGTCTTTGACTTGGGAATCAGTGAATGATGGCATTGATCTATCGCTATGAGATTGACAAATGATGACTGAACTGGCGGGCAGATCTATGGAGATGTGAAGAAGAACCTGCCTTAGATAGTCGTGTGTATTCATTTGTTGTTTTTTGTTCAGGTGCCACCGACAGTTAGCAGTTTCTATTTTGTTCTCTATTTCTTAGGACCTGGGCTGTATCCACCGGGGAAGTTTTCACTAGATTCTAGTGAGGTGGTGCAGACAAGTCGAGAAGGACCTTGGCCATATTGCCTTGCGATATGATATATTTCGGAATTTATTTAACACTAGTTTGTATTTAGTGTCAATTTGGCACACTTTTTTAAATGTAAGCAAAACTCTACAACCTCCAACTAAAACAGTACAACCTCGGTAATTCGATCACTCGATAATTCGAACGATAATTCGAAATCGATCTCTTCGAACACTAAACTTTATCTGTTAAGAATCTTATAATTCGAAAAAAATCAATAAATTTGAGAGCACGGTGTCATTTTTTCTATTTTTCTAAGCAGATTTAACTTTTAATTAAATAACTTTAATAAACTTAGTTATTTTACTGTTTAATGCTGTTTCAAGCAAATTTTTCATGCAAAATCGAGTAATCCGAAAACGGCCATGGTTCGAACGGAGGTTGTACTGTAATTGTGGTGCTAATGCCAAACCCTCTCGGCTCACCGGACACTTTCTCGTCTAGCTTCCGTAAAAAAAAGTTGGGACTATAATTCATTTGTCAAAATGACACATGTGTTCCACCCTTAAAATAAAGTTCTTTGCGCCAGGGTTGTGATACTTCCTCTTTTATTGCTTTATTATTCGATAGCGCAACCCCTTTGCAGTGAATTTTTCAGATTTTTTCTACGAACAATTAATGGAAAATGTCTGACTACGAGCAATTCTGTGAACAGTTACTGTACTGTACTGCAGACCGGTTGACAGTGGTCATCTGGCCGAATTCTCAGAAAATGATGCAGATTGTTCACCAAGTGTGCCAGAAAGTGATTCCGATGATTATAACAGTGATGCTGATTTTATCGGACAGGAAACGCGATTGGAAATTGCCGCTTAACCAAACAACGCTGTCGAGTCAAAAGGGAAGCAAATTCATCGCATCCGATGCCACCATTCCCAGCAGCCTAGACAATAGATTCAACTTCTCGTCAAGCTTTATTTTTGGTTTTTGCTTTTATTTGGGGAAAATTTGCAGGAAATTTTTGCAGGGACAACCAAATTTGCGAAATCTTGCATCAGCATTCAGCAGACCAGTGACTTTGTGTTTACTCCTTATCCAGCCAGTAGAGAATAATGTGCCACAAATGGACAATTTATACGGTGGTCACAAGCATGGCGTCTCTTGGAAGATGGTTGATGTCTCCGAAATGCGTTTTATAGACTGATGTGATGATTTGGACTACTAAACAGGGGCCAACCCTTTTCGCAGCATCACTTATTCCCTTTCGAGCCACTAGCCAAGCGATACGATCCGATAACTGAGAAACTCGGCATAGTATTCGGCAGAGTGTACTGACGCCTTCACGCGATTTGTTCAATCTATGGGTCCACCGCGAGAAAGCTGTGTGTGCTCCTGGTAAATTTGTGACTGTCGTTGGGCAACTGTTGACATAACAAACATTTTAATTTCCCACAACAATATGCCTTTTCACTCTACAATCGACTCTACACAACATTGTGTCAAATTGACACCAAATATCAGATTAGCATGGCAAAACAGAATTAAAACAGAATAGGCTGCCGTGAGGTTTTGTATCACGTGTGAAAAGAAATACAATTGAATGATAAAGCAACTGCCCAATAAAGTAAAAAGGTTTGCACACATTTGGTCCGCATTTTAGTGAGCGGAAATCGGCACTTGAAAGACGCCTGTTGTCAGAGTAACCGACGAAGACGAGTTGACCATCGGTGGACCAGGTCAGCGATAGGCACTGATCGGCCGTGGATGTCTGTGAAACGACCTCTGGGTGGAGTTACTCAATTGCATGCAAGATCCCAGATGTTGATTGATGGGCCATAGGCGACTCACAGCCAGTAGCGGTTGGGCGAGAAGCACAAAGTCATCAACGCTTTGTCGCTGTGCTCAAGTGTGTTCAGGTTCTTGTCGTCTTTGAGATCCCAAAAGAGAGCCTTGTCGTCCCTGCCTCCGACTGTGCCGAGATACCCATCGGGCTATACTGTGTGTGTGGCGGTTGTTCTTCAACTTGGAATTTGCCAGATTCCAGACCTTAACGGCTCGATCCCAGCTGCACGACACGATGATTGGATTGGAGTGGTTTGATGAGAATCGAACGCACGACACCCAGTCGGTGTGTCCATCCTCTTGGATGGTCCACAGCTCGATGGCCTTGTCCCGGGAACCGGAAACGTTATGACGGTTATCAGCTGAGAATGCAACTGAAATGACGTCCTTGGTGTGGTATTCAAAGTGATGAGCTGCCAGCGGCCAAGTCCCAGAGACGAAGAGTCTTACCCCATGTTCCAGACAGAGTGTAGTTGCCGTCAGAGGCGAGGTGAACGTCACTACTTCATCAGTGACGGGAGTCTCCATTGTCCTGTGGGAAGCCTGTGTCCTCATCACGAGTCAATTTCCACATAATCAAAATCTTGTTACGAGAAGCAGAGATAATATCGTCGGGGTACTTTGGATTGGTTGCAATTTGGGTAACCCAGGCATTGTGCCCCAAAAGGGTACCACGCAATTGTGTGTTTCTGACATAATTTATTTGATGAAACTTATTGGAGCGCAAATCGACACGCGTCAGTAATTGACGAAGGTTTCGGAAAGAAAGGGTGGAGGGGGGGGGGGGGGGGGTTGACTAGATCTTCACACTGTCGCAGATATAGAAACAGACCCTATAAATGCAAATCGTCCACTTACTGGTCGCATTTAAGACCTTATACGACAGCGTGCACATAGACGAGCTATATGTCCACTTTTGACTCTCTACCAACCTCGTCAAGGTTGTGCAGGACGACGAGAGAGAATTCTCGCTGCTCCAGCAAGGTGGGTAACGAATTCACAAAGATTTGAATTTAAAAAAGACACGGTGTCATGTGACATCTTTCTTGAGAACATCGTGACCGGCATGATCTTCAAGAATTTCAGCATACGACGATGACATTGCACAGTCGAGGCGGTTGCTGGCATTAGGACGGAAGTGACTGTAATGAGTCTGGCGGCGGACGAGTCCTCCAGAAAGGATAACATCGACATCTGGGACACAGTGTTGCAGAGGGCAGATATTTATAACTTCGAGGTCGTTAAGGACTTTGCCTGCCTCGGCTCCGCAGTAAACAATAAGAACTACATCCGTACTAAGACCAAACGCAGAGTAACTCTGACCAAGCTGCAGTTGAGTAATATATCCCTCGAAGGATGGACGATTATCGCAGTCAAGCTCAAAAGCTAATGAAGAAGGCCTTGCTACTTGGTCCTTGATGTTCGAGACAAAAGTCCTGCGATGCTGACTCGTTCCATTCGCGACGGCGATATTTCGAGGAGAAGATTTAACCGTGATTTGCATCGAAATCAGGCAATCAAAGTCAGGCGTCTACGGAGCTCAGTTCGAAGAGTCTTCAACACCAAACCTGTGGGACTAGTCAACAGGGAACACCCGCTCAGATGGTGGACCAAAATGGAGAACCAACTTGCCGAGCGAAACTGGAAGCAGCTAGCCAGAGATCGCGCTAGTTCGAAAGGCTTGTTGGTTGAAGAACAGATCTAGCCCAGACTCGATTTTGCGCTTCTATCACTTGGTGCCAGGTTCATAGGAGCCTCCAAGCCCCGTACTCAGTCTTGCTGGATATCAATGCGTTGTCCAGGTGGGACAAAATTTCTCTCCCATTGGGTTAAGCTGTCACTTCTTGCGATTTCTTCTTTTAGACGGTCCAACTGTTGCCATAGAGGAGCTGCTCATAGCCAATGACTCCCGGCCAGTCCCACTGAACACACAGGAAAAGCGTCAGTCCTGGAAACAATGTGTTAAATAGTGTTGTGCCGAGGCAAACGATGACCTGACATGACTTCAGCCTGTCTTGAGCAGTCTTGTCTTTATTAGCTTAGTCTTTTAGGGACCAACGAGCCCTGAACGATGATACTTTGAATCACTTGACATTACACAGTGGTCGATGTAAACGCTTTAAGCGTGGGATCACTCACTTTAGTCGCAACTTTGAACGGACATGAACTCGGTGATTTTCTGCACCTTGACGTTTTCGCTTGCTAATCCACAAAGGCGTCAAATTCGTTATTGAACCCATCTTTCAAGTGATTTATGAAATACCCGAAACTAAGGAAGATACGTATTATACTACATGGCAAGGCGTGTAGGCCAAAGTAAAGCTACCTCCTCATAAACGCCGTGAAGTGGAAGTCCAGCTTCAATCCGTAAGGTGCAGTCGGCGTATGACATATTCTGTTAAAGTGTGTGGGCACGCCCCAGCAGAAATGATTCAACAAGTCTAAGGACAACAAGGATTGTTCTCCATTTTCGTTCATCAATGTTAGCCACCATGTCCACCAGTCTTAAGTGAAGTGTATGGACAATGTACACGACACCTATGCGTTACTGCTTGTAGTGCGACCCTTTTATTCACAAAATGCAAAAAGTATGCACTCGACTTGTACCATTCCCATTCATTACGCAAGAAGCAAATTTTAATATTAAACAGCGACTTCAGTCAAATTAAGTGAAATTGTCTACGTGCATACGTAGTTGATATGAAACGGAGAACAAGTCATTATTGCAGGGCTTTCAACCCCTCTCCCAGATCGATTTCATTTCGAAGACGCAGATGCATCGCTGATGAAATTCTCAAACGAAGCAGAAGCAGCCGTGTATGCATTTTAAAGTAAGAATTTAGATGGCATCAAGCAACAGATCTAACGAGTGAAAGCAGTCAGTCACGAGAAGACAGAAAGCTCACATGGCTCCTTGCGAGATGAAAAGTTTCAATAACTGAAGTGAAACCCTTCAACCGAGGAAATGTACGCATCCTAAAGCGAGTACCTAGTCTAGTCTGCGCACGGATTTCATGGCCATCCCCATTCGCGTAATCATTGATAGATTGCCTGCATGGAGACGAGATTGCTCGAGTTCACAAAAGTCTCTCTGATTACGCTTATACACATCTAATTACGCTTGTATGCTCCGCACCGTCTTTTGATCCTTGAAGGGTGAACTTTTCTTCCTGGAGGACGATACTGTGAGAGCGGTGTAGCGCAAACAAACCGAACTGCAGAATGAACGTCGTGTCGTTTTTGCGTTTTTCATTTTTTTTTTTTTTTTTTGCAGAACTCGAAGGAAATGCAATCATCTTTCTAAAACGTAATCCTCATCATTTACATCCATCGAGGATACGTAAATATTGCACTCGTTCAGTGCACACCGTACATGTGCCATTCAAGACGTAGGGACTTGAATGGCTGGCAAAGCAATTTCAAGGACTCTATAAATGCAATGTCTTGGATCGTTTTTAAGAAATGAATTCAAAGGACGAACGGAAGCAAAAACGCAATGGCAACTAGGAAAAGTAAAATAAAAAAAAAATAATAATACGACGTCACTCATGTCAGATTGGAAACGAAACTCATTTTCCGAACGAACAAAGCTTCAATGACGACTGCTCTAGCAACAGCAACACAAGCAGCAGCACCAGCACCAGTAGTAGTGCGAGTAGAGTAACAGAAAGGAAAAAGAAAACAGAAGGAGAATATTGTATGATACAGGATCCAAGGGAGAAGAAAGGATTAACTCTACTCAAATATGAAAGGACGTGGGGGGAGGGGAGGGATTATTATTGAAAGAGAAGACATCCTCCGCCTGCCACTGTCCCCACCATCCCTTTCCTTAGTCTCCGAAGAAGAGATGAAAAGTAGAAAAAAAGAAAACACACAAAGCAAAAAAGGATGCTCCTTTCCTCGCATTTCGTGCAGCAGGAAGGAAGAAATTTTGTGCGTGCACACGAAGGATACAGGTTCTCTCATTCACTGTAAGCGTCGACATTATCTACTTTCCTCGTCCTTTAGCTGTACTCTATCTGCTTTCATTCAGTTGGCAGTTGGCTGTTCTTCCAATTGGACCGTTGTCGTTGTCGTCCCATGTACAATGGCCAAAAGTTACCACCCAGCACCCATCCTTTGAGATGTCATACACCATAAACATGCGAAAAATTCATACATCCTCTGCCCTGCTGCGTGTGGATGTGTATTTTATTTCAAAGATCGTACATGCATTTTGTATGTACACAAAGAGTCTTGGCTCTTGGAAGCTTCGCCTCGGGGCTTTGGTAACATTTTCCTTTAACATTGCTTTTTTTGTTTTGGTTAATGCGCTGCTTCGACTTCGGATACTCTGCGTTACCCATCCTCACTACCCTCCGCAACCAGTTGGTCTGCGGTGGGGGGGAGGTGCCTTTTCATCGTCGAATTATGTTTTCGAATATCTTGCCAGGGGCCACCTTGATTTAATTGCGTTGCGACTACGACTCACAGGGTGGAACAGAGAACTATGTGAAATATGCGATATGCTGTGCATGTTCTTGTTCCGGCGTTGTCCTGGTTTCGGGGCGACAGGGGATAATCTCTTGCATGCATCTAGGGTTTTGGTTTAGTCATTTCCCTAATGGAGTGTATGACAGGTTGACTGCTGGTGGCTGAACGTGGGGAACACTGACTTGTGGAAGCCAGTGTGTTGAATTGAAAAATCACTACCGTTTGTGCGTGTGTATGAAAGGAAGTGAGTTTGCGGTGAAAAGCTTGGCAGTAGTTCCTCCAACTCATGCATGTGACATTGCAATCGAAAAATCTCAGGAATACCACAAGACTGTCTGCTTGGGCCAATAATGCTTCCCTTCAAGTTCGTCTCTATGCAAAACCCATCCCAAGATTTTCGCGGTTTCATTGACCCATACCACAGCCCCATGTCTACAAACATAAGCTCCTGCCCCTGCCCCTGCCCCTGCCAGCACCGTGCCGATACCATGATTGGCCTTGAGGCACAAACTTTACAAGAAAATACCTGGAATTCCTTTCAAGTTGGCAGGGAAATTAATTTTGCATATCGCATGGATTGCTGGCTTTGACGTGAACGTGCGGTTGTGTGTCGCCTGCGCTCGTGTATGTGACCTTTGATTTGGTCCGCAAATATTAGAACCTCATCGCATTGTGTACATGTTGGGCTGTGCATGGCATGACTGGGTCCGGAGGGCGCTGCTGCAGAGAGATTTCCTTTCAGTTTGCTGGGTTCTGTTAAAGAGCCGCCGGATGTTTTATCCACACTGCTGGAACAAACACATGCCTGAACTAAATCGTTACAACAAAACAAGTACCTTTCGTCGTCGTCGTTGTCGTCACCGGCGTTGTGTGTGAGGGTTGCCTTCGCAAATGAAATACTCGACATTATTACTATTTGTTATGCAAATTGCAAGCAGGGGAGCCTGTTTGTAGGTTCCGTATGCACGCAGATTGTTGCTAATAGGTGTGGATGGGTGTTAAGGAAGAGAGTGCAATTATTGGCTGAATAATTAACTCGGTGCCCGGATATGACTTTGGCTGGGTGCTGCGATTGTATTTGTGACTGGCATTTGGTCCGGAAGACGACGCTGAACCACGCAAGTGCTTTTAATGAGTGAAGAAACGAAAAAATCAAATCATTTCGCTAGACTAGAACTTGTTCCATGTGCTGGTGGGATTTTCATGCAATTAGTTAAGAAGGTTGCACGGTAATCGTGGCTCGCACTTGGGGAAATGCAACTTGGATTTGCATAAATTGCGTTTCTCACCGAACGTGACATCGGATTTTGTTCCACAAGCCAAAGAGACTTTCTGCAGAAAAGTAGCGCGGGTATTTGTAATTGGAATTTTTAAAAGCTGCATGACCTTGGCGTCGGACGATGGAATTTTGATCATTTTTAAGAGGTCTCTGAGCGCTGCGAATCCCTAAAATGTACACGCTCTTATTGCTTAAACCCCAACAGCTCTGGTTTAAGGACATGCTGCTGCGCAAACTACTGCTGGGCGTCCATAATGCTGGTGTATGTGAATAATCTCCATCAGGGCCATAATCACAAAACTTGGCCCCTTCAGAGTGTTACTAGTTTCGTTCGATTCAAAACGGATTTTCGGAACAACACCGTCAATCGTATGAACAAGCGAAGGATGGCTGTCCTCAAAAGACGACACTTTAGTGTCGGCAAAGAAGACATCAATTGGATGAAAAATTTGACATCCAAAAATATTTATAGAATTTATTTGTGGTCCCAATCAGTTTTAATTTTCTGGTCACTTTGATTTCAGTCGACGCCGACGGTTGAAATCTTTTGCCAGAAACTTTTCACTACCGCCTTGAAGATCTTTGCACTGAGGTAAGTTCCACAGTAAAACCGTTCATGAGTCGAAGTTTCGCAAAGTCTGGCATTTCATTAAATTGTTCTCCGTTCGGAATTTCTGAATTTTTTCGTGAATTTGTGGACCGCATCGGCCACTTTGTGGATCGCGTTTTCAATTGACAGTCGTTTGACCGAAAAATTCCACCATCAAATGCACAACTTTTGGCATACCAACAAGCATTTGTTTTTCTTTTTCATTATGTTTGCTCACAAAAAGTTCGCGGCTCATTTGTAGAGCACTTAAGTGCCTCATCATCTTTTTCAATCCTTTTGAGATTGTCTGGCAGCATTGGTAGGATGGGCAGCACCAGCTTCAATGCTATTTCAAAGTAAAGAATCAGTTTTTTTTCTTTCCAAGAGAAGTTATTCCAAGAGACGCAGCAGTTTTGTAGACAGGTGTCATAATAAGTCGAAGGATTCAATGTACCATAAAAACATCAGTTGGAGTTCTATAAAACGCAAAACAAACCAAGTGATTCCTTCATTCGAATTGGGTTCCACATATCTGCGGTTTATCTTGTAAAATTTTTAAAATTTTGCTGAGCAGTGGTACTCAAACATTCATGGTTTGAGTTCCTTGGAGTGGAACAATTTTCTGAGAAACAAAAATATAGTCCTCACACTTCAGCGTCAACTTAGCACTTCATCGTTCGACAGCTTGAGTTGGTCAAGACAAGAATATCACCGAATTGTCTGAAACTGGCTATCCTTAGATGAGCCAGTTTAAGTTACTTGGCCGGGGGTATAATTTGACTAGAACATCTTATATTCTTTACAGAACTAGCACCGATTTGACACTGACCAATGGATTTACATGCAGTAGTTGTGATATCGTGGCAGAACGTGAGGGCCTGTATGTAACTCCATTTGTGTGTTTCTACAGTCCTGAGTGGACTTCAATTAGAAAGCATCTTCAACCAGTGCCTCATGGCTAGCTGCTTCCAACTCCGCACACCCAGTTGACAAGCGTCCGTCTCTTCTAGTATGTGAAAACCAAAAAGCGGGCGTCCCGTGCTCCAAGGCCCAACATTCTCGGAATCGACAAAGTATTTATATGCAATGTACATAGGACATCGTATGATAGGCGTTGCACTCGCCATCGACGCGAACAGTTCTACGACTTACTCTTAAAGACCTGTAACCTGGTCAATGTTTGCCAATTTTGGAACAAAAACCCTCCTGGAACCCAACAACTGAGAACTATCCTGGGGGCAAGAAGTGGAACAAAACGAAAGTCGATTGATTAATCAGATCAGTTTGAAGCAGTAAAATTATCCCAATTCAACTGAAGAAAAAAAAAACAAAAAAATGGTTTCTGTGATACCTACACCTTGCCAACATCGAACATATGTCTAATCCAAATAATCCGGCGCCCGGCACGGGACCTCAACCAACGATTCATTGCCTTTGAAGAGAGTGTATCGGATATTTAGTGATTAAATGAATAAATCTGTGAAAATCGGTCGATGAGTACCCAAATTTTCGATGGTTGTTTGGGCAGATGATTGATCTGAACAGTAAGCGCTTTCAGTCATTGCAAGGATTTGCCTTGTTATATGTTAAGCCTGACGCTTGAGAGTCAAAGAAGAAACCGTCAATTGAAAACGCCGCTTCGACCACTAGCTGATCAGAGACGCCACCAGCTTTGAGCCCCATAAAGTGCCCCGAAGATGTGGATGAAAGTAAAGTCAACTCTGAATTTGTTTCAACTCACACTGGAACTGGCGAATTTCACTTGACAGACAAAACACACTCGACTTCACAACTCTGAAGTTCGTGTTCGAGAAAATATCGGCAAAACGATGGCGTGACAGAACCCACTTTGCAACCAAGAATCCATTGCTATTCGCGTTCCCTCCTTGATGAACAAACTGAACACAGATCACTGCCGCAATGAGTCAGAATCAACACGAGCCTAAATATGACATCAAATAAAGCGCTTATCTTCAATCTAATGAAATCCCCCTGTCACATGGCTGATGGTCACCGCCGCCGACTACAATGTCCATCAGGGGCCACTAGCAGGGTCACAAAATGCGAACCACGAACGGTGTTTGTAGAGCGCTCACCGACCGTCAGGTGGCCATTATTAGGGCGCCTTTGGGTAAATGGCTGCTGTTTTCAATTGCATTTCCAGTTGAACGGAAATAAACATAGAAATATCGCGTGTCATTTGGATAAATGCCTGCCACGCCCCGTCCAGCGAACAGGTGTTAACGAATTCAAAAAACCCATTATGGTTGGATTATTACGGCCTGTCATAAGTTTTATTGTTCATACATCCACATGTGTACCCATTAACTGCAATTCAGGCGGAAAAAAATGAGAACAAAATAAACATACATACAAGTACAGACACATAGGCAGAAATAAACGAATAAATAGTCTTAAAAAACAACAACAACAACAAAATCACCGTAAATCTGATCCCATAAATTTGGCCTCCTGGACATCATTGTACGGCCTTCAGATGGGTTCACATGCACACACGTGCGCCGAGGATCAAATTACTTTCACACGCCAATGAAAGAAAGGCATCTACATGTGTGGGGGTGCTCTGGGTGGGGGAGTGGGGAGGTGTGGCACACACACAAGTGCACAGTAATAACGATTGTATAGTATATGCATGCAATTAGCCTAAATGGATTCAGCGAAATAAAAGCTTGTGTTCACTGCTCTGGACCTGAACTGCCTCGTACCTCGCACCTTGCACATCGCACCACGAACCATGCGGCCGCACCGCGCTGTGTGGCGTGTATACTGTGTGTACAATTGTATTACGAGAATCTCGGAGCTTTATTACCCTCGGCACTTGGCTGATTGGCGCTTCTGGCGCAAAAAAGGATATAAAATAAACCTCAGTATCCTTGGCGGCTAAGTGAGCGAGAGAGGGAGAGAGCGAGAGTGACCGCGCCGCCATCATCGGAGCCGTTGTCGCCTGTGTGCTTGCACCACCGGCAGCACTGGCGGTGGTAGCGTATGAATTCGTAATCAAGTGCATTGTATCTGTTACCGAGCCATAAAAGTCGGAAGCAATTAGATTCATTTGAAATTCAACTGCATATGCATCCGTCAGGAGGGGGTGGGGGGGGAGGACGTGAGATCTACAGACGTTCACATACAATTAGATATAACAACTTTTAATGGATGACATTACCAATTCAACATGAGCACAGAGAGCGTGCATCGAGAGACACCAGATGCAACGCCGTTCATAGCCGGCGATAATTAACTAAACACTTAGGCCATGCACACGTACATGCATCCACTTGAATGACCTCATCAGTTCATTTTACGGCGGTGACGAAGTACATTCCTTGCCCAGATTGCAGCGATAAAATTCACTTCAGCGCAAAGTATCTAATTTGCTCATACACCGCCCCATCGAGCTCAATTTGCTCGCCGGCAAGTGAATGCGGATGAAATTTCCTCAAGAGCGGGGTGGGAACAGTGCCTTCCCCTCGCCGGCATCGTCGTCGTCATGCATTTGAGAACACTGCCGATGGACATATCATGTCCTAATTAAGAACGTGTAAGGAGTCAGTTCGCCTCGTGAATCTTGCAACTAGCAGGTCCACTTTTCAGCCAGAGGGAGGGTGAGAGAACCGGAGATGGCGTCCACATGCACACATGCCCAACTTACCTGACAGGGACAGCTCACTGGTGCTATTAACCAAGTTATCCATAATTGGCTGGAAATTGTAGTACGTCAGTGTTTCGAGAAGATTCTCCTGCAGGTTAATTGAAAGCAGAGCCGGTGTTCCACGTAGCAGGCCGTTATCGAGTTTTTTCAACACATTGTTGCGAAGGTTTAGAGTTTTCAAATTATTGAGGCCGTCCAGTGCACGTTCCGAGATGCGCTGTGAAAGAGAATGTGAGAGTTGAATTTATAAAATATTTTCCATGTCATCCTTATATTCTAACTGATGGACTGGGGTGGCCAGGCCAATGGCTCAGCCATGGGCCGGGCCATTTTTTGTTTTTCGGATTGTATTTCAATTTAACTAGGCGTTTGCCAGGACATGAGTGAGGGGGATTTGTGTTACCTACAATGAGTCATGTTACACACCACATCGCTCTCTCACTGTGTGTACATGTGTGTGTGTGTGTGTGTGTGTCCCTCCGTGTGTGTGTATGGGCTTGGAAAAGGGATTTTCGTAATTGGATAGTTTCATATTCCGGCGAGTGAATGATTAATCGAAGTGATTTGTTGTCGGAGGTGTGAATGCGGCTACGTGGGGTTTTGACGAGTGAGTTGTGAGTGAGATAAAGTAATTACATATCGTATTCTTCTCCGCGGTGGAGGTGGTATCCCTTTTTAACCAAAATTTGCTTCACCTTGGTGTGTCAATTGATTATTTCGGTGAAATGTTGCCAATGAATTCGGGGGCTCGAATTTCATGAAAACAAATGGAATGAATGTGATTTCTATCGCAATCAGAACAAGGATTGTTGTTCTTGTTGTCGGTTGTTTGGAGATTAATTCCAGAGTGTTTGCCTATGTCAAGTGCACAAGTGGCAGCGGATTAATGGGGGCTAAACCTTCGCCAATGTGGCCCACATCGAACTAAGCTGACAAGAGGAAGATCGATACGATGAGAGTGCCCCTAGTCGAGGGCATAGCGTTATTCGGCACGTTTGCTGATTTGTGACGGAATTGTTCGGCGTTTTATGTGGCGAGAGTATGGCGTTTGGACGGAATTTGAACTTGTCGTGGGTGCTAGAGGGGATTTGGTTAGTTGAGTCTTTCAAAAGCTATCAGTCACGGTACTTGATGTAGTCGAAGCTAGTTTGCATGTTTGCATTTGCATGCATTTGCGATGAGATAAGATTTTAGGGAATCGTAGAAACTTTCGTAAGAAGATAATACACATTTTCTGATTTCATGGATGCATCTATATCGTGCCTGCGAAAGCAAATTGAAGTGGATCTCATCGATGATATGAATTTCGATCAGTTCTTTTTTTTCAATACATTGTCTTTGTCTTCCCATAATCACCCGATTCTGATTAAGTTATAGAGTCTTTTACAGGGACACGTGTTCGTACCCAGTCTCTCTCAACGGACTCCTACTCTCACCTGAACGTGGTGAAATTCGAGCATCCGGCTACCCTTTTAAAGATATTCTGGCATATTCGGATCGTAGATCAAGACGTCTATGGCAAGGTTGGTTCCTAGTTCTCTAGGCTTTTTTGTTGACGATAGTAGCCCACTTCGGACTGAAGCTCCACACAAAGCAGCAGAATATATTCATCGAAGGCCTTTCGGCATCAAGTGCTTGTGGAGTGTGCACATAAACATGATCATTTGCATAGCCCAACAAAAATAAGTTAAATGGCGACAAGTCGCAAGATATTCGGCGAGTTCACATCACCAAATCACGAAATAATCTTCAGAACACTTTTTTTTTTCAAATCGGGTCGAGTTGTTCGTGATCTTAGACGAATAGGGACAAACATTGCCTTCAATGAGGCCATTATGATAGGGTCCTGTCTGTCACATTCAATCAACTGGTTTATGCACTCGAATTTAGCTTGAATGTATCTACAGTTGCACTTTTTGCTGTAATATCTCTGCGTTGCCAGTATCATTGGCCTACGGTTCATCAATTAAGTGAAATCGAAAATGGCGCCCAACAAAGGACCACAAACAAAGATCAAAGATTCTGTTTACAAAAGCACATGACCAAGGAGAAGTCAATTTTGTTGATGTCATTACGATAGAATGGTCAGACTAGCACGAATCTGTGGAGTATGCATCTTTTAATGTCGAGCAGAACACTTGTTCAATTCGGTTTCAAATCCAAGAAAAATGATTGCTCGTGAATAATTGGTGTAAATGGTCGTTGATGGCAAAATTGTATAACCATCCTAGAAAGATGTTTTTGCTTTCTGGTAAATTTTTGGCGCCTAAGCCTAAATGTTTTTTGGTTATCCTTAGCAGAATTTTGGACACGGCACGACGAAATTTCTAGTTCCCACAGGGGAGTCATCAAAAATTAGTGGCACCCACGTACCAACTGCCATTCAAGTACGCATTCAGCGAATGCAGTGATTGAGCGCGAAAATGTGCAAAATGGGTAGTTTTTCTGGGTTATCATCACTTGACTCCTTAAGTTTAGTCACTTGCATTATGGTTGCGCCTTATATCAGTAAGTGCACATGAGAAGTTGTAGACATGGATGCGTTTGGGACTAGGGATGAATCTGAAATATGCCTCCCAAGCTGGCAGAAGTTCAACCGCGTCTGGTACAATATTTTTAAAGGGCTGAAGGGTCGGCAGGATCTGTCAACAATTGGTTCATGATTTTGTAGAAGGTCTACGGATAAATTGTCAGCGGGGCCTTGACTCTCTGTTGCCACTCGCTTCGAAGTCAGTCGTGTGCAGTGACGGATGCTAGCCATGATGTGGCTGCTTATCAGAATAGAGAATACTGAAGTTCGGTTTATGAATCGTACAGCAGTATTGTATTGTTAGAATGCCTCACCAAGAGGGCACAAGATAGACCAAGGAGGGTGTACATATTTCGCTAAAGTACTCCTTCGAAGCTCACTCGCGCTTCTGATACATCAGACGTTGGTTCGAATTGCCCTCACACGTGATTCAACCCGACTGCGTATAAGGATGAGATAAGAACGCGTTACACTGATCGATTGCAAATAGTGCCTCACGTCACAATCTTCATCTTCGAGTGACGTCCCAGCACTCTCCATCTTGTAGGCTCTCCCATCTGGCACGCTCAACAGCAACGATGTATATCAACAGCAATAAATACGTGCTTCAATTTCGCGTTGACTTCAAACTCAAATCCACTACCGGCTGATTCACGACATCACATCGTCGAAACGAGCTTTCACACGAACCGAGTTAGGTGCATTACCAGTGAAAGCTCATTCGGATAAGTATGCCTTTCCGCGATGTGCAGTGCAGTTCAATGTCCTAGTTACCTGGTTCCGATGAAATGTGCAATCGCCGCTCGTTCGTTTAGTCCAGCTCCACCGAAATCGCAAAAAGGCCAAACTGGGCCATGGGAGGGAAGTGCTTGACGCAAGCACATGCTTTCGTGTTTCGGAGCTAGCTGGATGTGCGACTGTGTGTGCGCGTACTTGTGAAATGGCAAGCAAATCCTGGCTTCCACAACTAAATGCGAATCGGTGGGGTATTGTTGGCACTTTTTATTGTTCCAACGTATATGCCCCCGGTGCTATAACTTGGCACCACCACCCTGCCCCCGCTGCTTTGTTCCGGGCCACGATACGATATATGCAAATGAATTCCTATTTCAGCTCGTCGAAGACAAAAGAAGTGGAACTCCGCACAATCCTGCCCGCCTCTACAGTGTGAGTGGTGCAGGTGGCGTGTGGGTGGTTTGTGTGTGCGTCGAGCATATTGGAATTTCGTGAAAGAAGAAGAATGAAATAAAATATTCCTTCAAGAGGTTGACGTATCGCATTGACTCCGAGAATTGCCTGCTGGTGTACAAATGAATTCATATCTCTCAAAAGGAACGTCCTCTCGCATACACAACCACGGTGCTCACTTCTTCCTACGACGACGACGATGACAACGACGCCTGTTGGGTGGCGTGGGTCGTCATTTGACTGACATACAGCGAGCGCCCAGAACCGATGCGGTTCAATGATGACGAATGCGATTGGAGAATGATGAGCAGCCGTGAGTACAGGTTATCAATTGTTTTCTGGCATAGGCACAAAGGAAGTCTGTTTCTTCTTGGGTGCCCTGCGTGTCCCTGGGGAGGGTGTATTTGGGGCTTCCTTTGTTCTGTTTGTTTGGATATTACAAACGAAAAGGACTCCTGCTTGAATGCACACGCTCTCTCTCACACTTGGGGACGGCGGAGTGCGGAGATCGATGATTGTTAAGTCAGTTTCAATTGGATGTGTTTTGCTGAGCAGTGAGCATTGCCCGAGTGTACTGCGGATTGGATGAGAGGAAGCTTTCCCATGGACTGAGTGTGCTTGAATAAATATTTTCACTTCTTCTTTCTCCCCTGAAATTTGGTTAGATGGAAACATCTCTATGCATCCGGATTGTTTGTGTGTGGTTTATTATTTATGCCTAGGAGAAGGAGGCGGCGTTTTCTCTCTTTGCCTGAGAACTACTGTTTTTTTATGGCGTGTATCCATTGCAGTTAGCGCACTCGCACGTGAGTTTCGAGAAGTTTATGCTCCAATGGAATTTACCTTATTTTCTCGACGACCGCTACAGCAGGAAACATTGGAGTTATTTACACAGTTTTGACGACATCTGGAAGTTTCCATAATTAAATACAAAACTCCTCGGTATCCCAGAGTTGGGCGACTTCGAGATATATTTCTGCAGCCTTGGGCAAAAAACAAAAAAATACGAGCCTTCCTCAAGAAAGTTAAAACGCTGACAGTCTTGTTACCCAGACAGCAGATGGTGAATGCATTTAACCCTTAAACCCTGCCGTGGGGTCCAGCGTGATGGCACAACCTCTACTTTCTTGCATTATTTTTAACTACATCGCATATTCTCACCGCCTTCAAAGCTCACAAATCATCAATAGGAATCCCGCCTTAGACCATTTTCAAGCATCAAGTGTGTTTCAGTCATTTTGTGTCAACTTGAACTTCCGGGTCTTCAAGACCCCAGGATAAGAAACAAAAAGAATTTGGGGTCATAGTTACCTCAGGGCAGCAATAGTGTTTCCTGGGATGGGTAGGATTTAAGAGCTAAGCAGCACTTCCAACATTTGCTTAACAAGCATGACCAGGTGGGAGTGACAGCGAACAGGAAGTAGTCTCCCTTCTAGTACTGAGGAAGTCGGAGCAGCTACCAAAATCTGGAAAAGTAATGGCGTCCACCATTAGCTCAGACCTAGACCCTTTATGTGGAGCTTCTGGCCTCAGAAGTGGGGCTTAAAATAAGATTGTGGCCTGGGTGTTCGAGGTGGAAGTTCTTCATTATGATGGCTTCAGCTGCGTGCAAAACATCGGGCAAAGAAATAGGAAAATTCACGTGTCACGTGAAATAGTAGAGCCCACGTGTCACGTAAAATAGTAAAAGTTCACTTACGATAATTTTGTGAAGTGATGCATGTGACATTAGCTTATTTGTTAATGTGACTTAATTTCACGTAAATTCGACTACCCGTGAATTTAATAACATTTGATTTTAATAACACGTACATTTTCCACCAGATTTCTCACTGCACTGTAATCCTAGCGCGCTAATTTCCAGTACAGTAACATGGTGATCACGTTGTATGTACGTACGTGTCACGTGATCAAGTGTAATCATGTTTACGCTCTGAAAGTGAGGCTCTGTCGAAAATGTTTAGTCTTGTTCTAAAAATGTCAGCTCCGGTACGGATAAATTTTAAGGGACCGTAGTCTGTTGTAGCATCAAAGTGGCTTGCTTAGAGTTCAAGATCCTCTTCGGAAAGAGTATTTATTTCAACATTGCGACTGCTTATTCACTATTTTATGCTTTTTCTGTAAGAGACGCTCAAAGCAAACAGCAGTACTAATCTTAAACGTCTAAATACACGAAGATTTGGCATTTCGCAAGCCCTCGATGGTGGGGACATTTTGTGCCAGCGATGTAAGTACAAGGACACCACATGCCTTAAAATTGCAGACTTGTCCTGACAAGAGTGTAAAACCTGTTTTTGTCCTCTAAATTTGTCTTCCTTGTTTACACTTGTATTCCTTCCGGTCCCTGTTGACACAACCAAACCAAACCATTCCTCTAATTCCGTGAGTCATCCCAATGTTGCTTGTCATCTCAAGAGCCCTTACTCCAAACAAGAAAAAATACCATCCTTTGACTTGATGAAACGAAAAAGGTTACTTTCCCCATTCCTGAGGCTGAAAATGGCGCGTGTAACCACAATGATTCGGCTGTCCAATGGGACCTTATTATCACATCCCTTCTCACCGCGCTCAAGTGCATAATGCCGAAGAGAAAAACGAGCCACCGGACATGGCCGGATTCAAATTGATATTTGTTTATCTTTCGCCTTCCAGTTCAACGTACATACTCTCACCTACAGGGCAAGTATTTTCCACCTCAATAAATAATTACGGTTAGTTCGAGAATATTCCCCCGGCCAATGAATGGAAAATCAACAATCCCTTGTCAATGTCCGGCCAAAGGTCAGAAGCGAGGTCGCTTAAGATTTCGCGTTCATTCGGTTTTGGGTGGCAGTTCATCAAGCACCCCGACCAACGACGGACCGCACCCAAATCTAAATATTTATGAAAGAGTTAACCTCTCCGCCGAGCACAACATCGACCCAGCCATTGACGAAAAATTAACTCGTTCGGATTGCGAACAGCATTAGCCGAAAACAACCCACTCACTACCCGGCACCGGCACCGGCACTCATGTGCGCAGTCAATAATATTGCGAAGCTACATGCTTGACCTGCTAATAGGGACTGGGTTAAAGCAACTAATTTCCCACTAATGACTATATTTCCATCGACTCAACGCACACACACAGACACGAGTGCGGGAGCGTTCGCTAGCCGGTAAGGCTTGCTCCGCAGAGGCAATTGAATTGGATGTGGATCTTGTTCGTTGATGTCGGAGCGGAATGATTAAGAAATTAAATTACAAAGCGGGTGGGCATTGACTGCGGATTGATTTGCGATACCTCGGCACTTCTTTCGCCTAGAGGATGGAGGATGAGGAATGGTTACTCGGGTGTGGATTTAATAACGTTGCCCGGAGGTAGTCGCACAGCCCGCCAGGACCGGAGACCGAAAGGAAAATTGTTGATTGCCGCTGATTGTGTGTATCGGGCTTGGTGAAGCGGTTGAAAGGAAATCACTCGTTCCCGTTCAATTGCGCGGATTCGCAGAAATACTGCCTCGGAGGCTTTTTGTGTTTGCTTTGAGGTAGCTCTCGATTTTGGTGTACTTAATGCACGTGTCAAGATCAAAGGGGGTTGGCGACGGTGATGTGGATCATTCGCCGTGCTGTCATCGAGACAAGCGGGCAGCGTTGCTGTGACGAGGCGATTAAATACGAAATCAACCCGAATCGGAGTTCTTGGAGCAGGCTTTTTCTTTAAATGGAAATCACTTTTCGCGTTTGTTACGAGTTCAAGGGAGTATTTATTGCCATTCATTTCCATCTCAAAAAGAGCGAAAAACTTCGCAGCCATCAACTGGAGGCAGCAGACATTGTCGTTCATCGTTTCAACTGAAACACTACGGCGAATGAATGAGGGTTAACGGTAGCTGAAGGAACCATCAAAGGTCCAATCGGCTCCCCTTTATGATTGCCATGCCCACAAAGTGAATACATGCACGACGTGAAGGACAGCCTCTTCAAGTTCGTTCAGTTCTGGGAAACCAGACGTGCCACTGAACTGAACTTAACCACTGACAGGCAAAACCCCTCTCCTCTTCCTTCACTTATTCCAGACAGACAGTCTACTTATGAAGAAAATCCATCTCGTTTCGCTTTCTCCGCCGCGGCACGTGCAGCCGACTACGCTACTCATGTTGAATTCATTCTAACACACGATAGTTCTGGTGGAGGATGAAAATGCGTCAGTCCCCCCCCCCATCAGTCTAATCCCTTATGAAAACATCCAACTCAGACAGAATCGATTCAATATTCAATGTGTACCCATCCACCCACCACCCTCATCATATCGTACTCACCTCGATGCGGTTGTCATCCAATTCCAACTCCTGCAGACTCCATAGCTCGGCGAACACCGTATCCCCGATGAAATTCAAATTGTTGTGCGTTAGTTTTAAAGTTTTCAAATTTCCCAAACCCTTGAACATGTCGCCCGTCAGAACCGATATCAAATTGTGCTCCAAACTGAGATCCTCCAGCTTGCCCAGTTCGCTAAATACCTCCTCGTGCAGATTCGATATGTTGTTCCAGCTCAGGTAGAGTTTCTGCAGGACGGGCAAATTGCGGAACGCATATCGATCCATTTCGATCACTTGATTCCGCATCAGATTGAGTTCACGCAAAAAGATGTGATTGGCGAAGGCATCCTTGTCAATGATTTCAATGAGGTTGTTCGTCAGTGTAATCAATTCGAGGTTTGGCAGACTGGCGAATGCGAACCCCTTGACCACTTGTATCTGCGAGTACTCGATGCTCACTGTTGTCAGATTGGTGAGTATCTCCAGGTATTTGGTCGGAATGTAGTCCAGATAGCCGGTGTTTTGGACCAAAAATTTCAAATGGCGCAATTTCTTTTGCTGATAGAACCTCTGCCAGGTGGTGTCATTCTGGTGCAGTCCACTCTGGAATATCCAGCATTCGGCCTTGTTGACCGGTATGTAGGCGGCATCGTCGGGTGTACAATAGCACATTAATTTCATATCTCGTCGGCGGGAGCAGAGATTAATTTGTTCCTGAGTGCTGGGCTGGGCGGGCTGCGAATACAGGCGATCGGATTTTTCCGTCCGTTTGCGTTCTTTGTCGCGATTGCGTGACTCTGTGGAATACACTATGCAGCATATCAGGAAGAGTATCGTGAATTTGTTTCTGTGCCAGGCGAGCATTGTTGCAGCGTTTATGCACCGGTCTCTGTTGGATGGCGATTCGTGGGTGGTGGTGGTTCAAGTCCGTTTGTATTTTTGTACACCGCGTACAATGGTCTGTTGTGTGTGTTCAATCGGTTGATGGCTGTAGGTTATATCTGAGGGAGAGAGAAAGAGAGAACGAAAAAATGAGAATTTTGTTGACGCATGTTGGCTTTTAAACGCGAAGTGCGCTTTAAGTGCACATTTTGTCGGAATAACAAGGAGCCATTGACCAGACGAACAGAAGTTTTGGCTGACAATTAGTAAAACTAGGGGTTTGCTCTTTAAGTAGAGCCAACGAACAGGAGGAAATGTAGAATTTTTCATCAAAATGTTGGTAGATTTCAGCAGCAAGATGGATGGGTTTCAATCTAAAGTGTTGAGCACAACGCACTGAATTCAGGTCGAGCAGGACCACTTAATGCTTCATCACCCGTGTGAAACTCAGTACGTGCCATCCATGCCACATATTACTTCAGTCTGTGGCAGCTCTTCAAAGCGGAAAAACAAACAACCCATCCCATGATTTGATATGCGGCTGTGAGGAGGCGACACTACAACGCCTTACATCTTCATTCAGTTCAACCGAATTGGTTTAACCGGAGAGAAAGACTGTCTGACAGATGAGTAGATCAGAGAAATGTGTAATACCGATGCATTCGTGGGAATTAGTCCAGAACTGACGGAAATAGAATGTGTCGCTGAGCTCCCTTTTGATCGGGTTGCGTGGCAACGATGCGTAGACGATAAAAGAGGAAATTGGACCGAACTAGTC
Source organism: Eristalis tenax (assembly GCA_905231855.2). Taxonomy (NCBI): domain Eukaryota; kingdom Metazoa; phylum Arthropoda; class Insecta; order Diptera; family Syrphidae; genus Eristalis; species Eristalis tenax. The sequence goes on from HG993126.1 coordinate 24,683,938, forward strand.
TAACTCGAACTCTTTTCACTTTGGTTCCACTCTGTGGTTTACGAATGAAAAGTTGAGCGAAGTCGCTGGGAGATTGGATTGTAGTGACACCGACGAGGGATGCAGATGCTCAAGATCTGATTACCTTCTCATCCACGTCGTGGACGCTCTGTGCGAAATTTGCCGACATTGCCTTAGTTCATTCGACACCTGGTCACGATGTGATTTTTTAAACTCCGAAAGTGTCGAAAGAGTACAATTTTGCATATGCGTTACCTCGTAATTTTGTAAGAATCGAAGGCAGGCTTTCAGCTCTGCAGTGAGAAAATTGGTATCAAACTTGAAATCAGTTGTACAATGTTTGCTTGCTGATTAGACGAGTAGAAAGACCCAGCAGCAGTCAGGGAACTGTTGCTTGGGTTCGGAATATTCATTTTGTCTGGATTAGATGTTGCTGGTTCGACAGACATCGACAGTGAGTAGCGTTTGGACCATCGACGAAGTTTGTTTTTTGTTCCGACGCCTCATCCAGCCAGTCACTGTTACCAGATTTGGTCCAACATGAGTGTTTCACGTGTTCCAGATGCAATATTATGTACCATACACCTCTAGTTGAGTACAAGACATTTTTTCTGCGGGGTCTTTACAACGAAGCAAATTTGAATGGGATACATACTCGTAATATTAATACTGAGCTCAGATTTAGTCTTGTTATGACTTCAATCCTCCCTAAGTGCTCTTCTTAGATGAAATCGGACTAATAAAGGTGTCACAAGGATGTCGTACGGCATACAGTGCACAGAGGAATGACCAAAAGCACCATCTTCCCCGGTTTAGATCCCGGAAAGGAGGTATCAAGAAACGACTTTCTCTTTGCTGCTAACAAACTAGACTTTGAAAAAAATAAACAAACATCATCCAGTTGACAATAGCGAGGTATTATTAGAACAACTGAAAGCGAAGGGAAAGGCTCAGCAAGTTTGGATCTTGAATTATGTTAATTAAACTCGTGTTAATTTTTTTTCTCTGAAGAGCATATATTGTCTTTTAATGTAAAAGTGTAACAAAGACAGTGCCCACACCAAGGGGGCAAATCCAGTCGAACCACCATATGTCGAATAGTCACGGGATCAAATATTGTATTCGATTTATGGTCTTGGGTCCCTTAAAGCCCTTACAGAAAATTCGACTTAAGGATGTTCGACTTGGTGAGGTTTCACTGTACGATATGACCCGCTCGCGCACATGACGATCGAGGCTCACAAAGGACTCACGAGTTTGGGGACATACCTGAAATTTAATATTTTAAAAAATATAGAATACACTTGATTTTCGTAATAAGCGCGTTCGACTCTTAAAGTGAAACAAGTTGGCAGGACGATTTTCACTCAATCCGTTTATTTCAGGGGTAGCTTCATCGTTGTGCAGTTCGCTGTATTGGCTTTGAGCGCGTCGGTTGGCTGTACTCGGGAATGAACTATAGTATTTTGACATAGCATTGCGTATTGACATGACCTCAATTGACTCGTGTAGAATGCCTACACTCTGCTTCACATCCCCTAAGCGCTCGCCTCCTTAGAGTCCACTTATGGACATGAAGTATATACAGATGATACCGCCAGACTAAAAATTGCAACAAAGAATTATTGTCTTGAGATGCAATAGATGCCTCGACTGGAGTCGAATCACAATTTTGATCCGCATTAAATGCCAAACAGTCGTGTCCTTGCTGAAACAATCCCCCAGGATACAAAAGGAATATATTTAACAACCCGATGTAAGCACCAGCCGTTTTCGGACATAAAACACAATAAACAATAAATCGACAATAATAATAAACATTAAGTGAAATAAAGTACATCAGTTGGGCCCCTACTGTCGAGCCAGCACTCTAGCCTTTAGTTTGAAAGTCTAGTTGTAATCTCAAATGTAAAAATAATTTTCCGTTCAAATAAAGTTTTAAATCGGTAAAGTGCTCACGGGGCGAATAGCAGCAGCTCACTGAGGAGTTAACTCCATTAACACATTGGATGATAAGATGAACAAATTGCTCTAAACTCTTAATTTCATTTTAATGACTCCATGCGTTGAATGCCATTCCATCAGGTAGGAGACCACTTAGCAGACCCAGGTCAAGGTGGTTAGACTAAGTCCAAACACTCGCCTGGTAACGTTTGGGCATAACTCCTGATGTGATAGATCCGATGGCGGAGGATCCAGTTGCCTGGAAATCTCTCGTGCGTGGTTTACCTCCGCGACCCCTTTAGTGGAGCATGCGGTTCAGGAAATGATGTTGATGATTTTAGCCAAAACCAATATCTCCTTACCAAGGAATAACAATTTTTTACCAGGAATAAAATCCTTGAAATCTTGTCGCCGAAGGGTGCTCCTCAGTTAGGTGCCTCTCGGATCAGCTTGTTGACAGGTGGTCAATCCTGGAAGATCTACTCTCCCGTTCACCTGGGAATCCTCTCTAATGCCTCAACCAACTCCAAAGAACCAACCTTCCCTAAGGAAAATTGCGCCACATTGCGTCGTCTTGAAAACACATTAGTCCTCAGCTTGCGACAATTTCACACAGCCACGTGGTCATTTAGAATTCCTCTGTGATTGAAAAACTCTTCAAAACCATGCTTAGATGTTGATTAATGCACACGGGCGATACTTTGTATCGTTTGTCGATTTACGAGCAAGACTTGAGAGCACCTGGCACCATGGCTGAACTCCCATTCCCATATTTTGACTCGTGAAAGCTAATTAAAAGTTTCCTCTTTGATACCTGTCCCATCTGTCTTTTGGCTCTGAATTCTTAAAATACACCCCCACCCAGCGGGTAACTCCTCTTAAGGGCACAAGGAATAACAAAATACCTCAGTGACAGCGGCGCCGATATCAAAGCACACACACCCCCCAAACCCCAAAGGGCGTGCGCCGTAGACCCCCGTCAACTACTGCAGCCCCGCGAAGCATAAACACCAATTCAACACAGTCGTTCACTCGCTCTTGAAACAAATTGAATGTGACACCATAGCACTTTTCCAGCAATTAGACACAAACTGACATCAGAACTTTTCCATGCATAAGATACTCCGCACCTCATGAATGCCATGCCAAAATGGAATCCATTTGGAAAATTGAAAACACCGGTTTGTCACCTTCGGCGCTTTCGCCAAACATCAAGGAAACCGTCTCCACTCCCACTCCTTTCAACGCCGCGGCCCATGCATTGCAGACAACTTTTCAAGCATATGCCACCGTCGCCCCCGCCACGACGATGTGAGAACACGACAAGCTCAATCCTTTGGATTCCCTTTTTAATTGAATTTCTTTTGTGTACCAATCATCCTAATTACTTTCACCCCATTGCAATGCGGGGCACAGCAAGTGAAACTTTGTCAACACATCGCGGAGTTTGAAAATTGTCGCCAACACAAAGGGCGCGGCGCACTGCTGGGATCTGTCACCAGAGAAGTGTGCTCCTCCATCACGCCCCATACGTACATCGCACCACTCTGCAGAAACTTTCGCGGAACCTTTGCAAGAAGGAAATTTTTGCTCCACGTTAAGTACGCGAGTCTCTCAAACTTCATCTTCAGGCGAAACAAAGTTGACAACACTTCGCCTCCACTCGAGTGCCAAGTGAACGCGCGTCTCACATCACAACTCCGACGCGACGTTGGCCCCATCTGCAACGGCGACTGAGGGTATGGGCTGCGTGCATACTTTCGCATCACCAATTAAGGGATGATGACGAATTAATCGCTTTTCTGCTTTCCTCTCTTCCTCCCATCGCACTCAATTAAGGAATCAATCATTCAACTGAAGTGCCGATTATTATCTGAGATCCAGCAGGACTTACGGCGTTAACAAGTGGCCGTGAACGTTTTTCTTGCGAGTTGGATGGTGGACGAGAGGGAGCGAGGAAGAGTGTTCTCAATGAGGCTGCACTTGACGTAACACCAGTGGGGGATAGTTCCAGCAAATTAAACGTCATGGAAGGACGGCCGCCCAAGTGGTGATGGAGTGAGCGGCAACCGCTCTTGCGTGTATCTGGGACGTGCCTACCTGAATAAGAGCACACTGAGATGTGGTTATCACCGCACACAACATCACCGAAATGAGGCAGCTAACGCCGATTGCCGATTGCCCGCCACCGACGACGTTCCAATTCGATTGGACAGCACCACCAACCCCTCCGAGTGGGGGCGGAGTGGTGTGTATATTGTTGCTCCATTTGGGAATGAAGCCCCATCAATCAGCGACGATTAAAAATGAAATTTCCAATCAAGTGGGCAGACGGGGTAATGATCTGGAATCGTTTTCAGGTGATTTAACATTCAGTGGGACCGGCATCAGCCGGCCAACCTTCTGTGCCCCACCCCGACCGCGTACTGTTTCGGGCTCAGGTTCAAATTGTTACTGTAATGGGAAGCTGCTTCGTTCGTCCGTGGGGTGGGGGTGATGTGGCTATCCACCCACGGGGTTTCTCATGAATTTTGCAGTATTCTTTTTTTGCGTTTCCTTTTGTTGGTGTTCACTGTTTGCAGCTGGAATTGTTTATTATCAATCTCGGCAAGATTGACAGGTAATTTCCTGCATCGAATCAGAGGAAAACTTCCAAATGTGTATGACCAGCTGGAATGAAGTGCGCGCTATGATAGCAATTCGACAATAAAGCCAGCGGCTAACGGCCGACTGCAGATTTACGATCGGCGCGGCGAAAGTGTTCACCATTCGCTGTGCGATACGATGTATTTTAGTTTTCCCAAAGGCTTTCACGTTTGAGTTGTGGATATGAAAGGCTGACGCTGGTGCTCGTTTGTCACGATAAAACTATTTCAACGGTTCATTGGAGGTTACGAAAGAGGCCACTTGACACACGATTTATTCACTCTTTAATGCTATAGAACAGGCAAATGGGCAATGTGTGTGTTTTTTAGTTTGAATGAATATCACGACCTTTATCAAAGGCTAGGCTGAAGTCGCTGGAAAGGTTAAAGGAACCTCGTTCTTTGCACTCTACTCTCCTTAATAGGTTCAGACTTCTGAGTCAGCATCCCCTCCAGACAACACTGGATATCTGACTACCAGGCATAGGGTGGTCCTCTTAGAATCTCCACAGAAGGGTAACACGATAAATATGATTGGATTCCAAGCCCATGCAGCGATTTCCAGACGGGAAGGTATGTTCTGTCTTGGTAAAGCACAAGCCAGACGGTGATGGAATCTGTGGATGCAATTGCGTTTAACTCGAAGGCGGCCGAGAAAATGCGACATTTCAAAAAATTGCAAGTCTGACAAACTCGTGAGAAAGGGTACTCGTTTACTTCGGTTGGGGAAGTGGTATGTACGGCCATTGATACTGCAAAGCGCCAGGTCACAAGGAGAAATCGCACTGAGCAGGCCTGCTCTCAGAGCTCTCATCGGCGTTGCGTCTGGGCACTGCGTCATTGAAACGTAGGACTTCAGAATGTGCCAGCTTTTGAATGAATTCGACAGAAGTTGCGGACGTTAGGAGAGGCAGTAGGTGCCTAGCCATCTCCTGCCCGCGGCAGAATACACCAAGGCTCAAAAGCTCAGATCCGTTGCACTACCAGGCAGCAACCTACTTTTGTTGAAGTTTCTTGGTATTTTGCTGTAGACCCGCAGGTGATTCTGTGATGAGGAGACTACATCATCACCTCCAATTCAGTACCAAAGACCTGTCAGCTGCTCCGCGCAAAGGCGGGACAGTGACAGAGGAAGTGCTCTGCAGTGTCGTCGTCGTCGCCACAGCCGTCGCGGAGCATTTCGTCGCTTAGGCCAAGCACGCTTAGATGTTTAGCGAAGGTGTGTAGTCCAGTTTGTACGCCTGTAAGTCTTCTGCAATCTTTGGACAGACATTTGGGAGCATGCGCTTGTTCTGTCTGCATCCTGGAGAATCATGCCAGTCATCCGATTGTGTTCTCGAGAGGCCCAACGCATGTAGACCCAGCACAGGTACAGGTCCTGAGAATGTTTCCTCTGATAGCAAGTTCATCGGCGATCCCATTTCCAGTGATCCCGTGAAGGTCATTGATAAACATTGAAAATAATAATGGACCGAGAATTGAACCTTGAGGAACACCACAGCTTACGTGACAGAAAGATGACAGTTTTGTACTAAGGAAAACAGCTTGGACTCGGTTGGTAAGATAAGAAAGAATTAATTTATTAGTAGGATTACAGAAGTTGAATAGGCTGGACAGTTTATGAAAGAGTATCCAAGGGTCAACGCAGTCAAATGCTTTCAAAAAGTCGAGTATGGCTTATATGGTCCTTTTGTCTTCGTCAATAGCATTTTTTATGTCGTCGGTTACCTTTAAGAAGGCTGTGGCACAGCTATGTCCTTTACGACAACCTGACTTGATAGATTGTGTCTTGTTTGATAGATTGTGCCGCTCAATGTAATCTTTGATGTCTCGGCTAACAAGAGACTCAAACACTTTTGATAAAAACAGAAGAATAGCAATAGGTCTATATACAGGTTGATTAGTTTTCTTGGGAATTGGGGTTATCCTTGCTTTTTTCCACATGATGTGAGTGATGTGGGGAAGTATTTTTGGAATCGACACTTTAATGATGTCGGGGCGTATATGATCGAGACCAACCGATTTTGACTTGATGGAGAGCACTATTATGGCTTTAATTCATATGGCCTTTGTTCATTAGGAGTTATTCCCAAGTTCAACCCTCGTTAAAGCCCACTCCCCTCGTTCTGGGTCTGTCAAACGGTTGCCTACCTGTTTGTATCGCATTCAAGGCACACATCATGATGATGGGACATTCATGAACGAATTCATCGGAGCATAGGCCTTTCGACGAAGTAACTGCTCAACAATGAGTTGCTCCCGCACCGCCGTGTTCCTCACTCATCCACACAACAGCACGAAAAAAATGTTTATGCCGGCGGCTTGTATTAGCGATTCTATTCTTTCGATAATTACCCAAATTCCATGGCCATAGGCGAGAGTTGGAATAAATCCTGAGCTGAAATCTGCTAACTTGTCTTTGACATTACGCCCTGGCCTTTCTGATTATAGATGTTCCAAGCTTCGACAATCTCACCGGAAAGTTAAGCATAACTACGCCCATCTCTCGTAAAGACTATCTTCATCGCTTTATCCAAGGCACCGACTGGCTTGCAGAAAGGGATCGGCTGGATCCATGCGGCCAGAGAACGGGCCTATGTTGGTCGATATAAGACTGATGTGCGGTCAAAGGCTTCCCTCAGCTTCTTTAAAAATCGTTATGACCTCATCAAATTCCATTCCGCAAATTGGTTGGTCACCGTAACATAGTCGGTTGCTGCGTCGACTCCCAAACAGTCGGCACCCAGCCAGGTCGTATCCCCGAATTTAATAACTTTCATAATTCACGGTTCCACATCTTTCTAGTCACTGTAATGCTCAAAGAGCATTGCCGTCTAGAAAGAGCTCTTCGTTGCCGGAGGCGGCATAAAACTACAGGTCCCATCCACTCGTGGAAGAACGATGACACGAGTGGTTGCTGTTGAAGCTAGGCCCATGACCGCCTCCGACTGTCGCGCCACCCATATAATTATTATTATAAATTGGTTTTTATAATTCCTATGTGGAATATATGAAGAATCGCGCCCGTTATCAAAGTGAACCAAAATACTAGCCTGGTGCCTGGTGAGTCATTCCATCGTCAATCAAATCATGTAATCAAACTTGATTGGTGTACTTTCACTCCCAGTTGATCAACTTTGCTGGTGGTAATTTCAGTTTTCCTCAAAAACATTACATTTGTTCTCGACCTCTACGTACGTCCGCCTGCGTTTGAAAATATTCCTAAATATATGTTTGCACTGAGTTGCCCAAACAGGTAAATACCACTTCCATCAATTCGATACAAAATATAACTAATCCTGTATTTCTTCATGTTCACAGTACCGGTGGGTTCATGCTTCTAGGCAAACATTGGTTTGTCGTTCATTTGTTGACGATGTACTTGCAGCGGGAGAGGACTCATATCGACTTGAAACAAATTGCAATCTACTTGAATTTGTTTACAAAATGACCAACAATCAATGTTATTCTACACAGAATGATTTATCAGTGTCTTTTGTGGGCATTGCGATTTGCAGGTTCAGTGAATTTTACTTGAGAAATGTGTCTGAATTCCCTAAGACCAATCCATAGAGAGTCTAGAGTTGTCATTCGGTCCTTGCATAGACCCCCTTTAGTTCAGGTTACGGATTCAACAGAAGTGAACTTCTCAGCGTGAACACGGCTCTGAATGAAAAATCGTAACAAAACCGTGCACAGTAGAGTACACAGATGGGGGAACCGGTTTCGGGGTTTCCTTGAACAAGTTGAAGGTCCGGTCAAAATGTTCATCTCTCTTCATCTTTTCAGATGTCCGTGGATGTCAGAGTAGCGAATGCATGCCCAAGCACAACACACAAACCATCCACAAAAAAGGCTGTCCTGCCTCGTGCACCCCCGCATTTTTCGGCACACATTGTGACTTCCGGTCCGGATAATCGACCGAATTTTCACACTATGGCAGAGGCTGGAGAATGCTAGCGAGTTTCAGATCGATAGACCCACCCTTTCATGAATTTTAGTGCTGCATACGTAGGAACTATTCCAATCGATAGCTGGATACGGGATTCCGGAGAAATTGGTCGGGTTGTGCCGTACCACGCTACCGAACCGTGTATGGAGAATAGAACGTTCCCAACATGCCCGCGTTTGAGAAACAATCCAGTCAAGAAGGAGATCAAATTATCGTGGACGAAAGACGCTGCTCCCACCACGTGCGGTTTTTATTGTTACTCTGCTCGTCAGTCTCTTATTAAGTATAGAAGTTTCACACAAGCCTTGGTTGTTGGTTAGCTTGATGCAGTTAGACTTGGCAATCCCCACAACACACATTGCCGCAGTTGTAAACAGACGACAGAACAGGAATTCTTGACCCAATTCCTTGGCACTTGTCCAGCGCTTACTAGGCTCAGGACAATGGACTCTAGGCAAACCCTTCCTTAAATCTCTGGGCGCGATATCCGGAATGCACAAACTACATGAAAACTCTTCCTTAAATCTCTCGAGGCGATATCCGAGATGCACAACTATCCATTGATCCTGAACTCCGCGCGATGGGTCTAAGTGCACATCGACATTCAGAGCTGTGGTTTTAAACTGGCGCCCGGTGCTAATTTGTTTCTCAAAGAACCACCACCTCACACAATCGCACTTTTTTTGGAGGTGTGCCATTGCGGCGACAGAGAAAGTTTTGCGGTCGATGTTTGGTCGTGTTTGCGTTGATGGCATTTGGGCTGCATAGGGGCATGACTCTAGGAAGGCGTCAACGGATTCAACGCCTAAAAGGACTACTACATGTAGAGTGCATGGGCAACACTGCTCCAGCCCGAAGAGTCTTCAATTCTGCGCCAGTAGTTCACATAAAAGCGGACTTGCACTAAACCGATGGTCGAGTCAGCTTGAAGTGTGTTATTGAAGACAGCTGACTGAAGATAGTGCCAGTTGTAGCGCCATCAGAGCAACGCAACGAACACTCTGCATGTTTCGCCTATGATGGTGTTTATGTGCGTGTCCCAGTTAAGATTCCGCTTTGACGGCAGAAACTCTAGTCGGTATGAGCCGCAATGACTTTCTGAACACCACGGTGTCCAGAAACTCGTGTCAATATGGGCCGCAGTGTCTTTCTGGACACCACGGTGTCCCGTGTATGGACCGCAGTGACTATATGTAAATGTTGGCATCCTGTTGCAGTCTACAAAATATTCAATAAAAGCATCGTTAAGCCTTACTTGCGGGAAGCATCATAAATTACGAAACTTTTCAATTTATCTGCGTTTAAGAAAACGCTATTATTTTAAGGGAGTTAATGTCATAGGCACACTTGTTCCAAGATGAGTAAGAGTCTTCGGTACAGCTGGACATTTGGACCGGGGATGCTGTTGCAAATGCAGAAAGTTCATTCATGTGCAGTGAAACCATAAGGGGACCAAGTATAGACCCTTGAGGAACGCCTCCGAAGATTGGTCCTATAATTTCGCGTATTCTTTCAAATCTATGAGAAACTTCCTGAAATACTTTGTATATCAGAAATATTCAATAAACCATGATAGCTTCACTACAACGGTGTAAATAGTCAACCCTGTCCATCAGAACCATAAATTGATACCCCATGTTCATCAATTAACCGGATATCGTACCGACCTCAATTAAGATCTGTCTGATTTCGTGTCGCTTCTTGTCAGTCTCTCCCGGCACCATCAATTTAACATATCCCTCGACTTTCATCACCAAATTAAGCTCAATTCATAGGTCAAACATTCTGAAAAAATAATTTCATTAATGACTCTCGAATTCAACTCGGAACTGGAGTTCAAGAACTCTCATGAAGTCGAATCAATCTCCGGTTACCTCAAGCAAACACAAACCGAACTACCTGCTGAATCCTGTGTTCCTTTAATCCTTTCATCGATATCGGCTTACGACTTATGCACGTTGGCATGGATCTCGATGTATTCCCATAATTTATTTGAAGAGGTATCATAATTTATTTGGGTTCCCTACGAGACATGATACGTCTGCCTGCCATCGTGCATGTTTTGCCAGAAAAATTAATCAGCTTACGAGCATTTACATAAATACACAAAAATCACACATGCATGTTGGTGCATATTCGCAGTCGAACGAACTACATTCGAAAGCAAGTCTGGGAGGAGGAATACCAACCATATCCGGAGTTCGATTGACATTCGGTAACAAAGTGCATATGGGGGGTACCTATATGCGTTTGTTTGAATATCACTGAGCCCGTTTGCAGATCCAATTGAGAACTTGTTGTTTGTTGTTGAGCGGTGAATGATTGAGTTGAACATACAAAAATTGGATGGATAACTTACAACTTGCTTTAAACATGTTTCGCAAAGTAAGTTGACTAATGCAAGAACAAGCATGAGAGATGTTTCTCGTTTCAATTTTTAAACGCAGCTATTCACCCTTTTGATACATTCATCCGTCGAGGAACTGATAGGTCTCTGAGAGCATTGTCTGTCTAAAACCCGTAGGCCGCATCCACTCGTGAATGCTGCAGACGTTAGATTCATGTCCTCCTAGGATTGTAGCATCAGTCAATATAATGTTCGTGTTTTATAAAGTATACAGAGTCCACGATAGGGACCCAGTATTATTGAACTGAGCCCCAACGCCAGCTACGTTTGGCGTAACTACAGAGGGATGAACAATTTCGGGACCTACACTGCTCGTTTGATGCCATAAAGCCAAAACTGTGGAGGAAATATTTGGCAACAGTCACAAGTGCAATCCGATGCTCAAATGTTGACTGATTTTGATTTCAAATGACTACGGAACCATCTCAAGGCTGTCCCAAGTTAGAAGCAATGCCATTCAGTCTGAGTGCGAAGAAATCTGTGTTCATGATCTGCATGGACTTTGACCTTCTAATAAACGACACATCAGTACTCAAGGGTTTAAGTATTCTCTCCAATGAGGCAGTGTCCACACTGATGGTTTTGAAAGAGACCACTCGTTAATCACTCCTTACAGATGCAACATCAAACCAATCGACGGTTCAATATTTCCTTCCCAATTTGAGCTCCGGAAGATGTAAGCGACATCTTATTACGACTTCGAAATTTATGGGGGGACTAAACTAACTCTAGGTTTTTAATGACTCTTGGGTTTGTGAATACAGACTTCTGATGGGGTTCTTACGTCCACCTAAAGCCACACGAATTCCCGGAATCAATCCCATGAAAAGGGGCCTGAGAGGCGAAAGGGTTTACTAATTCTTAGTTCATAGGGGGAAACGCCATCACCCACTTGATGAACATGCATGAGTGCCTTGAAGGACTTCTCCCCGGAAAGCTGTTGCTATGATTAGAGTTTTGAAATTTCTGTCAAGGATGCAATATTAAGTCAAGTACCTGGATATTCTCGGAACTCAAGTAGTTTCTCTTTGAAAGTGCCCAGAAGATAACTTGCGAGCACTGAACACGAACAACACTGTACACCGATACTTGTTAGCCTAAGTTATCCACAGGGATCAGGTCTAAGAAAGCATCTGCAGAGGGAGTGTGGAGTAAGTAGTGTCTCACGTTTGCAAGTGCACGTTTGGGTGTTTGAAGATTTGCCAAGTATTGCACTGTACTTGGACGAATAACAAAATAAAACAATATCACCATGAATGTGTTTTTATTCACTCAACCCAATGTTTTATTTTTGAACAAATGCTTGGGTTTCTCCAAACGGTGGTCCTTCCGTTTGATCTAAAGCAGTTGTTACATATTTTCATCCGAAATCTGCCCCTGGCCTTTTTGCACGTTTATAGTGTTCAACAATTGTTTTTCGGAGCTCTATTGAAGTGTGAAGCCCAAGTTACCCAAAAGCCCCAAGATATTACTTGCGCGAAAGGGGATAACAAAATCAAAATAATAACAGTGCTCCAAGTTAGACAAAATTGTTATTTAGGAAGGTCATTTTTCACAATTGGGTAATTTTTACTGCGAGACGATTTTTGTTATACTTTATATTTTATTTGTACAGCATTTGTACAAGTATTAAATATTAAGGGAAGTGGGACATTTTCAGGGCATATTTTGGGCACGTTAAATGTTTTAAGAAATGTCAAAAATACTTGTTGGCAAGAAAAAAGTAAAGAAAGCTACATACTCTAGGCACATGACAAAACCGGCAACATCAGTAGCTGGAAAACATGCGATGACTAGAACCATTAAAATGGAGTATGTACACCAGTGCCCTATTGCACCAACCACTTATCACTAATCACTAAGCAAATAATCAAATTAGTATTGGTTTGAAGTATGATAGAGATGCCCAACTTCTACCTCTCTTGCCAGTTAACATTTTTGACAACATTTTTTATATCGTCTTTTAAAGCCAATTTGACTAAATACAGAACGGCATTTACGTTATTTCGTGAATAACTCTCAAAAATTCATGAATAACTGTCAAAAAGCCTCTGAAATTCGTCGATGGGCTAGGGGTCAATCAGCTGTGAAGTTGGGTATCTGTACTCGTTTCATACTTCATTTCTGGATTTAGACGTAAGTAATTCAAGCAAGGACATTTTTCCTTAAGTATTCCTAAAATACAAACATTTTAATTTACCGAACCTATTTTCTACAATTCGTCTGGTTTTCTTAGGAGCGCGGTTGAATCTTTGCTCAGTTGGATTATCAGGAAATGGTCGATATCCGGTTTCAAAATTCGCAAAAAACTCTAGAAGTACTCTAGAATCATGAACACTCTCTGGCCAGTTAGCGTTTACCAAATAAACACTTCGATCGGGACCACAAACCATCGTTAATTGCGATTGATGTAATGTTCTTCATTAAACGATGGCTATTTCTACCATAGTTCCATCGACACATCCTGCTACATGAGGAAAGCCGCCTTGGTTGGAAAACTCAGTTTGCACCGAATTGTATCGTGCATCGTTTTATTTAAAACTGCGGTTGCCACCCGGTGAATAACTCTACATACACTTGCCTTGTGGATGCCGTGCATTGTGCCTATTCCGGGATATTGTGCTCCATTTCCGAGCCAGTGAAGGGTTGTTAAAAGCTTCTGAAAGGGAACTAATGCACTGTTTCGTCTGCTGCTATATAGTAACTCTCTTCCAATTTGCAAAAGGATATACTCAATTTGTGGACGCGATAAACGGAATTTTTCGATAATGTTCACTGAATTTAAGTTTAAATTAATTAAAAAATACAAAATTTTGAATTACTATTATTAACTAACTATTATTGATTATATTTCCAAAAAAATACGATCGACGACTTTGAGAATCAATTTGCAAAGATAATTTTTTCTTAGCCTATTTCCGCTTAAGTTATCGAAATTTTTAATAATAATTGATGAGCAAAATAATTTGGTGCAACAGAAAGTGAAAAGAGGGCCTATTTTGCGAAAATTTTCATATTAATCACTCACTCATTTATTGTGTGGTGCAACGCTAATTTGCAAAGTTGAGCACTATCCACTTTTCAGTGCTCCATTAAATTCTTTTCAATTTGTTTTTGGTGCAACAGAAATTAATCAAAATGTGTGATAAGTTGCTAAATGATTAGTGGTTGGTGCAATAGGGCCCTGGACCCATTAAAACATTGGTCGGATTCGTGGATGAACGTAGATTCGTGGAAGATTATTCTTATCTCACCTCTAGTGGGAAACTTCATACAACGACATACCTTTACAACTACCTGAGTAAGATGAGGCGGTAGAACAAGTATTATATGGTTTTAAGAATGTGAGTTATCTAAACCACGCGATATCACATCTGGCCCACACTTGGCCTTAGAACTGTAATAATAATGAAAAGTGAGTAACAAAATGAAGAGAAACTTTTTCAACCCACTGTACTCTGTCCAAATCAATTTCAATTCTCAATTTTAGTCAGCCACCATCACTATCTTTTGGCAGCCAAAGGACATTGTAAATGTAACCAGAAGAAGAAGAAACAGAATAAAGCGGGTGGTCAAAGGGAGCGGACGCTGTTTTCATTTAATTGTTCCGAAAGGTAGATTACAGTACAATCCTCACAATCAGCCATCCTTTTTCAATCAAAATACAGTCCTCTACAAAAGTCTGCGGCGTAGGACTTTGGAAGAAAATAGTTCTTATTTCCAAACCATAAGCGATAATTTTCTTGAAAAGACGTAGTTGAGTAAGACAATGCTTAAAGATTCAGATGCCAAAAAAATAAATTTATAAGTATTACTCATTATAATAAAATTTAAAATAGTTAAAAAATTCAATCCACAAAAGTTTGGCGAAAATACTCTTTCTTGAAAGACTTAAGCAACTGCAACAGTTCTTAGTTTCATCGCAAAAATTGCTTATTTATTCGCTCATTGGCAATGTTGTGGAACGACAGACGGCTTTAGGTACGATGGACAGGTCTAATCAAAGTCAAGATAGGCCGACCATCGAAGCTCACTTCAAGAGATAAGCGTGTCACCAAGCGAATGGACCATTTTTGATGTGGCCAATAAGATGAGCGCTCACCATAAACAATTTAATAATGTCTAATGCATTCAGAAATAATAGAAGAACAATAGTTCTAAGGGGATTCAGGCCATGGACATCCTGGAAAAAGAAAACTGTACAAGTTCAATCGACAGAAACAGGTCGCATTCTCAGGTCATGGACAAAACTATTCGCCAATAAGTTCAATCAACAGAAATAGGTCGTATTCTCAAAAGACTCATGCTAATAAGTCGGTGTAAATTCATCTTCTCCGACGAATCAAAATAAAGCGTTTTTGAGTCTGTCGCCCATTTGAGGGTAAGGAGGCAACAAAATGAGCCCATAACTCAAAGCATTTTATCGAAACAGGGAAGTACGGTGGTGGAAGTTTTATGGTGTGGGGCCTTATGGTGTCATCATCGGTCGGAAAGGTGGACCTCATCGAAGGAATGATGAACCAGTTCGTGCACATCGATATTCTTAAACGAAATTTAAAAGCAAGTGCTGAAGAGTTGCATCACGGTAATTAGCCGAATGATACCGCACAAAATTCGTGTATTTGGCTATTATATCACACTGTCAACCTGCAGCGTGGAGCTCGCCGCACAGAGCCAAGCTCCCAATCCCATTGAGCACGTGTCGGAAGCAGTGGAATGACTGAGTGGACTAGTTGAGTGGGCATTTCAAACACCGAAAAATTGGCAGCACTCATGCAAAACCGGTTAAAGGTGCTCATGAGGATGAGGGGACATCCGACTAAACAGTAACACCAAAAGAAATAAGATAAAGTGATAATTTAACGACTTAAATTAACGTTCCTCGCACTTTCTTTCATCTGTACTCACATTTTTGTGGATTGAATTTTGCAACATCTTTTTTATGCTTTTTTTAAATGAATTGTTGAAAGCTGAAGCCTGAAACCTTGTTCAATGCTTCACCTTTCAAAAATACTTTCAACTTAGATTCTGTGAATGGCTGCCATTTTTTTCCAAATTGCATCTTTGTACGCAAAATAGGTGAACTAAGCCGTACACGAAATCAGCTAAGACTGCCACAAATGCACCCGTTGATGGGTTTCTTCCAAGCAAATAAGAGTAAATGCTCGCTAATCATTTCAAGCACAAGCATTACAGCGGTCTTGAATTCACCAAAAGTCATTTATTTGTGTGTATCCCATCTGCATTCAAACTACAAACTCGCATTGCTAAAACCAGTGCACTGTGACCGAGGCACCATCAGCAGAGCGTGGATGTCGTTTGTTCAAAGCATTTGCCACCAGCAATCATACTCTTTCGCATATGAACTTATTGAATAGGAACTGCTTAAGCAAACCTTAATTTTCTTCAATTGTTCTAAAGCACTACCAGTTGAGATTCTTCCAGATAACCACACGCCACTCTGCACCAAAACTGCTGCCGCGATAACTTCGTATCGAGTTCAGCAATCACTGTGCTTGCCCGGGGTAGTTTTGACAAAAGCGCAAAATTCAGCAGAAGTCCGGTGAGGAGTTTTGATTAAAATAAAATATCTCTGGATTTGATTTCCAGTATGTGTCAAACGTGTCCCATTTTCCCCTCTTTTTACAAGTCCTCAGTCTAGGCCAGCAAGCGCATCCCCCAAGCCAGTGCTTCATCAGACATCTAAAACCGAATCATGTACACAAAAACGCCCCAAAGTTGATTGATGTGACTAGTGAAAAATTGCAATTCATCCCCATCCACAAAAATCAATTCCACGATAGGCACATTCGCATGTATCCATCACAAATTTATGTTCAAGGAAAGTGAAGAATAAATTGAACATGTTCCCGGTTCGCGTGTAATTCAAGTCGAAGTGCCACGAGAGCATCTCGAAAGAATCCACACAAATCGCAATGGAGATGAATACTTTCACAAACTTTGCGTAATTCGAAACGCCTTAAGCGATCAATTGAAAATGTATTCTGATTTCATACGCTTCTCTCATTTTTTGACAAGAAATACACAAATTGCTTCCAATAAAATGTGTCGGTTTGAAAAAAAAGAACTACAAAGAGACGCACAAATTTGTCAGTGAACATTTCAAAGGCCACAAGGCAACATAAAGATTGTCGAGTTTATTAATCGAGTCATAAATGTGTCTAAGTCCCCCGCAAAAGAATTAAACAAATCTTTCATAATCACCCGACCACACACACGTTTCAGTCAACACCTTGAACACGAACGAGCGAGTGAAATGTTCTTTGACACAAGACAAGCGTACGCCATGTATCTAAAAATACTTCAAAGAGGCTCAACCAAACCCGCGGATTATCAAACTGCATCAAAAATCAATTAAACCTAATCACCCACTCATGTGCAGAAAAGAAAGGCATCCTAATTAAATTCCCCCCAGCTCCGCAACCACCACCCACGGGGAAGCAAACGAGACACACATCTTCAAAGGATCAAAAGTTGCCGAAGGAAAAGAAGTGAAAAGTCCGTTAAAGTTCAAAAAGTTCCCCGAAAACAAACTCTCACCGTGTGTACAGCTGGAGATGGCTTTTCTATAATCCCGAATGTATTAAGTCTTCACTTTATTGCGTCCTCCTCATGGCTCCTTGGGCAAAATCCACACTGGTCTTATTTTTGTAGAACACGAATTTTTCACTCTTATCCTTGACACACATACACAAGTACTCAACGTACTCACAGCCTCGCGTAGGTATCTAAATCCGCTTTTGGGATCCTAATTTACAATCACTCACTGACCAGTTTTGAAAAAAGAAAATACGACCATTCAACCAAAGAATGGCCACAACAAATACCTCACGCGAAATACCTATGAAATCCTTGCAACAGATACCGTATCACTGGACATCACCATCGCTTGAGGACTTCCGAATTCCATTCACTTTCAGGTTCGCCTTGTCCTGGCGCCCAAATTCGACAACCGCCCGCGGTTTTTTCTATGGTTCACTATCTATTCACTTTTTAGCGATGAACGATTATTTAAATCGGTTTTTTTTTTGTTTTTAATCCAGACTCCCCATACGCACCCGGGCAAGTTATCAGGAGCTTGCGGTGAGGATTTATATCTTTCCCGCAAAACACGAACAAAAAATTCTTCTTCTAATTTTTGTGTTCCTCGCGCACGATACACACGAGAATGGATGGATACGAATGTGAAGCAAAGATTTGTGAGAGCCTAACACCACGACGACACTAACCTCGCAACAGTTCAACGATAACTAAACATCCCTGTTGTTAAACATTTTTATCCGAGTCCTTGCGGCCACCACGTTCGTAAACAAACACAACGGAGCACGAATGCTAACGCAAAAAGGGGATACTCTCTGCTGTTCTTGGTCTGCTGCTTCGATGCCACTCTGCGGCTCTGCTCTGGTTCTGTGTAGCGAAACGAACGAAAGATATACACATTGTCGCGCACATGCTCAAAAGATACATCGTCATCATCATCATCGTCATCATCAGCAGCAGCAGCAGCAGCGTGCTCCTTCCCGTCCGGGGAATGAAGCAAGCTCTGTGTTGGTTCCTGGTGGTGAGCATGTGTGCGTGGAGGTAGATTTTCCCCAGGCTGTCCCACAGATGATGAGAGAGCGAGCGTCATCGCATGCTATGAATGGGTGGGTGGGTGCGAGAGAGAGTTACAGAGAGAGAGAGAGAGAGAAAGGGAGAGAGTGAATATGATGAAAAATTTAAGGGGACACCATGCAACATGTTGTAAATCACATTGAGAATGTGTGTATCTAGATACTTTTTGGGTCTTTAAATCATTTTATATTTACTTTAACAATTTCGGATGAGTAATGGAGGAACTAGCTGTGGCTATGGCACCACTGCCACTACTAGTGGCGACGGCGACGCTAGCCAGTGGGGTAGCATTCATTCCCGGCAGTGCTCGGTGGAGCGGGCAAACGAATGAAAGGACAGTTGATGGTTGAAAGTTACCCGTTTAATAGTTAAGAGTTCAAATGGAGATATATTTAGAATTGCTTAGAGAAGCGACAACTACAAGCACGAAATGTTCTCGTACACATTCCGGGTCTTTTTTTATTGAATTTATCGCAATGAATTATGAATTAAGGACAAGACGGTGAATGGTGAATGGGGCGGGGAGGTGGCTATCTGAATGCATTGATATTTTAGCTGCGACGCTGTCGTGTGTGGGAATGCTTAGGATTGGCAAAAGTCCGCTCGGATGTGTATGCGTGTGTGTCGATTAAAAGTTCTTGTTGGAACAAACTTTTGCAGTGCGATGTGCAGTTGGGGGCCGGTTGAATTTGATAAAATTTTAATTTAAACCTGCAAGCCGAGCGTGTACATGTGTACATTATGAATCGTGAACGTGTTTATTTTGAGTTTTGTTTGAAATGTCAGGATGGATAATTTGAATAGATATTTCATTTCATAATCCCTCGGACAGTCGGAGCGGGGGTGGAATGAAAAATCAAAGTAATTGGACTAGCAGTGGAGGAGGTCGAGACTAATTTCTGGATATGTTGTGAAGTGGGTCACAAACACACAAATTAATGACCAAAGTGCACGTCAATCAATCATTCGTGGCCCTTTGGAGCGTGCAAGCCGGTGGAAATTAATCAAATGGATCTCGGCCATTGGACCAGTGATGAAGAGGAATGTGCTCTTATTGGGACAGGTGGATATTAGGTTGTCGATGGAAATGGACTTAACGAGAGAATAAACAGTGTATGGTAGAAGATGAATGGAGTCTGGCGATGTGAATGTGTTTGATTTCTTAATGCCGTCGAGTCTGGGATTTGATGGTATTCACGGAAGTCACTGCTGTCATCGACCGCTGAGCGATGTAAATGGAATTGACAGACATGCTGGCCCGCTTAGGTTGTTGTTTTACGGGATGACTTAGACGGTTTCACGACGCAGTGCACATCATTGCTTTGGTTTTTTCGTGGCGTTGTGGGTTGGTGCGTTGACCCCTACGCAACTGTCTGGCTTCGATTCCCTTCCGGTACGACCGAAAAAAATGTTCCCGGTTCCACCTCTTTCGAGTCACTGACAATGCTCAAAGGGTTTCCTGTCTTGCATAAGCGTCCCAAATTGGCTGTTCGAAGTCGGCATAAAACTGATAAAACTGTAGCTCCCTTCCACTCGTGACGGAACACTCATGAACGAGTGGTTGCTGAGAATCTAGACCCTGGCGCTCTACGGGCTGTAACGCTACTATTATCCTAGATCTCATTGCTTTTAGTGGAGAGTATTACATTCCAGCCACCCCACCGGTACCAGGTCCAGTGACCTTTTCTGGATTTTCCTCCTAGTGAAAAACGAGCCTCATCACTGAGTGGCCTTCGTGTGCTTGGTCAGCTGTTTTATTTATTGTCGCTTCAACTTTATTTTCTCATAATCACCCCGTTATGCCCGCCTACTAAAAACACACCATTTTGCAGTAAGTTTTCACAAGTCAAGCACATTCAATGATTGTTTGACAAGCCACATGGTAAAATGGCAAACCCTTAAGTTGAACGTGGGTGATTGAAACGGACATGTTAAATCGGGACCATGAATTGTAGGTGTGACACGAGAGGTCCAAAGATTGGGTACTTGCCTACTTACTTATCGGCGCCTCACTGGGCACTGCACCACTGGTACTCACACTTTAGGCGTAGGCCTTCCTGACGACATCTTGACAGTTTGACTGCGGAAACTATTGTACAACTCTTCAATTGCAGCGTCCACATATTCCAAATAAGGGGATGCGGGCTTACTTATTGAACATCATTAGTGTCAGCTATCTATTGCGGAGAAGGATCGAGCAGATCCAAGTGGCAATACAACACAGTCTGAGCTTCAGTGGTGTTAGGCACGTTACCAAGACCAACAAGGGGTGTCAGAGAGCAAACTGTCTCGGATCAACCAAAGACATTGTCCACAATGAAAGCATTAACGACGAGATTATCCTTTAAATGATCTATGGCCCTGGTCCATGGGTTGATGTGTAGAATATTGCGCTGGGTGCCTGGGATGCTTTCACAAATCACGACTACATCGCTCTTCAGTCAGAGCAATTAACTACCTAATTTTGGCCACGTCCACCGCCGCAATAACTCTCGTGTAGGATCCCATCGCCAGCCGTCTTGCTGACATATCTCAGTATTTGTTGTCAGCGGGTGGTAACAACTGGACGTCTGGACAAACGTGACTCTAGGCCTGGTAAGTAAGCTTTCAAAGATCTGATCACGAGTGATTTTGAACAAATTGGGTACATCTTTGCCTAAGCCTTTTCTTGGGATTTAAGTTAGAACTGTGAGTGGCGAGGGTTCTCCATGCGGGCGAAGCAGGGATATGATAGCTAGACATGGCACTATAACTAGACTAGACACAAAGGCATCATCAAATTGATGACAAGGAGTGAACAAAAGTGATTTGGGGTTACTCACTGATAGACTGTCAAAGGAATGACGCAAGGTCCCAGACTCACAATAAGCTGGTTGTTGTCTGAGATTTCAATGAATGTCCTCATCACACGAAATTCAGCGCCAAGCATCGTATCGTCTTCATGTTGTTGCGAAGTGTGCATAGGTAGTCAACTTTCCAGGGGAAAACCCCTCGCCAATCGCTTTTGGGCTCTAAAGTCATGCATGCTACTTTATTTTCACGCGCACTTCCTAAGGCTCTAGAGCAGCGCCATGCCCTAGTCGGGAGTAATCACAGATCCCCTGTGAACATGTTACAGGAGACATTGTCAGTGTGTAGTGAGGGGGAAGCGACGTAGAAGTTGCATATCTCTGAAGTCCCTGTTTTTCGTTGTGAGAAAGATCTAATCTCTCCAGAGCAGCCAACACCGCCATCATAACTTCCCAAAACGTTCGGACAATCACGGAACATCTGTGGTTTATCAAGCTCCCTTCCGTCTCCCTAAATAGCTTTATCAAAACTAAACGGATGCATCAGCATCAATCAAAGACAAGACGTCAGTTAGACTGCCACAATACAGCTGTGCTCCATCTCAACGGGAGAGACATACCAGAGGCGATGTTGGCACGATGCAGATCTTTGTTTTGTCATCTCTGGTGAACTATTTTCGGGGACTCGACAAGAAAGTTGGATGGGAAGAGATAAGTTGTTCGACAGCCCGGACCGGGGGGTAAATAAACGACATTGTCTGACATGACCGCGAGATGCTATTGAACGTCAGTTCAAGGGACCCCAACTTTGCGTACGAGCAACGGACAGTCTGAGGATTTCCACATTTTTGACGGGCTTCAGAATAACAAGTCAAACCTACTTTGAACGATTTTCAAAGGATTTAATATCGTGATGTTGCCATACTCCTGAGACGGTCTTCAGGAACTACTCACCAGGGATTGGAGGTAAACTAATCGTCTATAGAGTTCAGCCGATTGACTCCCGAGCTTCAACTAATGTTTTTATCGAATGCTTTCTGCTGGTATCCACAAACGATAGTGTTTACCTTGACCTCCGTATCGAAGCGAAGACTGACCTTTTCTATTCAGACCCCTGCTTTAGAGTGAGGACAGGTCGATTTTATCTGCTCACAAGGCATGCAAGAACATTTTTCTGTCAAGTCAGCTATCCGGCGTAACGCACACGGCGCTGGCACCAGCTGGTATCGCTCTGACCGGGGTACGAAAAATAGATGACAATCAGGCATGTCAAACATGACAGCCAGACGATGATTATGAACTCGTGTGCACCTAAGACAGGACCCTCCCTCGCCCCAAGAGGACGACGGTATGCAGGATGGAGTAATTGAGTTGGTTGCCTCCGGATTTTTTCATGTCCCTCGATCCACGAGCCAAGATTTAATTATGCCCGAGGAACCGGAGGACCTGGGTCAACAACATTTGGCCACAAGCAGAATTTCCCATTATCCCTGGCCATATACAAGATTGAATTGACATGACCATGTGCTGACGCCGTGGCTGTGCGTGTGTGGCATAGTTCTCCAGCCATTCTCCCGGCTTTTAGGGGATTAAAAAATTGTTGAGAATGGAATGAATGTTGTCGTCTGCAACCGACTGACCGCGCCATAAAGACGCCCCTCCATCATCCACGCCGCTGGCAGTAGGCGACCTTCCTCTTTTCAAGGTTGCCACCCACTGTGCGAAGGCGAGCGTGTCATTATCCTAGTTCCACTCCCACTGTTGGGAAATGATCCCGAATTTGTGAAAAGGTACTCAAATTACTACAATTTGTACAGAAACAACTTATCGACAGTCTAAATAGGCAGGGGACCGTATCGCAATGCTGTAATTATATTCCGGTTAAAATCACCGTCAAAGGGGTGCTCAGGCCAGGGACACAGCGCATAAATTATTCACTGTACACGTGACGTTCTTAAGAATCAAATAAATTACCGAGTTGACAACAGCCTGCTTGGAGGTTGAGTAACTGGTAGTCCTGGAAGCATCTGGGCACGGCCATCGGTGGTATTTCATTTCATGAACAGGAGCGTCAAGTTTATGGGTGATTTCGATTTCTCGGGACGCGTGAACTGCTATCGATTTGGTTCCCCTTTCTCCTGGTGCGTCGGGAAGTGAATTGATAATCGGGACACGGGTCAGAAGGGTTTCTGAATCTTATTTATTCTACGTCGGCGAGGACACTTATAAAGTTTTAAGGTGCTTTGGGTTGTGGCTTGCTTTGCAATGATATCGGTTTACGATTGAGGCGAATGACCCCTCCACTAGGTGGTTGTTAACAGACTTATGGTAATTAAACGGCACAAATGTACATTCTGGTCAGTGTGTTGGTTTAGGGCTGAGAACTGAGAGTGTTGTGCGATGTTGCACTGTAGAAAGCTGCTTTCCTGTTGCGTCGATGAGTTCAAGACATGCCGCACAAGGCAACAAGGAGTGTCTCGGAGTGCCTGGGAAAGACCTGGATGGACCGTGCTGCAGTCGCTAAGTTTAACCATTCAGTCTTTTGTTTGGGAATGCGTCTGTTGCGGTGTAGGCAGACCTTGAGCGAATGCTCTGAACCAGTTGAGCGGCATTTCTTAAAAGGCAGCAGAAGGATTTTCTTGTGTGTGCGGATGCTGGGGTGAAGGTAAACGGTCTGAACTTGTTTGACCAGATCGATGTCTCTGTCCTGTTCGTCATTCAGTCTACTCCTCCAGAAATTATCAGCCGTGTACTGGCTGAGGTGGAATGCGATATCCGCCCGCGATATTTCCATCTTTACAGCAATTAAATCCCTAACACCATTCTCTATAAATTCGCCTGTGTTGGGTACCAGGCCATAGAGACATTATGCGGAACTGCAAAGCTGAAAAACTGGCAAAAATCGCCACCACACTGCAAGATGACGGAACCTTTTGTGACATAGGTACTCCCCTAGCCACTTATTGGGTCTACATGCGAAGACTATTCTCTAATGATTTTTGCCGAAGCTGTCTGGGTGAAGGAGAGAAGGAAAGTGTGCAAGTGTAGCTTCCCTGCACTCGCCTTAGCTAGGAAAGCCGCTCTAGGCTACTACTTCCATGATAACCTAAGCGATCTTAAAGAAATACTGACAATACTGACAAATCTTGATGGCTGTAGCTATAACCAGGGCCCCCAACCCGCCCTTTGTGCAGATCCACGTGGCAGTACAAGGGGCCTACGTGGGCCTACGTGCACCAACGCCACTTACTACCTTCCTACCCACCACCTTGCGACTCCCCATACGACACCTTAAAAATACCTTAACTTCTCTATTTAGCGGAAGAATGAACAATGTCATGAGCAGATCGGGAATGCCCGGGGTTTTTTCTACAGAAGAGTTAAGTCTTTGCGCTGATCCCATTTGGGGAAGAAGTTTGAACCACTAAAGGCTTTACATGAGTTTACGGATTCTATGCCTAAAATGACTAGGCTATGCAACACATCACTGCTCCAATCCGAAGAGTCTTTCACTGCGACCCGGTGGGACAATATGTTAGAGTACGCCGTCGAAAAAGGATGGCCCCTACAAGCGCTGAATGACATTAGCCAACTTGCCGTGAGTAATCGATCGTGCTTCAACTCGAAATCCTTCCTCTGCCACTTGGCAACTGAATTTGCCCATGCTCGCACCTCACACTCCCACACTTCCAAGTTACCGATGCTCTCGCCTTTCAAGTTGTATCTCGGTCCTTGCTATGTAGTCCGTATGGCTTAAACTTAAGAACTTATTCCAGTGAAAGACCGAGACTCTGAGGGGAATTACGATGGATTCTCTCACAATACTGGTCAAATTTAGAATTTCTGCAAAATAAACTATACCCCTATACCCACTGGCCCTGGTCTATCCACCATCACATTTGGCCCTCACTGTGTGGCCCTACAGTTCGGGGGCCACTTGTTTTGACTTTATTGAAAAGTAGCAGTCAAATGTGCAGACATATAGTCGAAAAGTTCTGAGGGAGCATCCGAAGTCATTCATTCTCCCAAACTTCAATCACTGGCAAGCACAAACCTAGAACAAGCGTGCCTCTAATTACTGCACACCACGAGCCACCCTCCCCCAGTCACTGAGCACTTACTCGTGCAAGATCCACTGCATGAAACTGTCCATTGAACTAGGAACGTGTACATCGAGTCAAGGTGCTGCCTGGAAGCAGAGAGGACTCAACAGGAGTGCACGCGTCCTGTTTCAGTCTGATATATCGAAACGAGAAACTTTCTGTTTTCCCCTGGACTTCTTTTTGCTTTTTTTTTTTTTTGTGGGACAAACTTTGTTTTCGCAAATCATCTTAAGGACATTCATGCAGATATCCCAGATGTATCTAGCGAGGGAAAAACTTTCAATATTCCGCATTTTGTGTGCCAGAATATGAGCAGAGCTCTGTGTGATGCTAGTGTGTACAGAGGCTAAGACTTAAGAGCCGTTTACGTGCACCTGAACTTTGTCGAACACACAAAAAGGGCAAAACGAGAAGGCTAAGAAGACTAAGTCTCGGGAAGGAAGCAACTGGGTGCTGTGGTGTGGGGCGAGGGGATAACTTCAACCTAACTTTGAAATTAAGAAATTTACTTACTCGTTGTTGTGATAACATGACAAACCTGCAGTGCCCTCCAGCTGCTCCAGCGATTGTGCGTTCAGTGCAGATCAGAACTTTTCCCACCTCGCTGCAGACGAAAGGAAACATCATCAATCAGGAAACTTGCTAAATCTTAAATTATAATCTAATCATACTCGTATTCCAACAGGTACCGAACGCACCCAGACAGAGCAGGCACGTCCTTATTGGGAAGTCATGAAGTGAATGAAGTGAGTGTCGTTCGTCCTTCGATGAGTGACACTGAGAAATTACACATTCCATTGAAATGTACACGCACCCCCCGCCGCCCACACAGATCTCTCTCCAGAAGGCTCGCATCAACGCAACGAAAGGGAATGGGGACAACTTTTGAACTGTAGCCGGAGATGCAGACTGGCACCTCGATAATGGTTATCACGAGTCCTGCCAGAGCACAGCTCTGAATACGAGCCCGAATTCGGTTGGCGGGCGAAAAATGAAGCAATCCTGGGACGGAATGGGAGCGGGCCTCGCTACCCTGCTCGAGTGTCAGAACGGAGGACTGTACTTGGTGTTGTCAGCCCACAAGAGCACTTGGGACACACATTTTCTGCATATTATTCGAAGTTGCACGAGACGAAGCAACGGCAGCGACATATACAAACTCTGTCAACTTGAAGTGAAAGGATATAAATTACTCTAGAAAATTATGGCACTCACATGGGAGTGGCTGGCCCCCTGTGTCGTCCCGTTTTCAACCAACTCCCCCCAGTTCACAGAAATTTCCTTGTCTGTTTGTTTTGGTGACATCAATCTTTTTTGTGTGCTGCGTTTTGACACACCCTGTCGTTGGTAGGACACATCCTACACGTAGAAGATGCTGCCAGTCGCCAGGCACTAGTTGGAGGTGGGAGAGGGGGACGCTTCTGCGAAAATCCTGACAGCAAAAGGTAACGCAAAATGAACAGAACAAAAATAAAGAAAAACGCCGAGTAACGGAAGAGCTTTGTATCCTTTCACTACTACTCATTGAAGGGAATGCATGGAAAAATAAGAAGTTTGAAATTCGCAAGTGGGTGCGCAAGTGGGTGGCATGCGTTGCTTTTTCGACGTGACGAAAGATTACACGGAATTTTTTAACAACTTTCGGCATTATGACGAACAATGCCGGGAACGACAAGGGCAGGGGACCCAGCAAGCAACGACTAACTTTCCGACAATGAAGGGAGCAACAAGCATATTTTAAAGAAATAATTGAGTTTCTTGTACACAGACCCAGCACACGAACATGGCATCCTGGAGTTCTTAAGTTAACATCAGGCTGCTGCCACAATAAAGTGATAACTGCCTCATCCCCGTGCAAAGGACGCCGTGATGCCGCACATATTTATGCAGAATTTTGCAGATGAAAGGTTAACTCATAAACGAGATAAGCTCGTTACACTGAATGACGCAAGGAAATAATTTAAGGAAAATGCGCGCGTACCGCGAATCAATCATAGTCTTTACGATTGCAGACTTAGCACGATGTACAGTACCAATTCTCGACCATTGACTCAAGTGATCAATCAAAAGTTGACCTAAAATTTATCGAAGGCGGTTTTAAGAGAGGTGGCTCAAGATGATGGATGAAGGATGAGGATGAGGATGAGGATGAGGATGAGGATGAGGATGAGGACGAGGATGAGGATGAGGATGAGGATGAGGATGAGGATGAGGATGAGGACGAGGACGATGATGAGGATGAGGATGAGGATGAGGATGAGGATGAGGATGAGGATGAGGATGAGGATGAGGATGAGGATGAGGATGAGGATGAGGATGAGGATGAGGATGAGGATGAGGATGAGGATGAGGATGAGGATGAGGATGAGGATGAGGATGAGGATGAGGATGAGGATGAGGATGAGGATGAGGATGAGGATGAGGATGAGGATGAGGATGAGGATGAGGATGAGGATGAGGATGAGGATGAGGATGAGGATGAGGATGAGGATGAGGATGAGGATGAGGATGAGGATGAGGATGAGGATGAGGATGAGGATGAGGATGAGGATGAGGATGAGGATGAGGATGAGGATGAGGATGAGGATGAGGATGAGGATGAGGATGAGGATGAGGATGAGGATGAGGATGAGGATGAGGATGAGGATGAGGATGAGGATGAGGATGAGGA
This sequence comes from Eristalis tenax, assembly GCA_905231855.2. NCBI lineage: Eukaryota > Metazoa > Arthropoda > Insecta > Diptera > Syrphidae > Eristalis > Eristalis tenax. Next base: position 24,712,084 of record HG993126.1, read on the forward strand.
TGAGGATGAGGATGAGGATGAGGATGAGGATGAGGATGAGGATGAGGATGAGGATGAGGATGAGGATGAGGATGAGGATGAGGATGAGGATGAGGAGGAGGATGAGGATGAGGATGAGGATGAGGATGAGGATGAGGATGAGGATGAGGATGAGGATGAGGATGAGGATGAGGATGAGGATGAGGATGAGGATGAGGATGAGGATGAGGATGAGGATGAGGATGAGGATGAGGATGAGGATGAGGATGAGGATGAGGATGAGGATGAGGATGAGGATGAGGATGAGGATGAGGATGAGGATGAGGATGAGGATGAGGATGAGGATGAGGATGAGGATGAGGATGAGGATGAGGATGAGGATGAGGATGAGGATGAGGATGAGGATGAGGATGAGGATGAGGATGAGGATGAGGATGAGGATGAGGATGAGGATGAGGATGAGGATGAGGATGAGGATGAGGATGAGGATGAGGATGAGGATGAGGATGAGGATGAGGATGAGGATGAGGATGAGGATGAGGATGAGGATGAGGATGAGGATGAGGATGAGGATGAGGATGAGGATGAGGATGAGGATGAGGATGAGGATGAGGATGAGGATGAGGATGAGGATGAGGATGAGGATGAGGATGAGGATGAGGATGAGGATGAGGATGAGGATGAGGATGAGGATGAGGAGGAGGATGAGGATGAGGATGAGGATGAGGATGAGGATGAGGATGAGGATGAGGATGAGGATGAGGATGAGGATGAGGATGAGGATGAGGATGAGGATGAGGATGAGGATGAGGATGAGGATGAGGATGAGGATGAGGATGAGGATGAGGATGAGGATGAGGATGAGGATGAGGATGAGGATGAGGATGAGGATGAGGATGAGGATGAGGATGAGGATGAGGATGAGGATGAGGATGAGGATGAGGATGAGGATGAGGATGAGGATGAGGATGAGGATGAGGATGAGGATGAGGATGAGGATGAGGATGAGGATGAGGATGAGGATGAGGATGAGGATGAGGATGAGGATGAGGATGAGGATGAGGATGAGGATGAGGATGAGGATGAGGATGAGGATGAGGATGAGGATGAGGATGAGGATGAGGATGAGGATGAGGATGAGGATGAGGATGAGGATGAGGATGAGGATGAGGATGAGGATGAGGATGAGGATGAGGATGAGGATGAGGATGAGGATGAGGATGAGGATGAGGATGAGGATGAGGATGAGGATGAGGATGAGGATGAGGATGAGGATGAGGATGAGGATGAGGATGAGGATATGTCCAATTTAGCATACAAGATTATGGACAGCACATACACATACCGCTTCATCCTCGAGAAGCAAAGTTCATGAAGAACAGCGTTTTTTAGCACTACACCACACCATACCAGACCAGGCGTCAAAACACGCAGTCGGACACAAGGATACACTGCTGCCACAAATGAATGAATGCTTTTCACTCTAAATGTACACAAACACCGTGCTGCCATAAAAACACATGGGCACACATTAATACATGTTTCCGTTCTGTTTGAAAGGATCCCAACAAGACTCCATCTACCAAGGGGTTAAGGAGAAAGGCAAAATCCCTATTCCTCCATTCAATGCGAGCTCTAGGCGACTTCAAGCATCCCTTCAGTGAAATTTTTTATTCATCCTCTGGATGGAAAATCCACAAAAAAAAAACCAAACTCACATAAAGACTATGAATGAATGGGGAAAAGAAGGATAAGCTGTCCACTTGATGATGATGACGGAAATTCCACAGAAAATATTGAACAACAGCAACGACGTTACAAAAAAGGGAGCAAATAAATACGGGTACTCGAACCGGCCGCTAAATTATCTGCTGCAACACACAGATAGGGAAGGACAAGGACTGCTGGATATTTATGACGCCAGTAAATCAGTTTCCAAAACCATATTAAGCCAATTCAGCAAAGTACAAGATTAATTTTAATCAAACTCTGACCGAGCATTCTTTGTGATATGTTTTTGTTGTCGGGACATTCTGTGCGGGGCAGTGGTGTTGACGGTTTTGTTGACCTCCTGTTGGTGTGAGGAGTGGGGCGCCGGCCGACAGGGTTAATGTGGCAATTTTGAAATCGTTCAAATTGTGGTGGATTTCTGTGTCGGATTTAAACAGTGTCAGAGATGTCTGCATGGGAGATGTGTTGACAAGACCTGGATTTGACTGGATTTTGACATTGTCGGAGCTGAAACCCAGTCGAGTGTTAAACTGCTTTCGGAGACATGTGGAAATATCTGATCCAACAGGTTTGTCTGTGCGAACGTTGAAATTTATTTCAAAACTTGAAGTATTCAACACGATCTGAAGCGACAATCAGTGGGAAACGTTATCGCTTGACAACGGAGGCCTTCTGTGGTAATGATTAAAGCTTCCTGGTGAGTACATTCCCCCACGGAGTGGATTCACAAAGTATCATGCTCTCCAAGGCATAAATACTCAAAACCTATGTGGGCGCAGTTCACGGATGAGACCCAAAGTTCATCATCCAACTGAAAGTTGTCTTAAGCCGAATAACACAGGACGGAAAAAATAAAAACAGATTCCCCGTTTCCCTTCGATATCTGCCGACGTAATTTGCTCTAAAATTTCGAAGACGTACCTTCAGGTGATTCGCAGAAGAGCAAATCATTTGATCTCCATTCAAAGGGAAACCAACCTAAAATCGTGACATGTTGTGTACGTTGGAAAAACGTCTGCCGAAATCCAAAAGTCCTCAACGAAACATAATCGAATCGAATCGAAAACGGATATAATTTATTTATAGATTTCCAATTTGATTAGAATTCCATCGGAACATTGAAACGTACATGCACACGCACACGCTCCCCGAACACAAGCAGAGTCTAATTTAGACGACAAATGTACGAGCGAAAGGGTGGGCTGACGGTCGGGGGAGGGGTCGGACCGTACGAGCGGCTGGTGAGGCATGCGAAGACATTCCTTATCGATTTCCATTCACAACGACGACAAATTCAATGCAAATTGCGCTGGAGACATGTCACGAGAGAACCTAATTGTCGCAAGTGTTAATGGCAAAGAACGAACGGCTGGCACAGCCAAACACAGACAGACAATCACAACAATCACTCCCTCCGCGCTCCGTACGATTTCCGGTTCATTCCACTCGTGCGAGGACGCTTTCATTCTTCTCGCTACACACTCAGCTTGCCCGGGTGTATCCTTTCAGCGGCAGAAAATTTAATAAGAGTAAAGCAAAAAAAAAGGCCCTACCGAATCTCCACACTAGTCGTTTGCTAGGAAGTGAAAATTTTAGCGCACACAACCACGCAGGCATCCACACATGCCCGCTGACGAAATGGCTCGCAGGAAAAAAGGACGAAAAATCAAATCTAGATCGACTTGTGCCGACAAGAGAGAAGAGGAAGTGAATTAGCCGGAGCACAAAGCAGTTGATCCCTGCTATTCGAACAGTTCCATCGGCTATTTGGGATAAATGTCAAAGTGAAAAGGATTTGCTGTCGCAGCAAACGAAAACACACATCCACTCGTCCTCCGCCCGCCGAGCTGTGGCTGAGCACTGTCGGACGAAGGATTATATCGATCCCGGTCGTCCCAGTCGCCCCAGCCGCTATGAAATAAAATAGTAATAATTCCATTTCATTTCTTATTGAATAACCATTGAGCGGGCAAGGGACCAAGCAGTGGACAGTGATAGTTGGCATTTTTTTTTGCGCTAAATACCCGGGGCCGAGTGGCTGTCATAGGAGTGTCCGGTTTCGTTGGATAATTACTCTTTTCGAAGTTCGTGTGTGCGCGAGTCAAACAGGGTCGACGTAGATCCTTTGAATCGGCCGGAGTGCAGTGAGCAAAGGCGATGATAGAATCTGCGGACGGATATGCCAATCAGCGTGTGCCTTTGCCGGATTTGCTCATAAGTAGCTCTGAATCTGTCACGGTCAGCGGGGGCAATTGAAAGCAATCACTGCTCACCACTCACCGATGTAGGTTTGGGTGTACAAGATATCTCCTCTAGAAGTTTTGGAGGATTGCGATAAGACCGGCAATGGCCATCAGTCATTATAAGGGGATAAAAGCAACGAACTAGAGACGCAATCATCGACGGAAGTCTGGATGTTGAAATGAGGACTGCAGTGCATGCGGAAAACGAGGTGAGGACGACTTTAACAGCTTAAATGAAACTGACTGTATTCGTAAAGGATTAGAGTTACGAATAAAACGAATTGAATGAAATCCACAATCAAGTCAATTTTGTTCTTAAGAGAGAGAATTTTTCTCGAAGTCTCACAGAATGAGCTTTTGAGGGACCGAGCAGACTGCGTGAGGGCTTGAGAACTTTCTTCAAGCAGAGGGGATAATCATAACGAAATAATAAAATATGCTGTAGGCAGGGTTGCCGCTTTGCGACTTTTGTAGCAATTTTACTCTTTTTTGAAGCCGTGGTGTGCCTGGAGACCATCAAACAACTTCGGCGACTATTTAGTAAGAAACATTGATCTTCCACGAAACCCGTCGTTAAGTTTCTCATAGGCAATAACTTCAACGCGAATACAAGAAAATGCAACCAAGCGTAAAATCGTGTAAATCGCCCCATTTCGTTACTTAAAAAAAAAGAAAACTATAAAAGATTCGGTTGAAATGCACTTTATTCTTCTACGGTTCAACTACGACTGCCTGACATAAAAATACAAAAATACATTTATTCCGATAAACTGCTGATGCAGTGTAACCATTCCTGATCGAGGTTCCTCAATCCAGACATTGCGACTAGGCAGTATCAAATTTCGACATGCGCTTCGCGCTGTCTGGGAATTTCATAGATGTACGTTCCGCGATGTCTGGGAAGGTGGAAGCTCGTTGTTGACACATTTTCATGACTTAATGTATGATGGGACCCTATGACGAGACCCTTTATTTGCGACTTTCTCAAATTTGTCAGCGGGAAAAATGGATGTAGGAGATCGAATTTGAACATTCTCAAGTTCCGTGCCCTTCCCAAGCGATATCCTAAATATATTCAACACCAAATCATAGCCGAAGTCAAAGCATAGAAATCGATCAGTGAACAGCACTTAGAACGGCTCCCTGCAAGCAGAACTAATAGCTTTACTACACGTGACATGATTGTCCGTGGGAGTAGAAGAGATATTTAAAGTCAATTCCCCACAATGGTTGTGCTTTCGCCTTGTTATTGTCATAGCACACGCAAGACGTACTGAAGCCTATACCCGCTTTGCTGAGCGTATTTCAAATGGGCTGTTTCTTCTTAAAAAAAGGCAGTTCAGTTAAGAAGTGTAAGATTCGTTCAATTCGTCAGGTTTGAGAAATGCTTAGACTAAAGAGATCAGAATAAAATTCTTTTTTTTTTTCATCAACACAGATACTTAACATCGTAATATTTTACAAAACAAAAGAAACTCTGAACCGCGTTTCAAAAAAAAAAAAATGCTGACATATCTATGACACGGCTATTGTATGGAAAAAGCCCTAAATGTACTGAAATGCTTTTTTTTCACTCACGCACAACACACACATACGCTAACCTATTTTAACCGAACTTCACACAAACCCATATAGAGCAATAGGGTCTGCCAAGCCTACCTGATGGAATAGCATTCAATTTTATTCATTACAGTGTATTGGGTCTATAACTTAATTCGTGCGGTTTGCTGAGAGATGGTGTGACTTGTATTATTCCATTGGAACATGCGTTGGAAAGCTACTGTCATTGTACGCTATTTCAGTACATGTCATTCATTTGAAGCGTAAACAACAATAATTTTTTGTTACTCAAATAAGTCGAACTTTGTGCCTGAAAAAGTGATACTTTAATATGAAGAAAACTGCTGCCGAAAGTCATGGTATTTTGTTGGAAGTTTATGGTGAACATGCGCTAGCTGAGCGAACGTGCCAAAAGTAGTGATCTTGGCTTGCCCAAACCAGCCAAATCAACGCAAAGCCGAATATCCATGGCACGAAGGTAATGCTCTGCATTTGGTGGGATCAGAAGGGTGTGCTGTATTATGAGCTGCTAAAACCAGGTGAAAACATCAATGGATAACGCTACCGAACACAATTAATCCGTGTGAAGGGAGCAGTCGACGAAAAACGCCCGAAGTATGCGACCAGACACGAGACAATAATTTTCCATCATGACAACGCTCGGTCCCACGTTGCTATTCCGGTTAAGAGCTATTTGGAAAACAGTGGATGGGAAGTTTTACCCCACCCTCCTCATAACCCAGACCTTGCACATTCGGATTACCATTTGTTCCCGTCGATGCAGAACGCCCTCACTGAAATACAGTTCACATCAGAGCAGAATATCAAAAATTGGTTTGATTCATTCTTGGCTGCCAAGCTGACGCAGTTCTCTTGGGATGGGATCCACAAATTGCCAGAAAGATGGGAAAAAGACGTAGCTTCAGATAGGCAATACTTTGAATAATACTGTTGTATATGTTTTTCCTATATAAACGTTCAAATTTTGGAAAAAAAACCGCACGAATTTAGCAAGAATTAAATTCATTCCTTATGATCGACTATTTGCTATCTAATCCTCTAGTACCCATTCCATTTTATTACCGACCCTCTCTCTCTCTATCTATCTAGCCGCGGCGAGTTCTATAATTACAGAGCACACTGCTGCCACTCGGCTTTGGAAATTTGCGCTGATATGTATACTTTCATCGGGGAGTAGTATATCGGGGCTACAAGTAACACTTTCTATGGAAAACAATCCTGCTGGTGCAACTTCCAACGTGTATGGTTTACATTGTAGCATAGCTCGGTGTACGTTGTAACAAGAACTTAAAAATTGGCAATAAGTAGTTTTTTAATGATAATCCTTTTTAAGGAAATTCAATAAAGACTCGTCCTATGAATAAGGCCTATGTTAAGGCAGCCATTTTTTGATCAGGTGTGTATCCATGTTTGGATCACTTTCTCTGCCTCTCATCTAGCAGCTTTTAAGAAAACGGTTGGCATCAGTTGGGGCACGATGATTGCTCGTCTTTGTTTTTTCATTGTTTTTTTTCCGGCTTTTATTTTCTCCTCTAATGTGCCCCAAGCACACACACGTCACACAAATTCGAATGCATAAGTTCTTCATTGGACGGTAACGATAGTAGCACTACACTATGCGCATCGATAGCGATCTGTTTATGGGTCCTGAATGCACGTTTCATCAACTCGTTACATGCTCTTTGTCCAAAACCATGTAAATCGTTCGGATAGTAATACAAATTCAAAACACAGAGCTCTTGAGACTTTTATTTTTTGTGAATGTTCACGGGCTAGTCCTAGTCAACACATCACACTTCTATGAACACGAACAAAAGAATGAAAACATTTACAATTTGTTATTCTATTCATTCCACAAAATATTCCAGTCTCAAACTCCGCAAAATAAATTACGAATCCAAAACTTTGCTTGTTTAAAATATTTATAAAAGAGTGGTTGAAATATCTGGTCGTTGCGAAAAATATCTCGCAGGCAAATCATGGTTTTTGAGCCATATCTTTGACAACCTCATAGAGCGATCCCTAAAGTATAAGTATAACAATGTGGCGAAGGTGCTGAGCGGATTCTCATCTAGATTAAGTGGCGTACCTGATCCCGGATCAAAGACAGTATTTATTGCAATTAATGGAATTGGGAACAGATTCACGCGGCAAAATTCCATCTGATGGGTATTCCGTTCTCCGTCAGATTGAGTTAATTTTTAAACTTTACTCTCAATAGGACCCACAACTGAATAATATAATAATAATACCAATTATATGGACGCTACAGCCCGTAGAGGGTCAGGGCCTAGCTTCTCAGCAACCACTCGTGGTGTGCGTGTTCTCTCGCGTGTGGAAGGCACCTATATTGCTGTGCCGACTCCTACCGGCCAATGTGAGAAGCTTTTTCTAGACAGTTATAATCTTTGAGCATTTTCAGTAACTCGAGATGGGCCGTGGAAGTTTTTTGTCAGGAGCGTAGGAGTCGACGCACAGACCCACAACTAGACGGCCGCCATCACAATTGAAACCACAATTTACAAAACTGTACCACAACTTTCTGGGTAACCATCATCATGGTCTACTAACATCTCTTCATTGTGATAGCAAAAGACCAGTACACTCAAAGCTCATGCAGTTTCATGAACAGGTAAACTATAACATATACTTTTGTCCCATTTGCTCATTTTCCGGCAGGATTGTGTACCATCCCTTAAAATAGAGAACTGCCTAGGATGAGCGACTACATAAATGCTCTATACGACATATATGTAATTGAACCAAAATGTAAGGTCACTTGATGCAGCAGATCAAACCCTTGTCTACAGACTTTGTGTCAGTTATTCACGAATTTTTGAAAGTTAAACACAAGATCAACTAATGACTTCTTTCGAGGCGGGCAATTTTAAATCGGCAACTTTGTTTTCCGTAACAGTTGATTTGCCAGTGGTTGTACATATGTTGTTTTGAGGATTTATTGTTATTATTATTATTGTTAAGGATTATTATTAATATTGTAAGGGTGTGCCCCTATTCATACTCTTAAGAGCTAGTAAAAGTTGTATGCTCCTGTTGCGCGAAGGTGGAAGAGACTTGTCCTAGAGTTATCGCTCTAAGGCAGTTCCCTTTAGGGATCTGAGAATGAGATGGCTCTAGTGAATTGAATCCTTCCTCTGGTATTAGGTGCTTGCCTAGATAACTTTGCTTTTTGTAGGCAAGTGCCTTACAATTGTTCTGGAATTTCAATAGATTCTCAGCAGAATCTGCAGAGATCTTCTTCTGAAACTCCTTGTTTTCTTAGGCGCTCCCTGAGTCTAGAGTGCCCTGTTAGCAAGCCTGAACATTCTGATGCATGCCTCAAACCTCTTCCGGTTATGTTGACCCATGGGTTTCTTGGCCTGCTTTATGCCATGAGCCTTGTTCCAGGTATCTGCCAATTTCCTTCTTTCTAGTTCCCTGAACTCTTTTCTGGGGACGTGATTTCGTACAGCGTAGAATAGTTCTGGACATTTAAAAGGTTCCAATGCCCCTTTCCTAGCGCAGGAGTCGGCCATTTCATTGCCTACTATCCCTCTATGGCTAGGTATCCAGAACAGTTATACTCTGTTGCTCCTACTCAGCATTTTAAGCTTCTGTAGCCACTCCCACACGAGCTTAGATTTGATGTTATAGAGCCTAGTTTATAGGCCATTCTGAACCATTCTGCGCTGTACGAGCTTACGTCCTCAGGGAATAGCGTTGTTGTGAGGTTAGTTTGGTTTCGGTTTGGCATCATGAATGGACTCAAGTTCGGGTCACTTTCACAAATTATGATTACTGCAACACTTAGTCTTGGGAACCAACTTTCGATAGGTTCTTTCCGAAATACTGCCGATGTACTGTGAAGAGGATGTAAGCTAACGCCAAATTATATGAAACTCCATTCCCAAACTTGCCACTGTTTTTCTCTGTCACTTGTTCATATGTCTACTTAGTTTACGAGTATCACTAATGTTTTTTCACAAGGGTTTTGGTACCGACAGGCGTGCGACAGGGGAATCTTCTAACGGAGAGCGCGGCGGCTTCTTGAGGCGACTGGCTCTTTTCGAAAATTCCGTGGGTACACTGCGGCTACTTGAGGTGCGATTGGTAGAAAGAAGAACTACAATACGTTCACGCGGCACTAGCACTATCGGCTATGGTGTTACATATAATTTGGCCTTAACTTGTACTATGTGGACGGCAGGTACGTGCCAGCCGCTGCGGTGACACGCCCGAAATTATTATTATTCAAACATTAATGTCATAAACTTGCCTGCCAAATAAATCCAGTTTCAGAATCTTTTATGGAAAAGAATAAATTGAAAGAAAAACCAGACTTTGGCGTAGATTTATATTGTGCCAAGTTAAATACGTGATGCTTGTAACGGATAAACACACATGTATGTATGACATAAAAATCCATGTTTGAAGACGAGGTTGGCGTGAAACACGGCTGTTCAATGCTCCATATGTGGAGAAGCCAATGGAATGATCAATTGAGATAAATCGAATGACCTTTGCCGCCTTGCCGGCTGCCAATGGTCAAATTTAGCATTATCGAATTTATTGCTAAACATAGCCAAAGGCCATCGATTGGTTACACATTTGCAGGAGTATCCAGAGATGATCTCGTCCATGATATCAACCTCTGCCTTATTGGCATTATAGTCGATGATTTGATTCGGTTTTAGGGTCGTAATTTCTTGGTTTGTAGCACAGGAATAATGTTCTTTCGACAAGCAAATACTGCGATAGTATCGACATTATTTGACTTTGACACGTACGAACACAATGCGTGCTTATGCAGATGACGTTTTTGAGCGACTCTATGGACGGTCATCAGCGAATGATTAAGAGGCTTGACGAGTACTGTAATACTTGGAATCTAACAGTCAACCTGGAAGTGAAGATATGGAAAGGTGGATATTTAATGGCGAGCTCGTTGACGTAAATATCTGGGAATGTTAGTACCAGCAAACTTAAATGTAAGCAGACACCTTGACGAAAAATTAACAGATTCTAAGCGAGCTATTTCATCGATATGAGACCGTTGCATTAGAGACAAATACGTATCGCATAGCTCGAAACAAATGGTTTTTGGTTCAACTGCTGCTTCAGTTCTTCTTTACGGAGCTCAGTTGTGGGGTTATAGACCACATGATTCCGTTGAAAAGAGGATGTTCGAGTTACCGACAAATACTCCAAATAATATGTTACATGTAGAAACTGGTGCACCACCCATGTTCTTCCAAACCTGGAGTATGCATTTCAATTATATTGTAAAAGTATTGGAGATGGAAGGATCAAGAATACCTAACATAATATTGAAAAGCATTTTAAGAGCGAGCGGAGGTATTTGCAATGCATTGAAGGAAACTGCATCAGACTGTGGATTGGACCTAGTTATTCAGACGGATGAACAAACTTCTCCTCTCTTAGAGTGCAATTTGATTCGTTTTTGGAGAAATTCAACCATGTGGCGTACGGTAAATATGCAGAAGATGCCGAAGCATCTTGTTTAGGAATTATTACAGCAAAACCGAACCATCATCTAAATGAAAACACATACTTCCTTAACTGTACGATCTTCCGAATGAGAGGTGAGATAGTCAATTTAAATTTTATACCCGACCGCACGGATCTACCAGCACTATGCGAACTTTGCAACATGAGAACTGGGGAAGATGTGTTCCATTTTCTTGCAGTATGCCCAGTTTTGTAAGAAATTCGTGTTTTGGTGTTTGCGAAAGATATTATCAAAGTTGGAGAAGCATTGTGCATTTCGAATGGAGAGAGGGTGGGAAGTTCCCACTAAAGTGGTAGATCTACCACCTCTTTGCTATATTTTCACAGTTTACCACTTCTACCACGGGAATCAAAAATTCGACCACTACTATAAATAAATTGAGCAATGACAATGATGCAAAAATTATATACTATTTTTTTATTTTTTTCAAAAATTCATATTTTAATAAAGTGTAGAGACTTTATTGATACTTTACTTGAATGTATGTATGTGAGTTTATTAAGATTTAATTTTATTACATTTATTGGGTCTATAACTAAATTCGTGTTGTTTTTTTTTCAAAATTTGAACGTTTATTTAAGAACAAATGTACAATAGTCTTATTCAGAGTATTGCCCATCTGAAGGTATGACTTTTTCCCATCTTTACGGCAATTTGTGGATCCCATCCCAAAAGAACTGCAAAGAACGCCGGCTTGGCCAATTTTTGATATTCTGCTCTGATGTGAACCGTATTTCAGTGAGGGCGTCCTGCATCGACCGGAACAAATAGTAGTCAGAAGGGGCAAGGTCTGGGCTATAAGGCGGGCATCCACTGTTTTCCAAATAATACTTAACCGGAATAGCAACATGGAGCCGAGTGTTGTCATGATGGAAAATTATTGTTTCGTGTCTGGAAGCATATTCCGGGCGTTTTTTGGCGACTACTCTCTTCAAACGGATTAATTGTGTTCGGTAGCGTTGTCCATTGATGGTTTCACCTGGTTTTAGAAGCTCATAATACGGCACACCCTTCTGATCCCACCAAATACAGAGCATTACCTTCGAGCCGTGGATATTCGACTTTGCCCTTGATTTCGCTGGTTGGCCAAGCTGGACTCAACATAAACTTCCACCAAAATACGATGACTTACGGCAGCAGTTTTCTTCATATTAAAGTAATGAAGAAGAACTCCCCGCAAAAGCACTTTTTCAGGCACAAAGTTCGACATATTGGAGTGAAAAAAAAAATTGTTGTTTACGCTTCAAATGAATGACATATACTAAAATGGCGTACGATGACAGTAGCTTTCCAACGCATGTTCCAATGGAATAATAACAATGGAACAATACAAGTTACGCCATCTCTTAGCAAACCGCACGAATTAAATTATATACCCAAAATAAAAACAGCCGGAGTGAAATGTTTGTCAGAGCAGTTCCCACATTGGCGAGTTCAACTTGGAGCAAATACTCGGGAAAATACAATGCGGTAAAGAAAAACTATGACAATAGAATAATGATATCGTTGGATCAATAATAACACCACTAGTTCGCCTTCATTCACTTCTCGCTCTGCATTGGGTAATTTGGCGGTACGTGTTTTTCCTTTCAAGTGATAATTTATGCGTGAATCGCATGCCCATCGGCGGTAGGGGAATAATTGCACGTCAACGGATATGTTGTCACCATCGACATCGTAATAATCAAAAATCGCAAACAAACCATAAAAAATGCCACTGAAACCATAAACAATAAATTTGAAAGCCAAGAGTAATAATTATCACACAAGAAACAAAAGACAAAAACTTGATCAGTTATAATCTACATACAGTCAGCGTCAGTTGAGTGAGTGTTATAATATATAATAAGCATTAAATCAAACGGGACCCCAAAGAAAAAAAATCTTGGAACTTAAAATCAATTTTCAGCAATTAATTATGCACTTAAAAATTAAACATTTTTTTTTAAATATATTTTTAAAAAATCAAAAATATGAGGACATCTGATGGGCACGGCAGGTTATAAACCAAAAACGTAACGAATTGGAGATCCCCAATAAATGGCCTTTTTGAGCTTTGCTTGTCAGCGCTCGAGGCGCAGGTTACTCTTTACATATTTGTAAAAACCAAACTAATTTATTTTTTTTTTATAAAACTATTTACTATATTTTTTTTATTATTTTTTAATTAGTGTTTAGACAGTAAACTGACTACGTTAGATGCTACCTAAAAGCCCCATGTAAGGGCAGATTTCCTAATATGATTTACATGTTACACACTTACTTTAGAGATGTGAATTTTGTGGTTACTTAATTTTGTGGGGTTTGACCGGCTGTGCCTGTAGGCTTTGAGATGCCTTGATATTTTTTCTTGCTTTATCTAAACTACTAACTACAATCGAAAACTGCATGTACGATTTTGTCTTAGAGTGCCATTTGAGATTATTTTTTGTTGAGAACGCAAGCACCTTTATGCATCTTTTACTGTACGTAGCCAAAAGCAACTGTATGTTATAATTTTCTGGACTTCACACCAGAAATGAAGTATTATACAGATGCCCAACTTCACAGCTAAGTGACCCCTAGCCCATCGATGAATTTCAGAGGCTTTTTGACAGTTATTCATGAATTTTCACGAAATAACGTAAATGCCGTTCTCTGATTGGTCAATTTGCTTTAGAAAACGATGCAAAAAATTGTTGCCAAACATTTGAAGGGGCAAGAGAGGTCGAAGTTGGGCATCTCTATCACACTTCAAACGAAATCAAACAATGCTACTTTCACAGTGACAACTTTCTGTGAGAGATTCTTTCAATGTGTGTGTGATTTCTTTTGTGTTATCCCTTTTTCCTCACCTCCCTTGCCAGAAGATGGAAAAGTCGCAGTCAAATTTGGATTAAATTTAGTGTGAAAGCGACCCAAGCTTTTACTTTTCGATATTCAAACACAAACATATCTTTTTTCCGCGAACTGGGCCCGGTACGATGCGGTGCTGAGCAAACTTCTCCGCAAGAAGTGAGGGAGTTTCGCTCCTGCTCAAACTCAAATTGGTCCTGATTAGGCCGATCTGCCCATCCTATGGTTGAACGATATACATCCACATCCAAGAATGACCTTACATCAAAGTTACCTTCCAGCTTTACCCTCAATAAGCAACTGATGTAAAACATTTAAAAAAATCAATTAGTAAACCTGGCGTTTCCCACAATCTACATTAACGCATGTTATTGATCGATGACGGGGGTGAAATAATAACATGGGTGGCGCTACAGCCCGTAGAGGTTCTAGGGCCTAGCTTCGCAGCAACCATTCGCGGTGTGCGTGCTGTTGTTCTCTCACAAGTGGCGAAATGTGCGCATGAAAAATAGGAATTACTTGTTTTTATTTTATTTCTCAAGTCTACATTTTGGAAAATGGATTTTTGCGCACGTTTTGAATGCAAGTGCGTCGTTGGTCAGTGGATAGGTGCGTCTATGCAGAACTCACGAACGCTCTATCTCTGTCTGACAATGCTCGTAGCAATTTTACTCGTACCACATGGAAAAAGCGTCTCTTGGCACATCATCTGTTGGAATCGACTGCAGGCTGTTGGTGTGCTCCCTCGTGATGGAATAATGGACCAACAAGCTAGCTTCTTAGACGAAAGGCTCTGGCGACCTCTACACCCAAACGTGTCTCTGTGGCACTTTCTGTGCGATTTAAAATTTTGAAACTTCCAGCAAACAATTTGAGAATGTGGATGAACCAAGGCTGGCCTGACTTGAACACCTCTGAATTGCAGTAAATTTCATGAAAGGCTTCCCCGGAGTGAAGTTCAACAAAGTGATACCCAACCTCTCTCTAGTGGAATCTCAGAATTTTTTGAAGATGCGTCTGATTACTTTCTTTCGGTGTTGCAGACAACGGGTGATAGCAGACGCCTTCGAGGAATTCCTCTGTATCAAGTTTCCAAGCAATCAACTCCTTCTTCAGACGACTTGAAGTCAAAATTGTCACGTCACGAGTACATTACGAATTTTCTGAGAAACTTGATATCCCTAGAAGAACCCAAGAATGTGCAAATGCCTCGTCGTGTGCGAAGAATGTGAGGTGGGTGAGGTTTTTTGTTTTTGCTGACTTTAGTAGGCACCCAAGTTTAAGAAGTGTTCGCTGGTAAGCATCAGTTTCTGCAAGTGAACCTGTGCCTATAGAGAATCTGCTTCACGTTAAGTACACTTGGTCGCCAGTGTGTAATTTCAGAAATCAATAGGTTTCAATTGTTTTCGAAATCGAACTCAAGGCGCTGATGACCTCCTTCACAACATTGTCAAATAAGGGAGCGTGTGCCGCTAGCAGCATCCCGCAGAAATAAATTCTTTTGACGTCTCCCAAGTGTTCTTCGTGTTAGAAGATTTTTTTCATACTCATTTTTGCAATCACTGAGGATATCAATTAACTCGAAAGCAACACATCACCCACAGGGCCTGGAGTGCTGCCACGGCGCTACCCATAAGATGCGGGCACATTTATCTCACCTGCTATGGAAGTTTCAATTTCAGGACTCTCATCGACCACATCCAATTGAAGCCGCAACCAAGAGTAAAATTCGTACAACACGTAAAACAAACACAAGCCGAACACAACTCGGAGTCCGGCTCGCTGCGCTGCTTGTTCTCGAATTCCTTTCCATTTAATTAAAATTCACAAAGGATACGTATTACAATCTCACCCCATTCTCGCAAACATTAAAAGGCTGTCATTCCCACCATTACATTCCCAGACAGCGCGACAGGACACCCCGGCAGGAGAGAGTGCAAAGCAAACAACGGGTAAAACGAAAAAAAACGCGAAAAAGAGTTCATTGTCGCCACTTAAAAGCGCCACACCGTGTCAACCCCTTCTGGGTATCACACACTTAGCCGCCGCCTCACACTCCCCCACCATCAGGCGGTGTAATTTGTTTTGATTGCCCTGCGAGTCTTCAAATTGCCCCTGACATGACAGGGCTTGCGCTGAGCCGCATCAGCACAACCAGTAGACATCTACAATTATAGGTTATGATCAGGAATTTTGTGACGATGACGGCAACGTTCGTGGGGCGTGACATTGTGTCATGCCATTCGAACGAACGAACGTCATGTAACTACATCCTCAACCTTTGCTGTCGAATGCTCTTTCGGTTGCTTTGCACATGACCTACGCGGCCACAGAAATTGAATAAGAGAGTTCACAAAAAAATTTGCATAAAAATTTTCCATTTTCCATACCGCCCACATGCCCCACGTCACGTTGCTGGTTTGCTGGCGCGGCGTCTGCCAGGAACGTTCGCATTTCTTTATCTGAAAGCTATTAAGTGCATGTAATGTGACTGGAGGGAGGACGTGAAGCACGCGGTTCTTGTGTTCTCCTCCGAGACGACGTGGTGTGGAGAGTTGGTTCGTTTTTTTTTTTATGGAATTGTAATTACGGGCGAGTACCTGGCGCCCTGGTCTCTAGTTTGTTCCGTCTCTCGGAAGAGGGTGAAGGGGGAACGAATGAATTCACTCGCTATTATATTAAATTAGCGCAATTAGATTTTCAGAGTCTTGCTATCGGCACCACCTCTGCTATTAGAGGGAAATCAGGTCTGATGGATTTTTTTTACCACTTCCACCCCTGTTGGGTTGTATTATTCCACCCCTGGGTAAACGTACTCGTCGATTCAGTTTGTGTGCGGCACAGTGAGCACAGCAGAAAGGAGGCGTCGAACTGAGTTATAGAAGATAGGCTTTGCAGAGTCAAAAAGGAAACCCTCCGACTGCTTCTTGCACGGCGATTGGGATGAGACGGTTTTGATTTTGAAGCTAGCAGCAACATTTGGGAACTCTGTACATTATTGGGTATTAGTCAAACATTTCAAGGGAGCCACAATAATAGTTTTGTTGATCCTTAAGTGTGGGTGCGAGTGCTTACTCACGGGCTGCAGTGTGGGGGACTGACGGGCTTGAAGGACATCCGGCAGACTCTGTGGAGAAAACTGGACTTAGTCTGAAAGCGTCCGCTGCTAGTAAAGAAAAGCTAAGGCAATACCGCCAGTGGTTAATGTTAGTTAACGACCCTTAAGAGGAACATGAGCTTATCTTATACTTATCCTTAAAATCGGCTGACTTTGTTTCAAAGGGGAAATGTCGAATCCCGAGATCGCTCAGAGGTGGAGTATGTTCAAATTTTTTTTATCTCGAAGCCACCGAAGACTTGTGTTACCCTTATTCACTGCTGACCTCACCGAGCAAACACGAAACCGCCAGTTCAATACAAAATAAAATCCTTCCCCAACCAGTTCCCCATGGAGTTCGATCCCAAACCGCTCACCAACAGTGCGGTCTTGTTTGAAGTTACCTTCAGAAATTGAGACATAAAATCTGTGAAGTCCCCCTTTCGTGCACATTGCTGTACCCATGCCCTGCATCGTCCTTAATCCCACCTAGCCACGCACTCTCAAGACCCATTAGTAAATTGAACGACCGTGCATGCTCTGAGTACTCACCCCGCACTCCGACTATCAATTTTTCCATTAAAATACCCCCCGGCGGCGGCGGTGTTTCTGGGATTTGTCCAGTTGCACTCACGGATTTCAGTGCACGTGGCACAGGGCTGACAAAAAACCAACTCCACACATAATCTCGTAAAAAAAGAATGCGCAAGGGCCCTTCTGTTCTCCTTCCAGCCCTCCGTACATTGTACTTAGCAAACGCCCAGTTTCGGATCAAAAATTGAGAGCACAACACCGGGGCAGAAAAAGGACGAAAACTCCATTGCTGCAGGATAACACAAGGCAACCGAGAGGGAAAACTCTAGGGGATTTATTTTTAATGGATTCATTTGACTAGTGTCCGCACGGGCATTTGTGTGTTTATTAAAAATAATTCCTCTTTTGTAGTCTCCGTGCCGATCCTGGGCTTGCCCGGTATTTTAGACATTTGTTTGCTGCAGTGTGAGCACAGATCTGCGATGCTTTGCCGAAAGGTGAGTGATATGTAGGGACATTGTTTTCAGTCTGAACACAGTATCGGCAACGAGGGTTGGTGCTCGGTTCGATATTGGAATTGAAATGCCAGCAGATTAAGCTTAGACTTAAGGCGGTCCTATGCAGGCAATGACATCGTGTGTGTCATTGAAATGTTGCATGCCAGCTTATGGCGTAAGACGCCCTAAAGCGAGACACCTTTCTGAATTGCGGCAACATTTTTTACGCGTGGATGACAGAATTGCTTGCGAATGACACAATCCGGCAGTATGCATGCACCCGGGGCATGAGGGCAGTTGCAACCAGTTTATGATTTACATTGCACTGTCAGGGAACCAGAAAACGGAATATTAAAGACATAGCCGCTCTCTTGACACTGAACATTTTCGCCATCGTGTTTGCAGCGATTTCTCAAACGAAACCAACCAACCAGAGAATGTCATTTAAAGGGTGTTTTTTACCGATGGTTTAAATTTAAATTGGACTCGAAATAATGATTTGAATACCCATGAAACTGGATTTATTTGACACATAATTTTAGGGCAGCAGCCAGGCGCGTACCTGGTTTAATCTGTAGATCCAATTTGTACATCCGCTTCGCGGTGCTATATGCTGTATTTCAGCATTTATTTAGGGACCAGTGATTCCACCTGCACTAAACTCTGGTGGCTCGCTCTAGATGTAAACGTGTTTCGACATTGGCTCTAGTTTGTGTTTCTCGAATTAAGACATATTTTCCAGAATAAACTTAAACAATTTGTGAACTTTGCTCCGACGTGAGCCTGTCTAAACCAAACTAACCTCAAACCAAGGGAGAACCGCCAAATCAGCTGTCACAGGAAGAAATGTTGCCAATTTAAACTTCATGGCCTGCAAACAACAAAAACCCTTTATATGATATCTTCATTGTGTTGATGCGTCGGCGTCTACGCAGAAGGCGCCAGATTCGATCCCCGATTTTACTAAGTTTTGTAATTCACGGTTCCACATCTTTTGGGTCACTGCAACGCTCAAATAGTGTTCTTGTCTAGAAAATGTTGCTCAAACTGGCACCAAACTCACTTGGCATCAACATGAATGCTTCTCTCAAAAGGCTTCTCAAACTTCGCCGTTCGGAGCCGGCATCAAACTGTAGGTCCAATCCACTCGTGAACGCACAACACGAGTGGTTGCTATTGAAGCTAGTCCCAGGACCGCTTCGGACTGTCTCGCAACCCATGTCATTACCCGGTTCCATGTAATTCGTGATCCGGATTTGACACCCGCCTCGAGATGAGCACCCCAGCAAACGAAATAAGGACAACGATATTTGTTTTGTCATGTGTCATGAGAGGTCCCTTAACAGATAGCGTGCAGACGAAGAACTCGCGGAGGCCCTTGACTGCCACAAAGCCGACATCACCAGGGACCAAGCTGAATTGGTATAATTCACTGACCATCCCAGTCCTGCTGAACATGGACAACATCAAACGCAGATGAAGATGTCCTTGGTCTCTCTAGGCGTGAGTTCTGAGTGCAATCTTTCGCGTTTATGATCAGGAGGAGATGATTTAACAGCGAACTGTACGGACATTGACAGCGACATGAACATAGCCAGGCATCTACGGATCCATCGTTGAAGGTGGTTGGCCTATGTAGGGCGCAAGGACTGTAACAATTTCGACTCCAAACATGTGGCACACGGCAACAGAGGGCGCCCTCGTCTACGGTAGTGCACCCAAGAGCACCCAACAAGGAGAAGGACCTCAACCAACTTTGCGTGCGAAACTAGAAGCAGCTAACCAGAGGTTACAGAGGCTTGTTGCATCTGGACCAGGTGCACTCCGGACTATAGGGCCGCGCGAAAAGAGATACGGAACGTGCAGTCTTCACCTAAACGCCTTCGCCGCCTCAAATCGTAGAAATGGCAATAATTTGCGCACATTTCACACAACACAACTCCTTTTGGTTTTATTGCAAGAAAAACATTCTTTGACGAGTAATTTCTCGTTTTGCTGCTGTGAACTGACCATGGACCAACAAGACCAGAATGACGTATGAGCAATGTCTATTTGTGCGAGGGTTCTTTTTCCCTGATAGCTAATGTGTAATTTCTGAGGAATAGTTTTGTATATTCCCTTTCTGCAGACGTACAAAATCGAAAGATATCCGTCGATAGTCCCTTCAACCAATAGACAGCAAGAAGGATCAAATTCAAACAAAACCGCACGCCAGCACAGGGATGTAAACACTTGCACAAATGTACTAAAACAGCATTACACTTCTCAGTCACACCGGATTGCGCGTAAGCCTTTCAAAAGTCCCCTCCCTTTCCACCCCAGCACCGAACGAGCAGTCCTCGCTTTCAATCAATTCGGTCAACCTCAGCTGTCAGTCCGGTTCGTCCCACTGGCATCTTGAATGCCTTCGAAGTGCCCACTTTCCGCTTGCACCGTGCCTCCCCGCCTCGATCGCCCGAAGTCTTTGTCCATCAGACCGTTTAAGTTTTAATCCCTATCCCATACACCACACCGAGGAGGACAACATGTGTGCACTTTCCTGGGCATGCTAGATGATTGTTTGAAACGAATCCATGCGATACAACACACACGCGCTTGAGGAAGTGTTCCGGAGGTATCTAATGCGTTTAACTGTAATAGAATTTGTCCTGGAAATTCGTCACATGGTGGTGACATGAAAGGACGAGCATGTGATTAGTTGTCAGCGTCTTCTTCGTCATCATTGTCGTCGTCGCCATGTCAGGGCTTTTGCAGAACAACACCACAAAACGCACACACACATCAGATTGAGTGTTATCCTGTTTCACAGAGGCTCAGGCCATTCAAGACTCTTCACGCAGAGATATAACAACGGCGTACACGAAACTGATAGCACATGTTATCAATGCCGCCCGGTCTCAAGGGCTGGGCGCCAGAGCAACCCACAAATTACCTACTCATTTTCAATTCGTCTCCAGGGTAGGGTGTGTGTGTTGGGAATGGTCCTACTCTCCGGCATCGCGTCACGATATGGGACATGGACACACCCTTGGGTTAGCCGGCATTTCCGTGTGTTTCCTTAGTTTTTCCCCACGCCCGGCAGCCGCAACCAGAAAACGCTGTCCTTCCCCGCGCACATAATCCTGCAGAAAATCGTTTCTCTTTGACAAAGGGACAGAGCTGATTCAGGAGAGAACGTTGCATTTGGGATAGACACAGCTCTACACTTTAATTAGATAAAGATATACGTTCATTTGAATCTCAAGTGGGATTTAATTAAATTCAAACGTCTGTCCTTTTCCTTTTGTTGCAGTGCGAGACTACTCTAGCTCTAGCTCCGCCTGGCCAAGGGATGGGTGGATGGAATAGGAGAAAGGAAATAATTGCGCGGTGCAAAGACTTTGAAGAGGTATTATCTCGAACAAGGACGAGACTCGTTGACGACGACGGCGACGACGACGAGGAAATGTCGCTGACGAAGTCCCTCCCCGGGTGGCCCACCGTCACGATTGCTGTGAAATCTTATTATTGTCCCGGGGATTCCGAGATTTGATGTTTTGATTGAAATTATTTATTTAGCATAAATTCCTATTCTTCCCCGGACCATCGACGAGCGTATTCGCTCTGTTGTTAAATCAGTTTCTTTTCCTCGCCTTGTAATGAAACGCTGGTGACACCCAGTGGGTGGTGGGCGAACCGGGGCGGTTTCATTAAAGGGACACTTTCGTTGGGAAAATTAAAATACCAACCCAAGCAGGCTTATGATGAGTGATTCCTTTTTTTTTGTTGGTGTTGAATTTTTGGCTTGCCATCCAAGGCTGCCGCTGGGTAAGAGAGGTTAAGTGGCGGCATAGCAGCTGGAGACCTTGATATTGGCTCTTCGGAGAATCGTCTGTTTCTGTTTTCATTTTCATTTATTTTCGGCGGGCGGGAGATGTTATCTACGCTTTGCATAGATTTGTGAACGTGTATGAATGGCTATCAGCAGCAGAAGATGAGTAGATATTGTCGTGAAAAATCCTCGAATTCCTTGGGCGGTTTGGGTTTTTTTATCTTTTGGTCTTTGACAGCAAATGGATGGGTTATTAAGGGCGAGCAGATAATCTCAAGAGCAGTCCCAACATAAATCTCATAAGCACCCTGCAGCTCTGTAGAAATTGAGCCCGAGGACATGGCAAACTTCAATGTCATGCTGTCGTCGAGGTGAATTGGCCGCTAGCTGAAGGGTTTCATGAGAATTTGCATTCTCTTTCATGTGAAAATATGTCCGAGCGAAAATGAATGGATGGAATAGAACAACAATAAAAGATGAGACAACTCACTTCAAGGCTTGTCCTTGGTCCAAGGAGAGATCCTGTTTGTATCTCCTGCCGCGGGAACAATCTTCCGCTTCTTGAGATCAGCTTAATTGCATGAATCTCTCACAGAGTTTCACTGTAAGATGAGCCTTTTGTCGTTGACAAGGCTGCAGGTTTCGAATGATTTTCAACGCGAACAATCATGCAATCAATCTTATGACGTACAGATAAGTCGGAGGCATGGTGGAAGTTGCCGCACCTGTTAATTCCCTTACATAAACGACTTTGAGTCAAAATATGGGGTATTCCAATAAGGAGGTTTTTAACACTACACTGGAGTACTCAGATTCTAAAACTGGTCCACTGTACTACCAGGAATTTCGCAGGCTTCCAGAGGAAGGCCATCTGGCACTTTTTTGACAAGGAGCCTACATCATCAACTCTCACCGAATAACTGCCACCCGGTCCGAGCAAAGGCGCGACAGAAGCAGAGGAAGTGCTCTGCAATGACGCTGTCTTCTCCACAGTCGTCGCTGAGGGTTTCATCGCGGCAAAGCAAATTTGGGTGTTTGGCGAAGGAGCCACGTTAGTTTGTCGGCAGTCGTTTGTGCCAAGAGATAACAATAGGTTATGCAGTGGCATCTCGAGCGTCCGTGTGTCAATACAGAGCGTCAGTGAGACATCGTTGGCGAATTCGGTGATCCTCTCCTGGGCACCGGGACTTCAAGAAAACGAAAAGACAGGCAGTCTCGCGAAAAAGGGTTCAGATCTGGGGGATCTCGAGCAAAAAGGTAAAAAGCCCCGGATAGACCCACGGCTTGTTTTGAGTTTTGGAGCAAAAGCAAGGAAACGAGATCAAACAGCTTATAGGAGTCATCATCGGGCACGCAATGCACTTGAACATGCAGAGATGAGGAAGAAATAGAGTCTATCCAAGACCTGACCTGCGACTGGCTGGAAAACACGCTGTGAAACCTCCGAAGATTCATATAGTCCTCTGATTTTAGGACTATTTGACCACAATTAACTACAACATATCGAAATTCAGTACATTTTCAATGCATCCTGGAGGTCCCGGGAAAATTTAGTCCACTCTATCGAAAATGATAGCCACGGCACCCTGGGAAACATCACTGGCTATCATAAATGGAAGCCATGGCAGCCAATTTGTTAGGATAACAAATTTACAAAAATAGCCCAATTAGGGAACGTACGACGCTTCATATGTTCGAGTTGCTTTAGTTCTTGAGCTACTCTCTATATCATACAAGGGGGTTGGCCGTAGTGAGTTTCAGCGATGCATGATTCTTGGGAACGGCTTGGAATCGACTACCACTTTTATTTGCGACGCTTGAGCGGCACCAATATTCTCTGCACTTCGGTTGTCTTACTGGCAGTCAGTCACTGGCACGCGAACATCCATCCATGCAAATTTAGACTCATTTGACTCTTCACAAGACTGCTTGTCTACTGAGACGCGAATTACGACCAAGGATTGGCATTAACGCTCTTAAAGTTAGTGTAACCGACTCGGGAATAAATTTGAAGTTTTTTATAATGCTCTTTTAATTTAGAACTTCACCGGGATTAAAATATTTTTCATACTGAATGTCTTGCCAGTTACAGTTTTGTTATTGGTTTAAGGTTGAGTTCACAGTGAAAATTGACAGTGGTCAAGTGCCTATTCTAAACCCATTTTCAGTGTATATTCCGTGTTCGCTGGAGGGCAGGGTCTGTGCATACTGGGCAAAGTTTTTGATCGCTTCCAACATGACGGGATGCCAGCAACGACCCCTGTCGATGCATAGAGCAAGTTGACATACCCCCTCGGCAACACCCGATGTGAGCTGAACTAAAATATACAGCGATTCCATACACACGCGATGCAACGTGAAGTTCGGCTCAAGGATTTGCGAGCCGGATTTCGTCAGGAGATGCGCTGTAGTGTGATTTCTTCAAACAGGTACTGCAAAAGACGGTGCGGCGGGAAGCTGTAAACACGGAAGGCACTATTTTCTGTTGTTGTACGCAGGTGACATCGACATAGTCGCGCGTTCCCAACGTGCCGTTGTAAAGGCTTTTACAATGAAACGAACTGGTCTCAAGGTCAATGAGGCCAAAACCAAATATATGCTGTCGACCAAAAAACGTTTCGTCGCACACCACCTTGGACAAAACATCACGATCAACAGCTACAATTTCAAGGTAGCAAAGGAGTTTGTCTACATCGAGGCAAGCATAAACTCCACTAACGACATCGCTGTGGAGATCCGACATAGAATCGCCCTTGGCAACCGGTGCTAATTCGGTTTGCCGAAACAACTGGGATCAAAACTCCAAAAGAAAAATTCTCCCTACATGGTCCCGTCCGAGAGGAAGGTGAATGGAGGAGATAACAACTCGACGAGATGTCGATACCAAGATGAGGATGTAGTCAGGAAGGCAAAAGTTTTCGTCGACAATATTGGCTTGGCCACATCGAGCTCATGGACACCGGTGCTAAGAAGGTTTTGGGCTTCGAGCTTCTTAATTCGAGAAGGAGGTGGGGACACAAGAGAGCTTGCCCTTGACTGTATACAGCGTGCCCCGGACCTTCACCGATGGAAGGAAGCGATTGCTCAATCTCTATACCTCCGTGGAACGCTGGCCTGATAAGAAAGTAAGTATGCTGTCGCTCCAGATCCAAGCATTCAACGCCAATACTTTACCAGCAAAAAACGTTCAGCGAACCGAAGCCCCTTTGAACAAATGTTCCACTTAACACAGCGTATTCAGCTCACGACAAAACTCACCTAACCTGGGTCACTGTCGTCCCTATCAGACCAGAAAATTGAACTAGACCTTTGCGACCAGCACCAAATACAAGCAGTAACCCCAGGAACCGGTTGCTTTCGTTTTACATAAACAAAGTCATACCCTCGTGCTGCCTTAAGCTCAATCCTTTCTCTCACATCCGACGTGTTGGTGCCCTCAAAATTCCATTCGGCCACACGAACACCCGTAAAAAGTCCATCCTGGCCATCGCATTCAACCTGCCTCCATAGTGTTTACAATTTCGCCCATAATTCTGAGTTTCCTCACACCGGAGGCCTCCTGCCGGCTACCCCTGGAACTGATTTGGGGTTGGGAAAAACGATGATTTGTTAGCCTTATCACCCACTTATTGCTAACCAATGTACATGTCGAGGACAAAAAATGATTTATTTGCAATTCCCAGGCATTCCTGGAGGGCTTCCCATTAAGCGCGACCTCACTCCGCTGCACACCCACCACAATTGCAGCCCTCACCCCCGGGGGTGGTCTTCATCCATCTGACCCAGATCAAAAAAGTTTTTCTTGAAATTATAAGCCACTCACGTGCCACACCTCACACACATACCCCGGTAGGCAACCCTTTCATGAGGGGAAAAAGTCTGAATGGCTCTCATCACACACCGTTAACCAGGAGTCGCAATTCTCCACCTCCACTGCCCACACCGTCGACACTTGGTCGCCTAGACATTTTTCGGGAAAGGAACGAGACAGAGCTTCCGAAATACTGGAGTGCATTGATTTATGTCTCATGGACCGATGCTTCCCGCCGTAGATAGGATCCCAGTTCGGGACCTTCCCCTGGCCCCTCGCTCGCAGATCGGTGCGGATATTCAGGCCCAGAGAGAGGAAGCTGTGAGTCCCGTTGGGAGCAATATATAATAATAAACCTTCAAAGCAGATGTGTTTTATTAAAACATTTCTCCGGCGCATGCATGGCATGCTATGTATATTGGATGCCGAAAGCCTGTCACACACACACACGGGCTACAAGAGCGTCCAGCATTTCCAACACCGACATCAACGATTTACTGCAGAGAGCGCAATTTATAAATTTTTAAAACGGTCATTTGCGTTTTGGACGACCGACGATGAGGACGACAACGACGACGACCACTCTCTGAACCCTGAACTCCCGGAGCGGGTGAGTGGCGGTGTCGTTTACTTGCAATGGACCAGCTAGCCAGTCAGCTAGTCGAGGAGTACTGGCATTATGTGGGTCGCCATATCGCCACCATCATCAACTTAATAATCGAATTAGGACACAAGGACGGACATATATAACTCGGTCCTCTTTGCCTCTTTGTGTAAATAAAAGGGTCACCAGTCTTAAATCGTCCTCTTTCTCTGGAGCAAACGATGCATACGGGAAGTGTGTACCGAGTGCTCCTTTTCTGTGGAACCGTGGCACTGAGTGTGCTCTCCTTATGAATGGCTGAGTGTTATCGATTTTCTGAACTTCACCCTCATCCACTGATAAGTTATTTATGGGAGTCCTTTGAAATAGGTCGACTCGGTGTTGGCGACGGATGGGGCTGGGGGTGGGGGTCGCATTAATGCACACTGTCACAAATTACATGTGTGTACAAGTAGATTCGCCCACATGCCTACGCATTTGCGTACAGTCAAGTCAAAAGACATGAATGCAATTATCGGTTCGCTTAGAGGTGCAATGGGGGCACAGAACGCTCCACGCTCCACATTTCTAATGACATTTGGGGCAAGCAAATTATCCTGCAATTAATGTCAAATTGCAGTTTATGAACTAATTCATCAGTCAGTCATATGCAGAGTGTACATGTGTTTGGGGGTGGTGTGTGGAATTGAAAGTGCGTTGAATGCATTTCGACACACTCATACCCACACTGGTGCCCGCATGTCACCTCCATTAGTGGGGGGCCGCGCCGCCGACACCAGGAACCTAACCGAACAGAATCGACGCCATTGCCAGTGCCGTGTGTCCATCTCCATCCTGCGCACACAATGAAGTTATAAAGTGTCGAATGCTGCACACGTTGCCATTGCAATTATCCTGTCGAGGACAAGTGTGGGTCGGAATACACTCGTGGGGCGTTGTTGGCGAGGCCAAACGAAAGGCAAAAAAGAAACGTACAATTAATAGTGATTCCCTTTAATTGTTGGTAATTATAAAGTGGAGGTTTGTTTAGAGGCAATTAGGCTGATGGAGTGGGCTTGTTATTACGCTGGGGAGTGCTGGAGAAATTACTGTTTTTGATATCGGGTAGTGGTAGTGGGTAGCTTCGGTTTTTAGCTAACAAATTAACCCTTTTTTCAGTTCTAATAGGACGGGAGTTGGTCGCAAGCCGGTGTTATCTTTTCCGGCGGGGCTGGAGATAATTGGAACTCCCCTTAACGCGTTCCATCCTCGGATGTGTTTTTGGAAAGTTTGAGCGAATAAATTATTTGTCGCAAGGGCCGCTTGCCTGACATCAACCCGATCGAATGAAAAAGCTGATGATATGCGACGATTTACATCAGAGAGTGAAATTTATTCATTTGTAAAATGGGAAAAGGGGCACGTGTGTTGTGCTCGGCCGACGCCTACCACCACTCCACGGTTCGTTTTATAGCGACATTGTTCCAGTGACGTTTTAACTGCTTCCAATGGATGTCAGCACAGTCAGAGGGTAGTCTATCAACAGATGGCAGTTGAGCAGTGAGGGAGCAGTTTGAATTGTACGAGTTTACGGCCCTCGAAGGTGGCAGCTGACGGGAACAATTCAATGTTACGAGACATTCAAAAAGTGCCCTCGGACAATGGGAACCTCTTCCGTATTCTTACCTAAAAATATTGCGTCAGACTGCGTTTAAAGAAATTACACAAAGGTTTAGCCTTGATGAAGTGCAATGCCGTTACTTGACGCTGCATCAATTCCAAAATCGCGTCTGGGGTCGGTTATTGTCGGGAGAGTAATTTGTGGGTTGTGGCGCAGTTTGTACCAACGGCCTGCTCCTACCACCCTTTCTCATGCGCTCAAACTTCTGATTTTCCGCTTTTCAGTCTTCATTGTAGGGTCTACTGTTGTTGTTGTCTCCGTTGAGACAGAGGTGGCGAAAAACATGCAATCACCGGGGTCCAGGAGTGTCAGGAACACCCGCGCTGACGTTCTTCACTTAAGCAAGTAAGTGTACCCAGACGCAGTTCATTGCATGGATCCTCGCAGCTCACATGGTGCAGGTCGGTTACTCGTCGTCTACTGCAACTAAGCAAGAGACTCTGCACTGAATTTTCTGCTAACATGCGGATTGGTGCCGCAGCACCCAGTCTTGAGAAGTACTCTTTGCAGATGTCACAGAACCCTCACTTTCGTTAGGAATAGGAGAAGCTTCAGCTTCAGTTCATACGATCTGTTTGCTGTGATTTGCCCGCAGAGTTCACACTCAACCGCTTTTTAATGTCGAGAGGGTTACATCGTGGCCAGTCTGTTTACGTTTTTACATGAAATTTATATGGACATAACCAAATTGTTGTCCATTCGTCTAGTTCGATCAATGTGTACTTTTATTGCTGGCTTTTCGATAATTTCGACTATTCGGCATATTTGTCTCACAGTATATCGTGAGAAAGAAGCTGGTAAAGTGGAGGACTAAGAATGCTTTCTTGCGGTATTCCATCTTTAATGGATTGGATTACGTTTCGATGGCTTTGTAGACTAGGCTTTTAAGCAAAGCCACATTTTGTGGGGCCATTTCAATGTTTGACGGGCTGTTACAAAACAAATCGGTTGACGCTGCTTAAAAGCCAAATGTATGCCCTTTAAATATTACTGTAGGTTCCAAATTAAATAATTTTATTAAATATGCCACATCAAATTTGCTTAAAAAAGATGCAAATTTTTGTAGATTTCAAAGTCCCAACATTGAGCTAACGGTGCAGCCAACCGGATCATCAAATATAGGTTTTCATGTTTGCAAGCCTACAATATTTGGCCGAGAAGAATATGTCACTTCGGGTATATATTTCCACTGCGGGCCCACTGTGCGACGCACCAACGCTGCATTGGGGCTGTTAATAAGTTCTGTCTCTGTTCCGATTGATAAAACGTTTCGTCTCCTATTCTTGTTGATGATATCTTAAAAACTGACTTTCTAAACTGATCCACAATTCACGAATAAAATTAACAATGTTCATGTGCATACTAGGACATACGAGTACGCACGTATGCATGCCTTAAAGTGGACCAGTAACTGCGGAACACTCCGCTTGTTTTGGTTTTCTCCTTTCAGGGTGTAGCTGATATAACTGACCCTTCGGAAGAGTCATCGATTCCGAGTCAGTGGGTCAACGCAACAGAGGACGTACTCGAACGAGATGGAGCACATAAGTGGAGAAGGACCTCAACCAACATGGTGTGCGCAACTATAGGCTGGCGAACGATCGTGCTGGCTGGAGATGCTTCTTGGTGGAGGCCCAGATCCACCCCGGACTGTAACGGCAAACAAAGAAGAAGAGGTAGAAGACGTTGCGATTAATTGACGTTCGGTAAGTGGTGGCTCCACTGTACAAATAAGAATAAGACAAGAATAGAATAAGATAACAAACGGACTCAGCTAAATAACAGATTCATCTATTTAGAGAACCGGAAACCACCAAACGTCCTAGTATTGTACCCACAATAACGAAAAAAGCCTATAAAGGCATATGGAAGTAAAACAGTCAGACCTTTGAAATATGAACATCCTTGAGACGAATATTTCTATGAGTCGAATAAAATGTGTGTTTTCAGAATTTAGACTTGAATTTTTCCATATTTTACACACCATAACGCGAACATTCCAGAAATCCAACAAAATATTTGTTTCCGTGACTATTCGACTTATGGAGGTTCGACTGTATTTACAAGAAAGTCAGCATGGCGGCCTTGTGTGTAAGAACACGCAAAAAAAGTCCAATGGGGTCCAATGGTAGAAGTATAAATAGAGACGCGGTGGCCAAAGGGCCACAGTTTAGTAAAAGCGTTGATAGAGATCGCCTAGAAAAGGCAACAGTGTTTTGTAAATAAAAATCATTGCAAGAATAAACAGTAAAATAGTGGATAAGAAGAGCAGTTCAATTTTCAGGACGAACTAATGCTTGGAAATACATTTTTGTAGAAGTCGCGCCTTATATTGCGCTACAATCAAGTGATCGAATTTTTAGGGGCAAAGTTTTAGGGACGATTGATCGAATTTTTAAGGGCAACGTTTTTTTATTATTTTGTGAGTAGCGCAACTACATAATGGTTACAACCTGGCCCATTCCGAAACAGTGGAACAACGCAACAGAGAATGTCCGTGTATCTGGTGGCGCACACAAGTAGAAGAGCACCTCAAGCGAATTGCTATGCAGTACTGGTAGCAGTTGCCTGTAGAAGCGACTTGGTTGAGGCCCCGGTTCACACGAAAAAGACGTAATCACTGATTGAAACCACATAAGACACACTTCAAATTCATATTGCGTCTGACTGTGCTCTTGTTAGCTGTACAATAGACCCAATCTCGCTCAAGTAAGCGCCAAAAGAGGCTAGTCAGCTGCCTATCACAAGCTCCCTAGGCTGTAGCCCAACCTGAAGAAGGGGAATAAGATCATTAAATTCTTCTAAAATTTAATAAGAATATCAATTTCTACATTGAATGTGGTATCTATGAAGGTCTAGTGACGTGCCGTCCAATTTTTAAAGTTCGTCGTAATTTCTCAGTGAATTTAAAAATTCGACGTCATTTAACGCGACCACATTTTTGCGATGAAAACAAAGGCGCTCGCAACGATGCGAGCAGTCAGAAAATGTCATCGCATATAAAGTAGCACAGCACGTTGTGGACACACGTGCAAAAGGTACGCAAAAGGTACGCATGAATGTAGGCATTGAAACAATTCGAAGTTCAACAAACCGTTAACGCCCTACACCGAACAATGCCTTTGTGCATCCCATCAAGTGGTAGATGCTGCACATTGTCATCCAATTCTCAAAGGCAAGGCATCGGCAACCGCGCGCTGAAAATACCATACGCGCCGTGACAGAAGGAATTTCTGAAACCACCCCTCACAATGTCACACACACGCACAACTCACTCACCTTCGCCTCCAAGGAATGCAAGCTGCAAGCGTCTCGATCTGCAAATGAAAACCAGAAGACAACATTTTAATTGAATGAAATTTTTCAAATACAAAAGGAAGGGGAACAATTTTCGAAAATATGTTTTAATTACATTCTCTGTGACAAGGCACTTCAGTTGCCCCCGCCAACCCGCCAACGCACTCCCGATCTGGGCGCTTCATTGTTGCCGCCCTCATCATTAAAATGGAATCAAACATTATGGCCGAACGAGCAGACTGCACCCCACTCTCGGTTTGACAATAACAAGTCACACCCCGACTCGATATCTCTATCTGTGTGCACAGTGAGGGGGAACATCCACCCTCGGTGGCAATTTCGGTCTTCATCATCGCTGTTGTCTTCCTCATCATCATCACAGTCATCATCGTCGGTCGTCGGCAGCAAGTCGTCGTTCGTTCACTAATAGCTACCACATGGCATGACTTACAGGACTGCAAACAAACCGAACGAACACACCAAAAGAACACGTCAAACAATAGGGCGGCGTATGACTTGTCCTCTGCATGGTTTGACAAAACCCGATTTAATTCCCGAGGGAAGGCAATTTATTTTTGTTTTTTCGTTTGCGTTTTTTTTTTTTTTTTTTTTCTGGTTCGGCCTTGTTGTTCGTGTTTTTGAGATATTTTTAAGGTCAGTTACACTTGACACTCTAACAATGGTCATTGAATTGTGATTGATGTCGTGGCTGGGGTGCGAGATGGGCCGTTGGTGGAGGTGTTGCTTGTTTTGACTGATGTGCCATGATAAGGAGGATAATTGATTTCCAACGAATAATCTGCGCATGGTGAGGGGGAGAGGTGGGCATAGTCATTCGTCTGGTGACAATGCCAGAGGTGTGTGTTGTTGATTGAGAGGCTTCTGTCGGGAGAGGCTTTGCCTTTATTTTGTTAATTAATTAAGATGAATTGTAGGAAAATAGACTTCTCTTGAAGATGTTCGCTAGAACAGCGTGAGAAGGAGATGGCTTTAAGTCTGTTTTGATCGTTGTGATGGAGAGGATTGCGTCGGTTGATGTTCGACAATCGGCTGCTACACCGGTGACGTTGATGGACATTGTGTAAATATCATGGGAACCCTGTCAACTTCGACAATGGAAGCAGAGGAGACTGGGGGTCATTTGGGAACACCCAAGCACATGGCATATTTTTGAAGAACAGAAGCGCAGTCTTTTGGCTCCAAAGTCCTCCTCTTCCTCCTCCTTCAGCTCCTGCAACGATTGGAGGTCGTAAAAAAATAAAACATCAACATTTTCTCGAGGAAATTATTTTTCTATTTTAAAAATTTTTTATACTGAAAGTTTACATTTATTTGAGTCTTTTCTTCGACTATCGTGTTACAGAGCCCACATCCGGATGTCGGGTCTACTCTGTGTAATCTTCTTACATGCCTCGCCTTTTCCTTTGTTGTCAATTGTTTTGATTTGCGTTACACTCTTTTTTGTCAGAGGTTATTAAAGCACTGTGTCCAGGTCCGCTACTACCACTGATTGACCACTCCAGTGACAGTGCGGTTAATTTGATCCCCTCGGCAAATAGTGACTGAAGCAGATTTGAAAACCCGACAGAAGCATTTGCTTTCACTTCATTCCCCTTTAATGACGGACAGACATTTCACCAACTGCGCCATCCAGCCGTCTACATTGTGCTCACTTACACCTGTTTATAGGTCACACGCCTGCGACATTACTGGTGATCGACTTGGTCATCCAAATTTATTGGAAACCCATACAAAGAGCCTCACATGCGACGGCAGAGTTTACATGAAAGTATGAAAGCCAAACTCCTGCAAAGCAAGCACAACAGTCTTTTACGAGCCATACTGTGTTCCCCTGTAGTTGGTAACGTACTCCCTCTGTAGTCGCCGTCATCGACAGATTACCTCGATGATGGACCATCTTGCTTAGGTTTGTAGCTGAATATAGTAAGTCTTTTAATTCACATCCATCACAGTCCTTGGCAAACACTTGAGCGAGACCATTTGGCCGTATTTCTTGCATTTCCCACAAGCTCGTTGACAACTGTATTTCCATTGCTTTATGGGTACGTATGTCGATTCCTACGCTGGGCGTCCTGTTCACTGCTCCACCCCTTTCGAGTCACTGTAGTACTGTAGTCCCCTCCACCGGTCAAACAAGAAAAGTCTGGTTCCACTCCGGCCTCTTGGCCCACCCATATGCATGCCTCCCTGATTTTTAGTCCACGTACTAGAAAGTGCGTAAAAGTATCAAAACATGTGGGAGACTGTAATGTCGCGAAGTCTGTGAGCATGCGGGAATCTCCACGTACTGGGTTTTTTTTGACACTGCTGTATTGACATTTTAACAAAAGAGAATGGATTGATTATCACTCTTAGCCTGCAATCGGACGCACAATTATGATGAGAGACTTGTTGTTAAAATTTCGATAAAATTCTATGTGTTATGGGTTCGTTTTGTAGCCTCCTTACCCTCAAATGGTGGACAGACTCAAAAACGCTTTATTTCGATTCGTCGGAGATGACATTACACCAGAAGTTTGGTGACTTATTAACATGCTCCTTTGAGAATACGACCTGTTTCTCTCGATTGAACTCGTACAGTTTTTTTTCTGGATCTCCATGACCTGACCCCTCTTAGAACTATTGTTCTCCTTATTGTTTCTGAATGAGCACTCATCTTATTAGAAATTGCTAAAATGGTCTTTTGGCCACCACTCACTGGATGACACGCTTATCTCTTGGAATGATATTCGATGGGTGGCCTATCTTGGCTTTGAGTAGCCCTGTCCATCGTACCAAAACTTATCTACCGTTCCTCAACATTGCCAGTGACCGAATAAATAAGCAATTTTTGAGATGGAACTAACTACCGTTGCATTTACAGAGTTTAAAGAAAGCCTTTGAAAACTTCTGTGGACTGAATTTTGAACCCATTTTTAATTTTATTGTTTCGTTTTTTTTTCTTAAATGAGTAATACTTACAAAATTTATTTGTTTGGAATCTGAAACTTTAAGCCACGTCCTACTCAACTATGTCTTTACAAGAAAATTATCGCTTATGGTTTGGAAATAAGAACTATTTTCTTCCAAGGTCCTACACCGTACGTAGACTTTTGTGGGGCACTGTATATATACTTAAAATACAAGTAGGCATTCAAGCTTAAATTCATGGGAAAACGCACCGGCATATTCGAAGCTGAAATCTGTGCCATTCGGGGTTCGAATCAATTTTGACAGGAACCAGATGTGAAGTTTTATAGAGATAGCCAGCATCTGCTTCTCTTCCCCGTTCAAATTTTTGACAACCATTTTTTATATCGAGTTCTAAAGCCAAATTGACCAATCGGAGGGCGGCATTCACGTTATTTCGAGAATAACTGTCAAAAAGGCTCTTAAATTGGTCGATGGGCTAGGTGTCAGTCAGCTGTGCAGTTGGTCGTCTCTATAAGACTTCATTTCTGACAGGAGCTATACAAAACTTCGACATAGCAATATTGTCGGACAGTCGTGAGGCTATCTTGACACTGGACTGCTCGATCATCAAATCCAAGCAGGTGTGGGAAGGCCTATAGAATCTTAAGGAGTTGAGCAGGAGAAACTGAGAAATACTTTGCTGCGTACGTGGTCGTATGGCTATGGAAGGCAATCAAATGGCCAAATCCCTAGCAAGGAAAGGAATATCGGAACTTTTCTCAGGCCCTGAATTCAGGACACCTTGTCCTCAGGGAAGAGTACAGGGAACTAGAAGGAACCGGATAGAAACCTAGAACAAAGCCCATGAAAGTGGTTTGATGCATGTACCAAGATGAGCAACAACAACCTCCGTCTTAACAGCCTTCCTTACATGGCATTGCAGACTTGGATATCAGAAAGAGGTTTCTGCAGGAGAATCTAATGAGATTCTATAACACATGTACTGGGATGTTGCGAGCCATGAAACGAAATAAAAATAAAAAAAATGCCCCGCAGTAAAAAATATACCAAATTTGGTTAAAAATTACCAAAGTGGCGGGCGTGGTTGGACTAAATAAGGAACGCGATCTTGTGAAACAAAACGTTTATAAAGCGAAATGTATGTATTCAAAGAGTCAACGACTTATCAACCGATTTATCCAAAACTCGACGTGAACCAGTATCGCTTAGCCGCCTTGCAAAATGTGCGGCTTGTGTGGGTTCTCAGTTCACTTCCTTCAAACACTGGCAAACTTTTGACTAAAGTAATCTTCGCAACCGCAAAATCTGAAACTCGGAAGTCCAGGAACATCCAACGAGTATCCTTTGTGTGAACCAGAACTTGGTATCACTCAAACGTATCCACAAACATCACCTTTCCAAAACCAAAACCACACCGATTCTGAACGAGCAACCACGAATTAAAAGTTCACCTCATCCAAGGAAGTCCAAGTTCTTCGTTCAAACCTCTTCAGAAACCGCCCTTTGGCAAGATGTACACGATAGAAATGACATTCCAACATCCAAAGGCATATCTAGGCCTCTTCATTTGGCCGCACACCTTTGTGATAATTAAATTTGTACCACTCAGCCCGACCGTAATTGAAGACCGTTCCCAGCCTATCCAAGAGTTCCTTTTCATTAATCCTTAACAATTCAAAGTAACTGTTATTTACTTTAACTCCCAATCCCAAATGAACATCACCCCCATACCGCCCAACCCATGCCCCATTTCGACTAACTTCATTGCGTCAATAAGTAACATTGTAATTACATCAATGAGTTGTTTCCAACAGATACGAGACTTGGAGTAGGTATCGGCCCCAGCCCCTTCAACACACATTTTCAGGCCGCACGCTTTTCAATTGTGCGGGTGGTGGTGGGCCTGAACGTCTCAAGTGCACCTATTAGGGTCCTAATGATAATGGCTAAAGTAATTCAAGAAGAACGCTCGAGAGGAGCAAACAAACCCGATGATGAAACCCAACTGGGATTAAGGCTTCGACCACATAAACCAATCATTTTGTGGGGATATCTGCTGTTGGATGATTCTCTCGATGTGTGGGGGGTGGGAAGCGTGCGCCACCCAATCGATTCCCTTCGAAACCCATTGTGTTCAATTGGCAGCAAATAGGAGAACGAATGTACGCTTCTCCTTTCCGGCTAAGGCGATATCGATTTACAATTATCTGCTGTGAGTGATAAGATGTTCAATTTCAAGTGCAACGATAGACACAGGACATTGTTGGGTAACAGGAGAGTGTGGGGGTTTCTTTTTCTCTGGATAAGGATGCGCACACTGTGTGACCACCTGCACATGAACCGATGGCTGATTAAATCTTGCCGATGGTCTGTGTGTCAATCGAGTGTTGGTTTTGATTGGGAAGTGGTGTCAAGATGTGGGGGCCTATTGTGACTTCGAATGACAATTGAAATTTGCTGCAATTAAAGCAGAACAATTTTAATGAGAGAATTTTTAGTTTTCCACTTAATCTGTGTGCAAGGTGGCATTCGGCTTTTTGCGATTTCTCGTACGTGTCATTGTTAGTGGTAAAGATCAAGTAAATGTTGTGCAGCAATCATGAGCTCGTTGACGTTTATTAAAACGCTCATGGTTCATGCGAACGATCTCGATATTTAGGAGGCACAATTTCCAAGTGAAGTTCGTTCAATTGAAGGGCATCTCAGCCGCGGTGCGCATGGATCTCTCAATGACCGATGCAGATGACCCACAATGGAATCAAATGTTCGAGTTCTTCTCAGATCGAGAATATGATGTGAATCTTCGCCATCAGAAAGAAGGACTTTCTGTTCCGACGATGGAGACGATTTCGGTGCACGGAAATGCACGACGAATACAAAGCCTGTAGAAGCCACGTTACTCTGCTGACACGACTTAGCCGATCGTGTCAGCAGGATAACGTAATTATTATGAAGCAAAATTTGGCTATGACCGTGATGCGAGATATCTGACTTAGGAAAATGAACGTGTCTCTGTCAATGACAAGCAACACCAGAGAAGATGGGTTTGAAGTAGGAAGAGTGGACACATGCTCAGTCTGCGGTGCAATTATCTCCATAAAAACAAAGTCTGTAGGACTGGTGTTGCCATAGCGGATCTGTCTCTCTATCTCTCTGTTTTCGTGTGTGTATTGAGCGATTCCGACACGTTAGTTTCAGAAAATCTGAGTTTTCTGTAATTTTTGCATACCTGGCATGGTTCAATTTCAGTCCGACTGCCACAGCGGCTGTACCTGCCAACGGCCTCTGTACACCCCTTTACTTACTTTACTTCCATTCATACTTCCTTACATCACCCATATTTTTAATACTATAATCATGACTTCGATCCCTGTTCCAAGAAAACAAAACCCCCTGCACATCGACCGATTGCAATCCTTTCGTTTTTGTCGAAAGTGTTTGAATCGATTATCAGTCAGGTGATTAACGATCACATTGAGGGACACAATCTTTTAAATCCTATGCAATCACGATTCCGAAAAGTACACAGCTGTGTTACGGCCTACAAAAGTTAAAACAACCTTACTAGCTTTACTTGACTTTTCGAAAGCATTCGACAGTGTCAATCCGTCAACACTTTGCCAGAAGCTGTCCTCCAGTAACCCGTCAAAACTTTGTCAGAAACTGTTCTCCCGTAACCCATCAACACTTTGTCAGGAACTGTCCTCCCAATTTAACTTCAGTAATCCGAGCAATAAGTTCATCTTCTCGTATCTTGCTAACCGTGCTCAAGCTGTGTTATACAACTCAAAACTGTCGTCTTTTCGTGATGTTCACATCGGTGTACCTCAAGGTTCTGTTCTCGCTCCGTTATTGCTCTCAATATTCGGTGATGATCTTTCTTAAGTGCTGTCTTGTTGCAAATTTCATATATTGCATATTTCATACAGATGGCGTTCATGTCCACTTAAGTTTTCCGCTTGGTATGTTTGAGGAACTGCAAACTTAAACGAGGATCTGAGTTCAATTACGAAGTGGGCTGACGAAAATGCTCTCATGCTTAATCCTTACAAAAGCAAAGTCATTCCGTTTTCAAAACACCACCCCGCCCTTTCAAACTCTCCACACGCAGAATTAAACTCAGTTCCAGTCGAATATGTAACCAGTGTTAAAAAGGTATAATTTGTAGCAGTGAACTATATGACTTAATGTGCGAATTGCTAAGAGATGGCGTAACTTGTATTATTCCATTGGAACATGCGTTGGAAAGCTACAGTCATTGTACGTCATTTCAGAATATGTCATTCATTTGAAGCGTAAACAACAATAATTTGTTTTCACTCAAGTATGTCGAACTTTGTGCCTGAAAAAGCGTTTTTGCGGGAAGTTCTTCTTTATTACTTTAATATGAAGAAAACTGCTGCCGAAAGTCATCGTATTTTGAGGGAAGTTTATGGTGAACATGCGCTTACTGAGCTAGAGTGTAAAATAATTCTAAGATAGTAGAACTATGCTCTCACATTTAAGTTGAGACCTACTACGAAGTAGGCACCATTTTTCCAAGAATGGTACTCCAGCTGACTGCCGTGCAGAAAGACAGCAGCCGCACTTAAGCCAACATAGGCCCATTGTGCTACCCTGCGGAACTGTGAATACCTATTCCGCAAACCAGATG
The DNA here is from genome assembly GCA_905231855.2 of Eristalis tenax. NCBI lineage: Eukaryota > Metazoa > Arthropoda > Insecta > Diptera > Syrphidae > Eristalis > Eristalis tenax. The sequence continues at coordinate 24,750,882 of HG993126.1, forward strand.
GCTGACCCTTATGTTGCTCAGTTCAGGCGAGTAGTGGGCCTTCAGATGTTTGAACCTGCGGGAAGTAACAGCTACACAGGAGCTGATTAATGATTTCTTCCTAATCCACGTCCCTACAGCTTCTACAGAAGTCATTGTAAGGAAGGCCTAGTCTAGGGATGTAAATTCCAATGGCGCAATGCGCTGTTGAGGGTTCTAAGATTCGGCCTGATAAAAGGTCGAAGGACCTTTGGTCGATCGTAGGCCAGAGTTGTTGTGCTAATGAGGCATCCTGTGCCAGTTGCATCTGCAATTCATTTGAGCCCGTGTTTCCAGCTTTAGCATGGAGTGTGGGTCTCCACCCTGAAAGTGCACAAAAAGTGTGCCCTATCTAGCTAGTTCGACCGCTTCGTAATTTTCTGGAAAGTCACAGTGTCCCGGCATCCACCTGAGTTGGATGTAAAAATACATGGCCATCTCGTAAAGAGATAGGCGGTAATAAGGGACGTCTTGGAGTTGACTGACAGACTGAGTTTAGAGATTTGATCGAAGACAGGCTATCGGAACAGATAATGATACCTGTGATTGATATTACTTTGTTTTTAAGCCACGACAGAGCTTCTTTAATCGCTGTAGTCTCTGCCTGAAAGCCGCCACAGTGGTTCGGATTTCAAGAGTGGATGCATAAAATGTTGACGGGCTTCTCATTGCTAATAAAGCAAGGCTGAAGCCCTCAATGGAATTTATGAATTACTCAGGTATCAAAGAAGTCTCTTGCGAAAAAAGAAGATGTCGCTTATCCCTTGCAAAGAAATAAATGCAACAAAACAAAAGTGAGTCTTTGGAAGTAAATAAGTTAGGGACTGATCTGAAATGCTGTGTTCATTTTAGCTTACCCATCTGGTAAGTCAGAAGCGGTGAAAGTTCTAAATGATGTTGCAACAAATTAGAGGTGCCTGACTCGTCGGTTTATATCGTACATCAGGGCTGAATTATAAGAAGTTATATCCCAACAATGGCCTGTACCACGAGGCAAACTTGAACAGGATGGACATTAGTAAGCCGAGCAGATGGCATACGGTAGGGGCTATGATTTCTTCCAACAGTCTCATCTTTAGGGCTTACTACTCCAATATGTGCCATGAAAAAGTTCAACTTAACCAATTTATTCCCCCCGAAGCATTCCTCTGCCTCGAGATAATGTGCCTTATACAGGATCCACAGGAATTTACTTTCATGTCGTTTGCCAAACAGCGGAGAGGCGATTCCAGTACGAGGGGACAACGCCCGAAGACAACAGGATCTCCTCAGATTCAGTGGAGTGATCCCTGCTAGTGAGAGGAGAGAGTGTGCCAGAGGAGAGTATCGAAAGAGAAGAATCCAATAATTGAAGTGGCCTGTGAATATATGCCGTGACGTTGTAAATTAAACGAATGTCATCGTTGGATGTGGTTTCGAAGTGAACTGAAGCTTAAACGCTGTCGTGTCTTTCACTTAACCCTCAAATTGAACTCAGTTCAAGAGGTAAACGAAACTGTGAAACCTGACAACTCGTAAAACTGAAGTCTAGTCAGGGGCAGTGTGATACGAACAACCTTGATTGAACTCCCGTCATCGAGATTGAAAATGACAACAAAATGTTAAATTCGTAGTGTCGACTCTCCAGTACGTCCGCACTTGTCGTTGGTCAAATCCCTACTGCCCTGAGACAAGATTAGCCATGTACACAGGACAACAAAGATAGGAGCCAAGATGCATGCCATGAATATTATGACATATGGAAGAGCACCTCTACCGTAATGTTGCCAACTAAGTACACCCCCTGAACTCGTGATGAAACAATGGCATTCACAGCAAGAGCCACTACTGTGGAAGCTAAGCCCCAGTCACGTCTACAATATTCGACTGATTTAATAATTCGGAGAACTCAAACGGGTTTTAGACTACAGTACATGAAATGTTGATGTGGACACTGACAACAAACGCCGCACGTCGGCACACGGAAAACCCCAAAATTTTAATTACTGAAAAGGGAAAATCGAAATAGCAGATCTTCATTCCCTTTAACTTGAATTGTCAACGTTTTAGAGTGTTTTGGCCTCCACCAGGCCAAGCATGGCGCTGTATTAACGCGTCCTGAACGTGATGTCACAGTCATTTTTCCATAGGCCAGCATGCCAAGCGGATCCAAGCCTCAAGTATGAGAACCGACAAAATTTAGTCTTCTAACCTCCCTTTCAACTTTGTCGTTGTTTTCTTTCGCAAACTATCCACCATGTTTCTTGACTGCTTCTACCGTTCCAAGCACCACCCCAAGTTCTTCCAAATGACCCACCTTCTAGCTTAAGCAACAAATATCCTTCCGGAAGATGTCCCACCCCCGCAAAAACCGTGCAATGGTTAACTTAAGCAAAAATTACGTGTACTCTGCTGAGCTGGCATGCCACTGAAATCTCATTTTCTTCGGGCAGAGGTGGAAAAAGAAACCGATGGCTTTTCTTATCTTGAAGGCAGCGGTTGGCGCAGAGATTGGTCCTGGGTACATGAACCAACGTACAATTGTCACCTTCATGTCCCGTCATTTTCGCATATTTTCACGTTTACCGCCCATCCTCTCGTCGGCGCTAAGTGATACAAAATACCGCCAACAATGGCACTGGTACTCCTCATCTCCACATTCTTCCTTCTTATCTATCGCCCTTCATCCATAACGCCCCGAGGTTAAGCAGTGACCCTCATTCGCCCAAGACAAGATAGACACTCGCCCCAAACACCGAAACTAAACGGCTACCTGCGACTGCAAAGTTCAACAGGATAACGAGAGATAAAAACAAAAGTTATCCCACGGCTAATACATATTCATGTTCAGCCAGAATGTTTCGCATAAAACAGCAGCAGTTTAGTGGAATGGCCTTGCTGCGCTAACCGACTCCAATCAGATAGCTGAAGAACATTCCGGAGCACACTAAATTCCATGCTCAACTGAACGAATGCCGTCGTGGTGAGCGGCGAGAGAATGGGACTCTGCTCTCACCGATGGCTGTAGAGTTTATGAAGGAAACTTCTTTTTTTTCCGTTGCCTTCGCTGCCGCTGTTATTGTTGCTTTCTCAAAACTTTTCAACGCACACATCCTGGGCGCATTTGTTTCGCATTGTTGTCGTTTCGGGGCATCTCACCTGCATCCCTCACTTCAGCCGTGCCATGTGTAAGCGCTGCTTGCACTCGCTCTCTGAGGTGAAACTTTTCATAGGACTCCGAGTAACCACCGCTGTAGAGGACGAGTATCACTGTGCACAATATTTGCCAAACAGTTGCACATTCGATTCCCGGGAAACTTTTTACACAGACTTTTGCACCCCAAAAAGCCAATTTCAGCTCGAAAATTACTCAAAAGCAATTGGTTTTCGAGGCAAGCTTGCATGCCCATCTGAGTGCGGTGTGCTTGCCGGTGTGCGAGTGAAGGACGGGATGTAGGCCAAGCGAAATTAACCCTGTGGGCAGCCAATATTGCAAAAGTTATGGACTTTCCAATCGAAATACATACCCTTGCAAAGGAGGCAGCTCCGGCATTAACCCGGTTGACTGGACGTTACCTACGTAGCCATTTGTTAAGTGGATATGTGGACATTCTCAGACTCTTAATGACACATCTTGTAAATGCTGTGGCATTTCAGAACTCATATGAGGCCCTCTAGAGGCGCTTTGATTCGTGTTTGTGGCTTGTCTTTGAGGACGGCTGCTTGCGGGTGATGTGTGGGTACTTCTCTTGGGTGTTTGGAAATTCTTTTGACAGCGAATTCCGAGAAATTCTCTGCGTTGAAGAGGGTTCTAGCAAAAAGTGCGTCGTTGTTGTTGATTAAAATTTCCAAGAAGTGACAGCGAAAACGTGCCCCTGGTTGGCTAGTTGGTTCGACGGGCGATAGCCCTTGAAACTCAGAGACACCTAAGATATATTAAAAACCTTCAACAGCGTTGTGATGTGTTTAGCCAGAGGGACGTGCTTATTTTGTGGGCATTTGTTGTTTGCAGGAGTGCCAAACGAAATGGGAAGACCTTAAGGCGAAGCCATCGATAACGTGGTATATCGTGCTCTCTCTTTTCTTCCAATGCGTACAACTCATCTGCTTTGTTCTCTTTTTGTTATATTGACTTAAGTTAAGTCCTGTTAGTATTTATTATATTTTTATTATATTTTTTACTTCTTGAGTAACTTACGTTTCAGCATTTCACAAGACTGCCGAATTGAAGGAATTTTACGCCTCTAACGTTTGCAAATGCGCTCAGTTCAGCGGGCATGTGTTTGCTAGTTTCCATATAATATTGACCCTCGAATGGCTGTGCAGGATGATGGTGTAGAATTCGCGGTCCTCCTTCATAGTCACCGAGACGTGAATGTCGGAAACTATTTAGGATAAGGTGGCACGCTGTCATCAGCAGCTTTCCTTCTCTAACTGATTGTCACTTGAGGTACGATCTTCTAAAAGTCGAGTAAGGTATTAGCATACCTGGATAATATGGCCGCAATGGCGGGAAACATTTACAAAGCGCGACCAAACATTCCCGTTCTTATAACGACTATAATGCTAGACACACACGAAGCAAGTGTGTTGCAGCAACGTGTTTTCTTTGTTCACTACACGTGGCGACTGTCGCCGCAAACTGAGTATTGTGTGTAGCAGAGACAATGGAGGATAGAGACACTCAACTTCTACCTCGTCTGCCCCTTGATTTCGTCTGACAGCGTGGTAAATGTTTCCCGAGTATGTGTAAAGTCCACTGCACTCTTATTCTATACGACTCAATGTCCACATTGACTAGGGGTAAAAATGGCAGCAATCGGATACTATTGTCCTCTATTATGACTGGTGTGAAGCTGTGGTACAGCAAAGACACTGAAGCCCTATTTAGAAAACTGATGAATTGGTAATGAATTGGTAAAAGGAAAATAACGAAACAAGACACCATACTGAGATCAGGAGAAGTGCGACTGGCAATAACTTTGCGGTATCATGCAACAGGAAGCTCCTACGCCGACTTGAAATGTTCGACAGCGGTATCTCCACGTGCTATTGGAAATATTGACTCTCTTAGCAGTTTTATATTCTTTAATATTGGGTCTATAGCTTAATTCGTGCAGTTTTTTTTCTCCAAAATTTGAACGTTTATTTAAGAAACACATCTGAATATATGACTTTTTCCCATCTTTCTGGCAATTTGTGGATCCCATCCCAAAAGAACTGCAAAGAACGCCGGCTTGGCAGCCGAGAACTGTATTTCAGTGAGGACACCCTGCATCGACCGGAACAAATGGTAGTCAGAAGGGACAAGGTCTGGGCTATAAGGCGGGTGGGGCATCCACTGTTTTCCAAATAATTCTTAACCGGAATAGCAACGTGGGGCTGAGCGTTGTCACGATGGAAAATTATTGCCTCGTGTCTGGTCGCATATTCCGGGCGTTTTTCGGCTACTGCTCTCTTCGCGAAGCAACGGTTGCTTCAAATTGGCTGTGTTGCTGCAGCGGTTGCCCCGTGTGCATCCAGCATTATAACGACAATAAACACAATCTAACACCAGTTTCATTCATCAAGTTCAGTTACGCCTTTTTCTTTACGCTAATTTGTACTCAGCTTAATTCAGCACGGCTGGTACAACCAAGAATAATTTCAAGGCCCCACCTCTTTCGAGTCACTGACAATCCTGAAAAAGTCTATCTAGAAAAAGCTTCTCAAATTTGGCCATTCGGAGTCGGCATAAACTGTAGGTCCCTGCCACTCGAGAGAGATCAATAGCACGCACAATACTAGGGATTGCTGAGAAGCTGGGCTCTGCCCTCTACGGGCTGTAGTTATAAACTGTATGTCCCTACCACTAGAGAGAGAACAATAGCACGCATTGTGCGGGATTGCTGAGATGCTAGGCCATGCCCACTACGGGCTGTAATTCAGCACACTACATATAGCTTCAGCTACTCATGACTTACTTCTAAGCTTTGAATAGTCATCCTAACTGGTATTCAGCTCAATTCAGCGTCATTCAGCTACCGTAAAATCACTCCCAGTGTTCGATTCAGACTGAAGACATGGGAACATAACAAATTGCAGTCGCTGAATATGAAACAAAAAATACGAAAATATAGTGTTAACTTTTAACTGCAATTTCTTCCTCTTCAGCTATCTTCGCGAAATTTGTTACCGCCAAGAGAATTTTTTTCCATCAGCAGGAGTGTAATTTGCCTTTAATGCGGTCACTCTTTTTCAACATGGTCAGTAATTGCATCTGTCGACAGAACAAAGAAACCCTTGCACACCCAATGCGGCTGGCAGACACAAGCCACATTAAAATTGCCATGTCTACCGACTTCTGCTTTCGAACAAACTCACCCAAAGTGCTTCTTCAACTCAAACCGAAATTAATCCAACATCACTTCTGAGCATCCCAATCTCCATAGATACCCGTGCACGACTCCCACCAATGAATTTTGATTGCTGGCCAGATCTCTTGGCGTCTCTCGGTTTCACTCCCAACAGACATCATATATTAAACAAATTATTTACGGTAACCCAAAGTTGTAGCAGCAACCAACAAAGCAAGACTGCTGCTCCGGAGACCAATTTAATTGCGCCCAACTGTGAGCCACCTCGCCCATCACCCAGAGCTTAAATTTTGAACTTCAACCAAATCAACACACAGGAACTGAGCAGTGCTCGAGTGCACTCGAGGTGGCTGCGAGAACGAATGCAAATGAGTTTTCGAGCAGACCCCTGGCCCACCCTCGGCAGCAGTTGTGATCATCAATCCGCAAAACCGATTTCAAACAGAATATGTTTATTGTCAGACAACCGCAAGCTGTAGCCAACAACTGCCTTGCGGTTGCGTTAAGAGACAGTTACTAGGGGTTACTGAACAACGCCCAGGTCAGTGGCAAGTCGTTGTCGGTAGTCTGGCCGGGCACCCTTCCATTGTGTTGCCCGGTATTCAACCGACAAAAAGCACAACCCTCTGTCTACCCAATCAAACATTGAGCCTCACCCCGTTATTGCAACCTGCCATTATTAAAAATTAATAATACACTAATCACTTGGTGTTTGAAAACAGACAACTTTGGGTACGTTCACCCTTACGCCCGGTTCCGCATAAAGCCAACCCGCCTGGTGGTTGGCGGAGACCCAAGCGACCCGCAATCCCACTCCCATCCCTGTGGATAGCTCTGCAAGTAGCTCGCAATATTCGTCGTCGTCCACACCTGTGTCCCGTGATATTATTGTTATTATGAGCCACTCCCCCTCCCCCCTTTACCAACATCAAGCGGTAGTGCCGAGAGAGGTGGAGATGGGTTTTCCAAAATTTGTTTACCAGTTAAATCCCTGTCTATCCTTGTTTCATCTGCGCCCCGGAGTGTAATGCTCAGCAGACTATTCATTCGCCAGATGTATTCATCGTTCTGTTCCGAGAGACTGTGCATTCTCACTTGTCCAGGCGGCTGGATGGCGGGGCGATGGGCCTGAGAGGAGAGGACAGCAACTGGAGGCTGGAGGGCTGTGTTAAAGTGGATGAACCTGGCTTTGGTATTTGCCATTGCTATTGCTGCTCTGTTGAATGTAAAATTCCAAGAAAACCACATTCGAGAGACCCGAGTACATTCTATGCGGAAGATAATTTTAGTTTCATTTCTCCTTCTCTCTGGCTGTGTGGTGTGAGTAGTCAGTGCAGCAGAGCCTTGAACTCTTCGCCTGGAAATTGCTTGCACACCCCTCTTACGTTGGCATGTGGAATGGAAAGGGAAGTGGAGAAGCACACCAGTCGCCAGCCGTAGGATAGTGGAAATTGTAAATTTTATAGACAGCTCAGTATAAGCGAAAATTATTGCTCATCCTCTTCCGGTTGGGAGGGCTGGGTGTGCGCCGCCACCTCTTTTCCCACATTTTTTGCGTTCTTTGTTCGGCCCACCCCATCCCCATCGTAAGGGGAGACAAAGGGAGCAAGAGAAACATGCCAGGATTATTGGATTTAGTTCTTTGACCACAATTCTCAATGTTTGCATTCATAAAAAGACTTGTGTACCCTTGCGAGTGTGTCTCTCCGTAGTCGACGCAGATATAAATCCTTTAAATGGAAATATTAGATAGGCAGCCTTCTCGGGTGCGGGTGTAGATGCAGTGCAGTGCAGAGCATTGTACTCATGGGTGAAGTGAAGGCATGTGGTGTGGTCCCTGCACTAAACCGGAGTGTGCAACCACTAATTTGGAAGACCAACTAAATCAGGAATCTGGTATGGATTGAATGGAAGGGACTCGCTTTTCTTTTCACGTTCACTTCGGCTTACGGCAAGCCCCTGGAATGGGAATGTCACAACGGATTCAGGGGTGCATTTGGTGACAATGAGTTTGACCCCGACTATGAATTGATAACATTTAAGTTGGGTCCGCAGTGAGGGCGAGGAGGTCTTTAATGGAATTTCATTTAAATCGACGCTGGAGATGTTGTGAAGTCTTTTGTTCGACTGAGAGCATTTGTGTGTACTTAAGCGAGCGAGCTTGGGTATTTTCTTTTGCAGGGAAAGTGTGACATCAGCTTACCTGGGACGCATGTGCCACTGCTGGCGCTTTAAAGAGTAATTGAAGACGCTTTCCAAGACTATTTGCATGCAAGTTGTAATTCAGATTGCGTGAACGGGGGCAAGTCAAATTTAAGACGGAGACATTGGAAAAAATGATTTGCAGATTTTAAGCACGGATTCGTATGGCAGATGCTGCTTTCAGCATCAAGAGTACTAGAAAAAGTACAGAACGCGTCACTGACCACGGCACGGTTTTAACAAGTTTTCCTAGCAGCACCGCCTATTGGTGGGGCAGCAGTTTTCTAGTCCACTTTGATTGATTAAAATCCTGATGTGCGATCCTGGCAAAATGCCTCTTGACGACAATGACCTACATTTAGAATTCTGTGGCAGAAATGATTCTCCATAACAAGGGATAATTGTATCCCAAGTCAATCGTCAAAACGCCCACCCTTGTGTCTTTATTACCAAACCTAACTCCTCCGCAAGAGAATCCACACCTTCAGGACGAATTGCTTTCTTAATTACCAACACTCCCATCCCCATCGCATCCATAGACAGACTTATAAATACGCCGTCGACAGGAGAGCTAGTATCATTCAGCCGAACCGTTTACCCATCGACGGGTTCGACAGTTTCAGTGACCCCATTTTTATTTAACCTCATCTTCCAAGTATGCCACTCTGGGGACCTATTCGCATAAGGCCACAGCGGCGCACAACATTTATTCCGTCCGCCGATAACAAGTCAAACAAAGTTCGCATCGAGCACCACAACAGCGTCACCATGTCCTGCGAATTCGATCACAACGGGAAATACCTGCTCTCGGCCAACGACCGTTCGCAAATCAATATCTGCAACATAGCGGACGCCTTTGATAAGTTGGTCTACCTGAAGTATCACTGGAAGCCTGTCACTGAGGTACACTGCTCCAAGGACGGTACCAAGTTCTACTAGAGCTCCATAGACGGATCTATAGTTGCGTGGAACGTGGAGGGATGCTATCCCGCACAATATCTTCTTGGCCACAAAGGCGGCGTGTATTCAGTGAACTTCTCACTAGCACAAGATTTTCTGCTCTGCTCCGGCGCCATGGACAAGACTATTCGCATCTGGGACACCCGCAGCGGGGAATGTGCCATGACGTACATCTGGGATCAAATTGTGTCATCGACGTGTTTCAGCATCTGTGGAAATTATGTCTTCGGTGCCGGACTCACGAACGGTGCAATAACAACCTTGGACGTTCGCATGAGACTGGCCACTCACACGGGACCCGCGACTTTATTTTCGCTTGCACCCTGCGGCAAGTACTTGGTGTCGTGCTCAGCAGACAACACTCTGCGGTGCTGGGATGTGAGCTGCAGAACCAAAGAAATTCAAGTGGGCCAATACCACGCAACCCACCCTCTCTTTACTAATGGCAACGGTGCAGACATTGCACTTACTACAGCAAATCATCTGTCTGTAAACCATTCACGATAAGTCAGAAGGCACGAGGTGTCGGAGGGATGTGTAAAGACGACTCCAAAGCTGTAACCGGTCTTATTAAACTTGGGATTTTGTTTACTGCCATTGTAGCTTTCAGTGTGCGACGTGCTGCAGAATTTTGATAAGGCACAACGCGGAGAATTTTCTGAAGAATCAGCGCACCACCATGTTTCTTCATCTAGCCCGTCCTGCTTGGTTTCTACTAGTCATCAGTGATTTAAGATTGGGCTCTAAGGAGTACACCTTAAGCCCTCGCTACAGACTTATAAGCAACATAAAGAAGCTCCCGCTCAATTTATCGACTAGTAGCTCTGTGGAGAAAGGTCTGAGTTATAAGATCTGCGACATATTGGGGGTCTTAGTCTGACCGGTCTTGTCAAGCTACCCCCAGTCACCAAAGACTCAGTTGCGAGGCCCTGTCTTGGATCTGGGATCAGTAAGTTTTCATGCCAAAAGGCAGAGGACTCAGCTTCGAGGATATGTCAAATATTTTGGTGTCATACAGAATACAACGCAAAATATCAGGAAAACATAAATTGCCCTACAAGACAGCTCTTGGACCGATTTGGGGACTACAACCAAAGGTATTTCACAGGATGTACATTACAACTGTAAGATTTTTGTGCAGACGCTTATCAGATAGACCTCCACAAACATGAAAACATCATATATGACGGTATAGATAATGACGACAGGAAGAATGCTATGCATCGGTGTTTTGTTTCTACGACAGACGTCATTATATTCATTGCAAATAGAAAAGTTCGCAGAACACCATCCCTAAACAAGTAGTATTGCATAAAAAAATAAATAAAAAATAATAGCTCCAGCCATATTTGAACACAGAGCTAGCAGAAGGCGTGAGCAACGCACCAACCCACTCCGTCAACGAACCCGGTTTATGTTCGTTCACATTCGGTAAAAGCGTGACGGAATTACATACATAGCGCTGTATTATAGAGTGATTACACAAAATCGGCTGCATTTACTGCGTACTGAGAATTGGTAGTGAATTGGTAGGCGGACTTGACTATTGACAGAAAAATGGCAACAATACAGAATTCGGTGTGAATATAAAGGGTGATTTTTTAGCTATTATCTTTTTGGCAACACTGGTTTAAACAGCTGACGCACGTTTCGTGTTTTGTTTCACTGTCAAACATCTTCAGTTTGGTCTATAATTTAACCATGAATCGTCTTACAAACGAACAACTCTTGCAAACTATTGAATTTTATTATCAAAATGCGTGCTCTGTTAAGAAAGTTCATCGCGCGCTTCTTCCATTTTTTTGTGTTCAGTGACGAAGCTCATTTTTGGCTCAATGGGTACGGAAATAAGCAGAATTGTCGATTTTGGAGTGAATATCAGCGAGAAGCATTGCAAGAGCTACCAATGCATCCAGACAAAGTCACAGTTTGGTGCGGTTTATGGGCTGGTGGCATCATTGGACCGTACTTCTTCAAAGATGATGCGAATCGTAACGTAACTGTGAATGGTGAGCGCTACCGTGACATGATATCCAACTTTGTTTTGCCCAAAATGCAAGAGCTTGACTTGCATGACATGTGGTTTCAACAAGATGATGCCACATGCCACACAGCACGCGCAACAATGGCTTATTTAGAGGCGAGTTCGGTAAACATTTTATTTCACTTTCGGGACCGGACAATCGGCCGCTTAGATCGTGCAATTGAACGCGTTTAGACTATTTTTTGTAGGGCTATGTCAAAGCTCATGTCTATACAGACAAGCCCTCTTCAATTGACGCATTGGAAGACAACATTGAAGCATTTATTCGAGATACCGGCCGAAATGTTGGAAAGAGTGTGCCAAAATTGGACTAAGCGGATGGACCATTTGAGGCGCCGTCAAGGTCAACATTTGCATGAAATAATCTTCAAACACTAAATTAAATTATATGGACCGTACTATCGATTCAAATAAAGATTTCATGCATTTTTCTGAATTTTATGTGTTTTTTTTTTTTGAAAAACTTTCCTATAGCTTTTAAAAAAGAAGGATGTGTAGCCACAAAGCTCAACATATGAATGACGCTGCTATTGTCTTCATACAAGAATTATCGGAACAGGGTCGAGAAAGTGGACTTTTTGAATGACTGTTCACTCAATTCCTTGATTCGCACACAGTCAGTATTCAGAGCACTACAAAATGTAGACCAAACAAACCTTTTGCGCCCGACACTGCCGACAAATCCAATTCGTCATCAGTTGAGCTCAGCTGATGGTTGAAGATTCCAGGCAAATTTACCTCGCCTTTGAATGTAGAATCACTTGACATCGACACCAATTTGCTTCAAATGACGTGTCAGCCAGTTTCACCTGGGACTCCGCAAGTGAACCATTTGAATGTCAATTACAGTCCGCCTCTAACAATCCAATAGACCAGCCCTTAATTCACCAATTAGTGAAGTCATCTGCACAAAAGCACTGCTGAGACATGATAATTCGAAAACTTCACTCCACCCGTGTCGCCTTTCTCCACCACTGCGCCGCAACCAGTTATAACATGCATATTCATTCTACTTCCGTGTTAAGTCGCAAGGATGAAATGGAATTACCCGAAAGTAGATCAACCGACAAGCCCCCGCGGTATCCGCCCCTGCCTCCGCTCTGCCACGACAACGCCATCCCTCGCGACAAATGGAACAAAATTAATTCGTCTCCTTGATATCGCTAATAAATCTCTGTTCCTTCCAAGGAATTTGCATGCAAATTGCCCATGAAAATTAAGAAAACGAGCACTAAAACCGAACACAGAACCTCCGTCAAAAGTCAACAAAAGTACTCTCTCTCTCTCGCTCCGCCGAGGAAGGACCTCTGAGGAGGATGGAAGTTTGTCGAGCAAAGAAACTGAAAGCAAAAAACTAAAAAAAACCTCCTGCAGCGATTACAAGACACAGAACAAACACTTTGGCGCCATCTAAAACGGAAAATAAAAAGTAAAATATATGCCATGGCGCTGTAATCGAGATCTTCGACGGTCTGCCCGCAAGAATACGTTCCCCGCACGAGTGTTTACCGGGCGTAGGCTGACTTTTCATTAAAAGAATGCCCCATTCAGGGAAGATCGTCACCGCCAATGGCTGACGAGTGGGTGTGTGGGTGGGTCTGTGGGGGTCATTGTGTAAACGGCGACAGGGACAAACTGTGGTCGCGCTGCTAGCCCAGGATGGAGAGACAAATTGTTATTTACAAAGTTGTCACGCAAATTTGCACGCGGTGTGATGGCATGCTGTTGCGGGCACTTTGAATGGCAGCATCACACACAGGTGCACAGGTGAATGGCGTCAACTGTTAAAGGTGTCTCCTTGCTCGGGAAGAATCTGATAAAACATTTTTATTGGCTTTTATTTGTTTTGCCGTATGGCCCGGTTGACTTTGCTAGTTACCCGGGCACTGGTGGCGTTTGTGTTTGTCAGACTACATTTTTTATACACGCGCCTATCTGTCCTAGGCCATGAAAGTTTCCCCGTGCCACACATTGGGACGCCGAAATGTGGATCGGGATGTGAAGGAGGTGGAGGTGGTGGTTAAAGTTTCTAGGGGGAAATTTTGTTTATTGCCGAACCATTCATTTAAAGGATCAGTTGAATCGAGATGAGAGTTTTGATAGCTTCGCATCCATAAAACGATTTCCGTAATAGCACGTGGATGAGAGTGGAATTTTTAGTGACGGAGATTTATGACTGCTGATGGGTGGGTTTTTTTTCGTTCCATTTTTATGTCCTCCCCCATATATACACACTTGCTGTGTGTATGATTTTGGCCTTATAGGGGAGGTGACTGTGCTTTATTAAAAATCGGATGAATAGCTGATTAGTTCAGTTCGCCGACGAGATGGTTACATAAAGTCTATTTGCATCCATTCACGTCTTGATATCGGCATTAAGGGATTTTTGTGGCACACCACAACGCACAGAGTGTTATTTTGGGAATCCAGGGGAAATTTACTTCTGTGGCGCTTGGTATCGATGGACTATCGACATTGTATGGTTCGTTGATAGTATAAATACGATTCTATGATAGTGAGACTAGGAGGCATACATAGAAAGGGTTAAAAAAGAGTTACAAAATTGTCTGTACTCGGTCTGAGACCGCATCCGTGAAGGTATTGGGTGCATAACTTAATTCGTGCGGTCAAATTTGAAGAAAAACATGTGCAATAGCATCATTCAAAGTATTGCCCATTTGAAGCTATGACTTTTTCCCATCTTTCCGGCAATTTGTGGATCCCATCCCAAAAGAACTGCGCCGCCTTGGCAGCCAAGAATGGATCGAGCCAATTTTTGATATTCTGCTCTGATGTGAACCGTATTTCAGTGAGGCCGTTTTCAGTCAGAAGGGACAAGTAGTCAGAAGGGACAAGGTCTGGGCTATAAGGCGGGTGGGGCAAGACTTTCCATCCACTGTTTTCCAAATAGTTCTTAACCGGAATAGCAACGTGGGGCCGAGCGTTGTCATGTTGGAATATTATTGCCTCGTGTCTGGTCGCATATTCCGAGCAATTTTCTTCTACTACTCTCTTCAAACTGATTAATTGTGTTCGGTAGCGTTGTCCATTGTTGGTTTTTCCTGGTTTTAGCAGCTCATAATACAGCGCACCCTTCTGATCCCACCAAATACAGAGCATTACCTTCGCGCCATGGATATTCGGCTTTGCCCTTGATTTCGCTGGTTGGCCAAGCCAAAATCACCACTTTTGACACATCCGCTCAGCTAGCGCATGTTCAACATAAACTTCCACCAAAATACGATGACTTTCGGTAGCAGAAAGAAGAAAAATCATTACTAGAAAACTCTAGTAATGAAAAAGAACTCCCCGCAAAAACACTTTTTCACGCACAATGTTCGACATATTTGAGTGAAAAAAAGTTATTATTGCTTACACTTCAAATGAATGACATATACTGAAGTGACGTACAATGACAGTAGCTTTCCAACGCATGTTCCAATGGAATAATACAAGTAACGTCATATCTTAGCATCAATAAGTGATTCTAGAGATGAACAGCATGAATGAAGAAGTTTCCGCGTTCATTTGTGACTGGAGGGTCTTAAGGTAAATATTACGACTTACGAGAAGGTAAGGTACTTCAAATAAATAATTTGGCTTCTTCTTGTGAATAACTTTGAAGAGTCACATGCACGATCTGTTGTTTAGTAATTGAAATTGCGACTTTGTTCCGAGACATGATCAAATCTGCGAAAGTTAAACACATTGACGGCTTTTGTCAATTTTTGTGAGGAGAAATAATCACAATCTGCGAACAACTCAAATCCAAATGTCAAGATTATGAGTGCTCTGGCAAGTTTTAATTTTACGTTCATAGGGAGAATATATTTGCTGATTGACTGCTCTTATATATCTTGGACACTACGCTATCTATGTCAGTTCGCTATTGCACATTTTTTCAAGGGTTTTTACACATGCAACATTTTCAATTGCGGTCGAGTTAAGTTCAATTGGCGGGAAATTGGATATTGAAGGCGGTTGTTTCGAGAACCGGATGGATTTCCATTTGTCAGGATTGAGCATGAGGCCCTTTTTAGTGGACCAATTGGCAACAGAGCCTAAGTCCTTGTTTATTTTAGCAACTGAGTCTTCAACCATACCAAGAGGGAAACTTAAGTAGATTTGGACATCGTCAGTAGGACAGAACCATTGGAATGTCATTGATAAACATTGAAAATAATAACGGACCGAGAATGGAACCTTGAGGAACACCAAAGAGTACGTTACAAAAGGATGACGGTTTTGTGTTATGTAAAATAACTTGGACTCGGTTAGTAAAATTTACTTATTAGTGAGCTTACAGAAGTTGAATTGGGTGGCCAGTTTATGACAGAGTATCCTTGGGTCAACGCAGTCAAATGTTTTCGAAAAGTCAAGTAAGGTTAATATGGTCGTTTTGTCTTCGTCAATAGCTCTTCTCTTGTCGTCCGTTACCTTTAACAAGGCTGCGGCACAGCTATGTCCTTAACGAAAACCTGACTACAATGAGTTTAAAAGATTGTGTCGCTCAATGTAATCTTTAATCTTTGACCATCTCATCCATCCTCCATAAGCCTCATGAATATAAATGTCTCTAACTAAAAGACCACTCGATCGATTTTAATAGGCTCGTTTGCCCACGATAAGACCAAGCACATAAACTTGGTGTATCTTATGAGAATGGTGCAGCAAGCACTTGAACTTGTTCACTTGTTGGAGTCTGATCGCTGGAAATTAAATACGTTGGGTTAGTATCGGTATGAAGAGCTACGCTTTATTGCTTTTATACAATACATTTGCTTACTTTAACATAAAAAAATAACTTAATTCTAAAGACATAACTATGAAATACCTAAATATGTCCCACTTAACGTACGTCGCACCTGCAGTGTCGATATAACTGCTGACGTGAGCTTAACTGACCCAGTATAAGCATATATAGTCACGCGGTGTATCGGTTGATGTGTCGTTGATTTGGTTGTGACCCACTTGTGCCATATGGCGTCAGCAAACGTAAATTAAAGATTAGCAATTTCAATTACAGTACTTTCTCGATTAACGCACTTCTAGATTCACGCAACTCCTCGATTTGAGCAACATCATTATTGCATCAGTAACCGCAACTTTTCAAGTAGACAGAAGCTCGATAAGTGCAACTTTTATTCTACGTATGTATCCAGCAGTGGCGTCTCGGTGGTGTGCATTGCACACCCTGGTGAAATCTCAAATTTCAGCATAAGCAACCTCAACACCGAAAACTATATTCGTCTTTGCAGTGAAAAACTCCCCGTCCACCTCAGATTTTGATGGTTGTGCTCTTAAGTCACTCGTACCAATTTTCACTAACACTTGTAAGGAATATAGAGCAACGCAGTGGTGTTAGGCTTTATTAATCAGCTTCGCTTAGGTCACACGTATTTACAGACGCCTGATGATGAATCTGAGGTAAGAAACGTAGAAGTGGTACATCTCTTCCTCTCTGGATGGGCGCATTCAGGGCAATGATTACTCGAGTGATAAACGGCTATCACAGTATTCCGATTCTCAATCAATCATTCGAATGACTACTAATCATTCGAATAGTGCCTGACATTCACATTAAAAATGTGCTCGGAAGTTTCATCATCTTCCAGGCAGAGCCGACATACTTTGATTGGCACTGGTTCATTTTGTGAAGGTAAAAAACTCGGCCGCAGTGACCTCACAAAACTGAACGAAACTTAACGAAACTGAGTGAAGTTATTACTATGGTCACAGTGCATTATTAGCATTTGCTTGAGTTTAGAGTCAGATGACATTTTCAGGGAAATATTTTTCACAAGATTTCATTAAACTTTGGAAAAGCTTGGATTTAACGCAATAAGAAATAGAATTGGCGCCAGAACTCTCCGGATAACCACGTTTTATTTTTTTTTGGTCTGATGACCATCGACGTATACCCAAGAACGTCCTCCTTCTCTTTAAGAGTTGAAAGACTACCCCCTCGGAGTCGTATAATTTTCCCTTTGCCTTAATCTGAAGCTTAACGTAGCCATTACGCATGTTTCCAAATATGGGCGCTACAAATTTGCTAGAACATCGAACCTGTCGTAGATAATCTCCCGCATCTGCAATCCCGTCCTGTGAAGGGATCCAGCCAGTCGGCCCCCTCTTGGTCCGGTTTTCACATGTCACTCATCCGAATCCGTCACGGAGTACTGTCAAATGTGGAGTGCACAGACGACTCCACAAGAATTGAATAGACACAAACAAAACGGGCAGGATGTGACCGAATCAATGTCACAACTAAACCCATCATCACCGACCGACCCATTCACAGCATGCCACTCGCTTCTATCTGAGGTGGAGCTGCGAACCAGTATCCATGTCACACCACATGTGTGTGCAAGTTTCCCTCTTCGCATTTTTGTTTTGTTTCATGAACTCCAGACACATAAAAGCTGGTGCGGTGGGTAATTAAACCGGCAGAGCAAACATGACGTCGGCGACGGCAGCGATGACGACGATAACTACGACGACAACATTCCCCGATGCGGATGGTGGCGTGGTGGCATCATGGTTGTCGTACCGCCCCCTCCCGCATGTGTACGTCCGTCGCACCACTGAGAAAGGATTTATCGTGTGAGATAATCACGCAAATTGAGTCTGCTTCTTTGTTGCCGCCGGCGGCGGCCCGAGAGACGATTAGATGTCCCGGCGCTGGAGGGTGTTTGATTGGTGCCACCAGCAGCAGCACAGCTTCGACATTGGAATCCCGTTTCCCATTGCTCCAATTATTCGTCGCTTATTTATGGGACCTTAATTGGGGGCTGGGCTCATTTCGAGAATGCCTGACGCGAGATTGAGATTTATTCGCAGTTTGAATGCATGCCTAAGAGTGGGGTCACAGTTGAGTTCAGATGAGTGCCAATGATGGGAGGGTGCTGCTGCTGTTGTGAAGTGATTGATATACAAAGTCCGGATGGGGACGGGAACAGCAGGACTTTGACACGCTGGAGGAGATTATTGTGAAATTCGATGACGATGGTTTGAAAAGTGTCTTGACCTCGTTTGAAAGACCGACAGTGCCACCAGTTCAAATCGAGAACGTCTCTCCGACTGTTGGCAGAGGATGCAGACATAGTCCCAGTGGCAGGCTTACCAACACGGAGTGACAGAAGTCTTGGTACGTTTTTGGAGGTTTATAGCTAAGACTGGATTCTACAGACAACAGAAAATAATTTGAGGCATAGACCAGATGATGAAACATCTTCGATGTGAGCAAAGACTACCAGCTGCTTAATGCATATAATAACAACATGGGCGGCGCGACGGTCCGCGGAGGCCCTGGGACTAGCTTCTACAGCAACCACTTGTGGTGTGCGTGCTATTGTCATCTCACGAGTGGATGGAACCTAGAGTTTTGTACCGACTCCGCTTTTTCCACGCAGGAGTACTCGTTGAATATTACCAGTGACTCGAAAGAGGTGGAGCAGTGCATTTCGAAAATTTGGAAATTCGGGGAACCAACCCGGAACCCCGTCGTGAAAGTCGGAACATCAACCGACTACACCACGGCAACAACAGCTATGTCAATGTAGCCCTATAATTAACTTAAGGAGACTTTAGTAAACTTAATCAATCAACCGAATACCCAGACGTGATAAATGGTGTCAAGATGAACATAAAATTTCGTTAAGTTTCGTTAATTTTTGCTTACTTGAGCGGGAGTAGATTAAATTACAGTTTATAGAAAGGAGACTTTAGTAAACTTAATTAATCGACGGATTACCGTGAAAAATGGTGCCAAGATAAACGTACAGTTTCGTTAAGTTTCGTTAATTTTGTCTTACTTGAGTGGGAGTAGATTAAATTACAGATGATAGGAAGGAGACTTTAGTAAACTTATTAAATCGACTGAATACCGTGATAAATGGTGCCCAGAAAAACATAAAGTTTCGTTAAGTTTCGTTAATTTTTCTTATTTGAGTGGGAGTAGATTAAGATACAGTTGATAGAAAAGAGACTTTAATAAACTTAATCAATCGACCGAATACCGTGACAAATGGAGCCCAGAAAAACTTAAAGTTTCGTTAATTTTTGCTTACTTGTTCCCAGACGCCATTAGAGGCGCTAGCAATGGAAGCTGAAATTAACTCTTAAACCATCAGGAAAGGGGTCCCCTATAACCGAACCCATCGTACACCTTCTCTGCTCTTGACACGCTCTCTCTCTCTTCTCTTGAAGACATAATCAGTTGAAGGCTGTCATATGGAATTGGTTGACTGAGCAGCATAAGAGTCAGCAACGTAGGATCGAGTACATAGATCCGTGTTGTAACACAAGTGACTTATGCTGGCCTAATTGTGACTCTTCCATGTATCCAGCCACTTGAACCTAACCTAAAGCGTCTCACGATAATTTTAAAATTAATCTGAGCAATCGATAAAGTCGAAAGCATTTTTTATTTACCCGGTTAATGTGGTACTACATCACGACTTCCGAGACAGGCGTTGAATGCGATTCCATCAGTTAGGCGAGCGCTTGGCAGACCCAGGAGGAGGTGGTTGAACCAAGCCCAAAATCTCGCCTGGTTACGCCGGGACATAACTCATGAAGAGTTAGAGTCGTTGGTGGCGGATCAAGTTGCCTGGAGATCTCTCGTGCGTGGTTTCCCCCGTGACCCCTGTAGTGGAGCATGCCGGTCAGAAGATGATGATGATGTGGTACTAGTACTAGTAAGTTGATGGCCCCGCTACTATTATGTGTAAATGGAATACAGCGAGGAATATCCGTCAATACGATTCCAGCAAAACTTTTATATTTATATGATCCTCGAATCACGGAGAATCTCAATATTCGGTGTCTGCAAAAAATCCGAAGACTTAATCAACTCGTGAGAGGACAATAGCACCACACAAAGTGGTTGCTGTAGAGACCGTTTCTACTCAGCCTCGGACTGTATTCTGGCTCCCATCAGTATCTGCACATACTGCCCAAGCAGAGGAATATGCTTGCCCTGTTGTCTCCAACCGAGACTGTCATTCCTTATTTGGAAATCATTCCAATTTCAAAAAGGCATCCATGTCAGGATCCATAACGAATAGAATAAACTGGAAAGATATGAAGAAATCAGTCATCCCTGTTATCCAACTAACGTGCAGGTGCTTTTTCAATACATCCTATCAATTCCTAAGGGTTTCTATTCATTGGGTAGATGTTTGATAACCTCCGAAAATGGTAGCCATTTCGCATTGGCGCCCGACATAAGACCTCATTCGTCTTAAACTGCCTTCCTCTCGGAGCTCTCGAGATAAGGTCACGACGGTTGCTTCATCTGATTGACGAATCGCTGCTCGGGAGATGTTTGACATTCAGGCGCCCACCAGTCCTCGCGGCTTTTCGTGAACAAGTCCTATTTCCCAAGCCATTGACCTGTGACATCATCGTTCCCCGATTTCCCGCAAACATTTTTCACAATTGATTCATGTCATGTTAGGTTCTCATGTCAACACGACCCACAGAGGAATGCTTCCCCATGAACGGCAAACTCCGTTGAAAGAACAAATAAACGAACCCGACTCAAACATGGAATGTTATAATTTGCCTTATCACATAAATCAAAGAAAAGCATGCCATTCATTTCGATACAACCGCATGCCACCGCCATCCACCTTTTCGTTGGTTATCCCCCAGCTGACATCAGATTCACAGGGAACCTCAAATAAATCGCCCACAGATCAATATCGTCTCACATCACTCATAACAATCCGAAACCATTGAGATACCATCGGATCCTTGCCTGATAATATGTCTTGCTCGGCCCACACTAATTGGGCCGGTTGTCTGCGCTCCACCGGAGCGCCACAGTCCGTCGTGTCGGGCAGGAGTTGAGGGGGGAGAAGGAATTATTTGAACCACGAATTTATCTTTTCCCTCATTCATTCTGTGGCAGCATTTCCTTTGATTAATATCTCCTTTGGAAAATAATTGCCTAAGAGGCCTGCCACTGACAGTGACATACACTACGGGCACATGACTTTGAATCTGGCCCATTTGCGTGGCGGGACGGATGGGTGGCGTCGTGTCCTGTTTATCTTAACGCGTCTGTAGGCCGGCGATGGATGCTGAGTGAAGTGAAATAAAATAAAACGTGTTTTTCCTTCTGTTCCATCTTCACCATGCTCGCCTTCCTCCTTCGCCTTGGCGTTTCCTTTTCTTGCATTAAATTCGCCCTGAGGACGATGGGCGAGTGGGGAGTGAACAGTGTCTATCCTCCTGGAGGACGCAGAGTGGAAAATCTAAACGGGAAGAAGACAATTTGCAGTCATCTCAGCGGGCGGTGGGGAAAATAAGGGAAACCAAGCCCTCGAGGACGTGTACACGATGATTTTTTCTTCTTTTTGTATCGTTCTCCTGATGTTGGGAAAAACTTTCTGTTTCCCTCATTTCGCAGTTATTTTCGGGGACATCCCCATTAGACGGTCAAAGTCAATGGGCAGAACGGCAAGCTCTCTATTAGCATCCCCTCCAACAGCAGCATCGTCGGTAAAATTGAAATCATGTCCGCTACAGATTTGAATTTTCCCATCAGGAATCCGGTGCTCTGGTTGTGTGTGTGTGTGTGTGCTGGTTGATAAGATCAACAGTGGTTCCCCGAAGTGGGGGAGGGACACAGGAGCACATTGGCCTCAATCTGGTGCTCATCGCTCGAGCTCATGGGGTGTGCTAATTAACAACTTAGATGGTCGAGGAAGTTAATTAGATGCGATCCCTGCAGAGTCTGGGTATTCACTGATGTGTGGTGGGTGCGGCGGACAGTGGGGTTGAAAGGGAGGGAACCGACTCGGATGAATGCATTGAGTTGAATGGAATAGGAGCTCTGAGAGATTGGTCAGAAACACAGAGCCTTGCAGTTGCTGAATGAAACTGAGATAAGATTGGGTCAATGCGAAGGGGGCTTTAAATCAAAAAAGAAAAAAAAAAAAAAAACAAGCGGCGCAAACCACCTTTACATCAGGGCAACAGTGCAGAGCAGTAATAAATCATCGCAATCGACCGAAGACTGTCCTAGACGATAAAGGAGCTAAGCAAACGACAGCAACCTCTACCAGTGCGACGGTCTTTGTTAGGGAGAGCAGGGCATTCAACAACAACCCGAGCAGTGAGACGGTCATTGATATGCGATACAAGAGCAGGGTACCCAACTGCGACCTCAAGCTGATCGACGATGTTTGGTTGACTCAACGGTGCAAAGCCAACGGATGCGAAGGCAACGGCAAACTTGAGGGCCGCATGAAACTTTGCCATCCTGGACAGGGGCTAGAGTTCGGAGTTGACTCTCGCCTAGCCTCGACTGCAGCCACTCGAGGAGTGATTTTGAGCCGTAGTGAGTGAGATTATGGCTCAGAACGAGGAAAAGCGTGCGGCACCGTCGTGAAGGTGAATGTTGGCGTGTCCGAAATTTAACTGTGGACCTAGAGGCGTTTGAAGTCAGTAGTTGTTACAGTCGCAACGAGTGTGAAAAGAGTGCGGCACCGTCGTGAAGATGAATGTTGGCGTGTCCGAAATTGAACTGTGGACCTAGTGGCGTTTGAAGTCAGTAGTTGTTACAGTCGCAACGAGTGTGTTCTTGATCACGTGACGTACGTGAAACGGCCATTTGGATGAAGTAGTTCGTCGCTTGTACTCCGTGACTCACTTAGATCGAATCGAAACGCACGTGTACGTTTACTAATTAAGTTTTAAAAGTCTCCTTAAAGTTCATAATGCGCCACTAAAGAACTGATGGATAAGTACCATCGCCCATCATTTCACGTACATTCAGGACGCTCATATTAATAAGACGCACGTATTCCGGCGAGCCTAATGAAGTGTAAGCTCATAGTCTCAAGCGCCATTGCTCACTACGCCTCACCTGTCGCAGGTCCGGCGTGTGATATTTTCAGAATCTTCGGAATCTCGACGGGTTTTGCATCCCAACTTGGCATGAATAAATGAGGCCAATTAAATTTCCTTTCTCACGGATGCACGTTTCCCAGAATCACAAGCAAATATGTCACTTCTTGCACCACACACTGTCACCTATCGGCAGCCATCTGGAGCAATCAAATTCATTCTATTTTTAGCGCCAAGACCAAACATCTCTGGTGGCATGCAGCTAGTTAGAGGAACATTCGTCTTCATCATCATAACGCTCATCTGTGTGCACCGTGGATGTGCCACCGATGATTAAACGGATACACACAGAAATAGCCTCCGCATCGGCGTGGCGGTTGTCTCAGCACCCTCATCGCACCCCCATACAGAACAGCTCCACTGATCATAATAAAAATGTCAAACATTTTACGCGCTCATGTCAATCAGAGCATTCGGCAGTTTGCTTGCTGAACTCTACACTGCGAGGCGGTAGGTGGGCTCGTTGTTGTGGTTTGGATTTGCCTGTCATGTCTGCTGGTTCCCACGAGACCCGAGGTGAAGCAAGATGTGAGATGGAGCAGTTTGAGCATTCCTTTGATGTTATGTGGCTTGTTGATTGCTTGCGTTCGACGATGGAAGGCATCTATTTTCGGGCAATGACCACGAATAGAGACGGATTCGTCTTCAAACAATAAAAAAAAAAACACCGAAACACCGAACCGGAGATGCTTTATTGCTTTCCAAGGATCACACATGCACCCGCACACGTGCGCACTCGTTCTGGTATGTGTGCCAGAGCATGTCGATTAATTGGAAATGGAATTTCGACAGAAGACCATAAACAATATTTACTTAGGCCGGAGCGTACGAGTATTTTCTCATTTAGGGGGGATGGGGGCTCAGTCCTTTCCAGGAACATATTAAGTTCGGATGCAACAGCAGGATTGGATTTTCGATAAAATTCAGGGATTAATTTCTGTGCGAGTGGCAAAGTCATCTCGGGTGGGTTGGGGCATGTTGTGTTGACTCATAAGCGGATGTAGATTGCATTTGTTTGCCCAGACACGGTGGATCTGTAGCTACACATGTTTGCAGGGGGGTCGTGTTAGGATCGTGTTTCGTTTGAAGTTGGACCAGATGGGGGTTTACATACGCAATCGTGCGCATTCGAGGAATGGCCAGCAGTGCAAGCACCGGACGAGAGCCGACACATTGAGGGCCTTGCTCTTGATATTATAATTTCGAACGAAAGTAATTGAAACAGATATTCAAAGGCGTGTCTTCGGCAGTGGAGGTCGATCTACTGGAATTCACACTGTCCTTTGACTCGACTTACGCTACAACAGGCTTAGTTCTATTAATTTCGGCTCATAGAATGTGAAACGATTGACGGCTACAACTGGTCGGAGTGGAATGGTATGATGATATGAAGATTTTGTACTCCGTTGGCATTAATTCGGCCGTAAAATGAACTACTTCATTGGGCCCAAGAGGGCTGTGAAGAGTGAATTATGTCTCAATGATGTGGCCAACAATTCAAAACAATTTGTGTTCCGTAAATCTGAGGACTGAAGGCTAGTTCGCCTGGGGACAGAACTGAGACGTTTTGGCATGTGAATGACGTCGTCAGATTCAGTGTTAAATGATGGGGGAAATGGGTTACACAGCGGCCTCAGTCATGCACTAAACAGTTGTAACAAAATCGATTTCGCATCGCTGTACGGAGGGAGCCGGACCTTCGTTTAGGGTTTACCCGGCGATCGTTGCTTGCTCTGTGATTTTAGGTCTCGAAAGTTTTAGAGTTAGGCAATGGCGCCCGATTAGAGGGTATCTATCCGTCGGTCACTGTCTGAGTTAGCATTAGACTGAGAGAACGGACAAGCCTTGGCGAATCCGAAGATCAGACTTGATAAAAAGGGCAGAAATGTTGCGGGTATGAGTACTTGCTTTCAACTAACATCGATCTTCATTCCAGAAGCAAGAGAGTACGTGGCCACGAAATAATAGGGTTTTCCCATAAACGCATTAAATTGCCGTTCACAAGAAATCGAGGAGAGTGAAAATTTGTCCTTAACATCCAGTGAGCTCACAAGGTCCGCAAGACCGAGTCCACGTTCAGTTGTCATCCATCCATCACATCGCATCACGTGTCTGTTGAGACAAACGCCCTTTCTATAAGAGCCTAAAATCGACGTGCTTTCGTGAGTTCGTGATGTACGTGAAATAGTTCTAGTCACGTACTCCGTTTCCAGTCATCAAGATCAAACCGTTTTGCGGCAGAATTGGTGCACATGCGCTCAATGTGGTCAAGCCAGTGCAGTCTACGGATCTTTCACAGCGAGCCAAAGGTGTGTCTGGTCACCTCTCATTTTCATTGTATGAACTGGATGGTTTTACTGGTCTTCCACTGGGAGAGTTAAGAGTCAGTCATTTATTTTTTTGCAGATGGCTTAGTTATCCTCACATCCTCCCGCGCGGAACTACACCGCGCGGTGGATAGGTTTGTGGCCATAAGTACGGATCATAGGATGAAGCTTAACATGGGGAAATCCGGGGTTCTGGTTATTCCCAGATCGCCGCACTGTGGGGCAGAATGCATCAAAATCTGGCTTTAATTCGAAAATTGAAATGTGACGTGAGGGTCCGCTGGTATTGTTTTTGTGTTCATAACTCTCCATTTTATCGTAAGCCGGGGAAATTGGCCTGTTATCTGCAACACATCTCGAGAAATACGTATCACTTCGTGTCATTTGCTCAAAGTGAAGAGAATTGTGATTTTTCGCAGCTTACTAAGTAGCAATTTCTTTTTGGTATGGAGCCTCGAATTATTGCACAGGTTCGCGCTGCGCAATATGGGCGCCTCCTCAAACTTGACAAAATGTTACTAGGAGAAGACCAGTGGTAAATGTAGACTTGAATCGCGCTACTTTCGAATACCATTCCGCAATCGACTGGAGAGATATTGGCCGCGTTGGTGTAGGTTCATTGTCTGTTGGAAGTTTCAATCGATCAGCGACGACAGAATAAGGTCGTCCGAAGCTTGAATTTCATTATTCAAAGTCAAATCGCTGGAGAACTGTATTCGTACAAATCCGTTAATAGGGTGACCGATGAGGATGAAGCGACCAACTATCCGATGGAATTTGTGAATTCGATTGATGTGGCAGGAGCTTCGCCGCATAATTTACAGCTGAAGGTGGAATCGATCATAATCATGCAACGCTACGCGGTTGTTCGTCAAGAAACTGATGAACTATGTAATTCAAGTAAGGGCAAGGAGAAGACATCCATCTCCATTGGATCTTCCATTCCAATTTAAGCGGATTCAGTTCTCCATTCGATGGACTCTGGGATGACAATCAATAAATCACAAGGTCACATCGCTGGAAGTCTGTGAGATTAATCGCGAGTTTACCCGTTTTTCGTTGTCTGTTTCACCACCAACATCATCTTCTGACCCGCAACAGACGGAACTCCAGCGCGCACTCTCTATGTTTGGGGCCGTATGTGCTGATGCTGGAACGTAGGTTAACGTGGACAAATCGGAGGATATGGTGATTCCCGGATTCCCCTGTTCAATGCACTCTACATGTAAATGGAGTCCCATTGAAGCAGGTGGAGAGGAGGTCTTTTTCACGAGTGATGGGAGGAGTAATGCTGAGCTTTCCTGTCGGATTGATCAAGCTGGGTCCACAGATTAGTCGATCTGTGATCATTAACGTCAAAAAGCCAGCGGTATCCAACTCAGTATTTGTTCCAACTCTCACCCATGGTCATGAAATTTGCGGAATGACCAAAAGAATAAGATCGAGAATACAAGCTGGAGCTGTAGTAGGGTTTACTCGCCGGGAAAAGGTGGGAAACATATCAAACATGTTGGGCAGCTTCTTCTTCGAACGGATTGACATGGCACGGATGTCGCCATTATAACGACTTCCGAGGCGTGCCTTGCCTGCCCAGCTTGGCAGACACTGGATGAGGTGGCTGGACACACTCGCCTTGTTGGGCTTGGGCATAGCTCCTGATCCTAATGACTTGGAGTCGATGGCGGTGGACTGGAGATCTCTCGCGTGTGCTCGCGGGCCACTGAAGATGAGCTGAGAGATAAGATAAGTTGTTTTATTCTTTATTTTATAAACGAAATGTACCATAATTCAAATTTCGAATGTCTTCTACGAGAGATTGTGAAAGCTTTGATTCTGACAAGGTAATTTCCCACGACGATTCGACCGATATCGGGCAATAACTCAGCCAAATCTTGGCAAATGTTCGGTTCCAACGTGTAAAGAGTGTGTGCCCCAAAAATAAGTTAATAAAATAAATCGTCTTGTGGAAGCCACATGGCATCTACCTCCATACTTGGGATGTGAGGCCAAAACATGTTTGTAGCGATGAGACAAATTCCTAAGGCGGTGCGAGATTGGTAATGTGTCGCAGGGGGAGGTGTGACGTGCGGTTTCATATCGTAAACGCGTTGGGGAGCTGCTTATCGCAGTACCTTAGATTCATAAGTATACATTCAGCAACAAGCCCCGGAAAAGTTGGAATCATTTCCAGATTTATGTGGCCGCTGTGAGCCTTGACCACACTGCTGAGTAATATGCAAAAATCTCTGACGCAGCCCGAAGGGTTATAACCGATTAAGCCCCACACACAGCACAGCCAAAGGACTGATGTGCTAAGAGATTGTTAAAGTCAACAAAAACAAACCTACTAGCAGCAAACCATGATGGCGCCTAAAGCACCCAACAGGACCCACAAGAACCTAACCCAACCACACATAAAAGGCGTATCGGTGCCCATCTATCACACATTATCATCGATTTCCTATCAGAATAGGAAAACAAAAATCCAAGACCCAGCACAAATCTCGTCCCCCTCGTCATTCCCCTGGAGTCCAGTGCCGCTCCGACATGATGAACATAGATGTCATCCCAGGCTTGGATTACTTCCATGAGAAAACATCAAAACAAAACGTCGCTTAATCTCCTTCGAAAAATGACAAACATAATCCACCGACAGGGCACACATTGGTGTGTCCAAAAGCAATTACCCGAGCAGGTTTCGCTTCGGCAACAAGGCCAACATCGCACAGCACATGGCTGTCATCTTCCGTCCGACTTCTGAGTCGCAAATAAATGTTGCCCTTGCCTCCGGCCATCACCCCCACACACCACAGACGGCAGCATATAACAATAAGCGTTCTCAGTGAGTTTTACTTATTTAAGGAGCAAATGTCGGGATAATGCTCTCACAAGAGACTGACCATTCAGTGTGACACCGTATGGACCTGGCTTCGAACTCATTTCTTCGACATCATTGTCATCGTAAAACACTGCAGCCATCAATGCCAAGAGTCGACGTAAGGAGCTGCTCTCCGCCGGCAACCCCGGGGAGACGGGGCTGCTGTCCTCGACGGCAATCAACGCGAACCGAGAACGACGTGCGAAAGAAATTATCGAAGTTCTGGCATTGCACAAACTTTGGGTTAATTGAAAAATCGCGCAAGACAAGAGGATCAGCCCGCGAGCGGTAGTGTCTGACGGAACGTCCGCCCGGCGATTCGCCCACCAATCAACTAATTAAAAATAAATAAAAATTTCAGATTCAACTTGAAGCACCCGCTCGACTAAGACACAAGAAGGCCCTCGCGTCTTCCTTTCCACTGTTGCCAAGGACGATGATCTGACATGCACTTCGATGGCTACGGAGATGATTATGATGTTGGCAGGACGACGACGACGCGACGATGAAAAATTGAAGTAAATATCTTGCGGTTAAAACTTGTGTCGCAGGAACAAAAAAAAAAAAAAATGAAATAAAAAAGACAAGAAAAGAGACAGAAGATTGAAATTTTCTGAGAAACCGGAAAATCCACCAAAGGACGCAGCTCAGACAAAGCACAAGCGGAAGGAGCAGAGTTTTTCGTCAAGAGATGCGGAGTGAAATTGTTTGTCAAAACTTAACGCGGACCGGCAGTGCACGCTGAACTGTGGGGCGCCGCGCCGTCCCATCCAGTGTGCGCGCGGATTGACGGTGGTGGCCGGATGGATGAATGTGGAAAAGGATGAAAGGACACTTTATGAAATTCCCATGCAGATGATATTCCTCTATGGATTTCATTATGTAAAATAGATTCGAAAAGTTTGCACTTAAAGATGCCAGTTGTGGTGGCTGATGCTGTTTGCTGCTCCAGCGTCCATCCAGCCCACCGCGGGGAGCTGCAGCTGGAGCTGAGGGGAGTTTTATTTTTCTTTTCCGTTGGAGTTTTCTCCACACAAAACGGGCAACGCTTCCTTTTTATCGCAGCGCACTTTGCTGGCGATGATGATAATAGTGGCAACAAGTTTTGCGGTGAAGTTTTCCCCCGACTGCGGGGCTGGGGTGTCCCCTGCCACCACCGAAAATGGCAATTATGAGGGAATTTTCGATTGAATTAAGTGAGTGTGGCTCGCGTTGATTTGTGTGGATGCGGTGGGGTCGCTTGGCTGGATTCTTGTAAAGTGGCGCTCGGTTTTTGCACGATTTCCACTCTTTTGAGAGTTGATCCTTTTGCCGAGGGTGTCTGGCGCAAGGGTTGGGACAGGAACAAATGCTAAGTAGAGTGTAGCAGATGCGATTTGGAAGCGTAAGGCGGCCACGTTTTTGTGTTATCACAGAGTTTGCTGGAGAAACTTTGTGGAGTGGAACATTTTTCCTGCAATGAATGGCTATTGATTATTTTTAGTGCCTTTGCGGAGGAGCGAGGGGCGCTTGTGATAAGGACGTTGCAAGATCTTCGATCTCGTGGTGTTAAGCGGATTAGTTTGTGAATGAAGAGGAACTGAGGGGCGCATTTGAGGATTGTCTGCTGCTGGCTCAGAGATAAGTTTGTCTATGGGATGGAGTGCAAATTAGTGGAAATGCGTGCGGGCAGATAGGAGCAGCCTCTACTGTCGATTCATACCAGAGCGCGTACAAATGTTTTGCAAAAACCGTGCAAATCGGGACCGGAGGCAGCAACAGCTGGGCTCATACGTGTAGCCGGCCTGAGGGATGAGTGCGTCTCTTGATTCCGAACCGGATTGCAAATTACAGTCAGTGAACAAGAAGCCCAAGTTTGCGTGGAGTAGTAGAAGGGAACAACGACTGGATGGCGCAGTTGGTTTAGTGCCTGCCCTCAGTTAGTGGGGTCCACGGTTCGAGTGAGTACGCTGTTATCTGCTCTTCAAATCTGGTCCAACCACCATTTGTCGTTGGGATCAAATTAACGGACGAAACACTGGAGCAGTCGATCGGTGAAAGTAGTCTGACTGTGCGTATCGAGAGTAGATGAAAGGACAAAGAGGGCGGCCTGCGCCCTATACCTATGTAGCAGAATATACTTCGAAAAATGGGTCCCGAACCCCAGAACAATACTGTGGATGTACACAGCTTTTGGCGGGCCTATTAAGGCCTTAAAGCTGCTAACAAGTATACAGAGACGCGCATGCCTAGGGGTGACTGGAGCGATCTCCACTACCCCAACAGCAGGCATCTTCTGCCACTGGACCTCTTTATGCAGAAGACTATAAGAAGCGCTATAAGGATTATGCAGTCCAAGAGCTGCCACACAAGCCCCATAAGTCATGCGAGTACTCAAGATGGACTACGTAGTGCCTACCTCCTCCCGTCCATTATCCCATTCCGGTGTTATCTACCAACAAGGGAAAAGTGGAGCTCCAATGAACCCATCAATAATTCGACATCCATCGACGTCTACACGGATCGGTCAAAGATGGAAAAAGGAACAGGCGCGGGCATTTTCTCCGATTTGTTACATATGCACTGCTCCCTCAAATAACAATGGCAGTGTTTTTTAAGCCGAGGTGATTGCGGTCAAAGAAGCGAAATATCATCATTGTTGGAAATGCCACCGTCTGGTATTGCCATTCTAATTGACAGTCAAGCTGCCATTAACTCAATTTCGGCTATCGAAATCAAGTCCAAGCTAGTCGCAAGCTGTCGCGGCAGCTCAAGGGTCTTGGCACGCAGCATTCGAGCACTTTTTGTTGGGTCCCAGGTCATAGGGACAATGAGCAACTTGTCAGGAAAGGGACCCAAACCGACGCACTCCAGGCAATCCCATGTATTGATGTTAAGAAGAAAGTGGATAACATAATCATGGAGCTAGCTGATAGAAAGTGAGACTGTTTACCCACTTGTGAGACCCCCCGACTATTATGGCCCAAGTGCAATAGTGCAAGCACTGAGAGACTTCTCCAATGCAACACGTAGCTACTGCGCATGGTTGTCTGAGCGTTAACTTGCCAAAATCACCTGAAAACTAATAACAAACAATGGCATTCACTCATGATACGGAAGAGGAGATTGAAGGCACCACTATTTATCGTTGTCAACGCCCCAGTCTCTGCCTAGTGAGACAAAGAACACTGGCAGAAGTCTTCTTCCCGAACATACATGACTTAACAGATATCCAGTTAACATCTTTTTCCAGGTTTGTCAAGATCTCTGGATGGCTGGACAAAACAGCACTCCAACGACACCAGTAGAACATGATGTACAGCAATAACACCAACAACACAGACGTACACTAGTCAGACCGGAAAGGTTAAGTCCCCCTTGGGGCATCATAATGGGTCTAACTGGACCTCAGTGCGGCGTGGCTCCGCCACGTCTACGCACCGTTTCATAGCAACCATTCCTTCACAGTCAACCGAGTGTGCTTTTATTCATTATCCTGTTGAAATATAAATTCAGCCTATAATTTCTGTGCATTCTGGTGGAGATGACGGTCAGTAAATTATCGCGCTTGTGACCATTTCCGACGCCAGCTTGAACGAAACTGAGTCAACCAATCATCGTTTTATTTTTTCGAAATCCTATCTCTCGAACGGTATTTAGTTTTGCTCGAAGGGACGTATACAACACGGCATTTAGTTTGCTAAGGACATTTGTTGGAGAAATGAAGAATTTATTTTTTTTCTCTTACCCCACATTCAAACTCGATGCAGAATTCTAGCTGCTCCATCAAGGTCGGCAGCGTACTCACGGAGACCTTCAATGTCCAAAGCTGTTTTAGACAAGGCGGCTACGTCCTGTCATGTGACTTTTTTAACACCATTCTTGAGAAGGTCGTGCAAAACTCACCAGCCAACAAAAGCACGATCTGCCAAAAGTCCTTACAATCGCTAGCATTCGCGGACGACATGGACGTAGTTGGTCGAACACATCGAGCCGTCAATAAAGTAGAAACGGAGGCGGCCAAAAGGGGCTTAGCGGTGAACGAGGGTAAAACTGAGCATATGCTGTGGTCGAGAAAGCACCCACAGCATCCACAACGTCACCATTGGCAGCTTAACTTCGAGGTAGTGAAGGAGTTCTTCTACTGCGGCTCCGCAGAAAATAGTGCGAACAACATCAGTACCGAGATCAAACGCAGAGCACCTCTTGCCAACCGCTATTGAGCAGTAAATGAGAGTAAATGAGACTTTGATCCGCCCTGTTCTGCTCTATGGAGCGGAAGCCTAGACAGTCTCATAAGACGCCCTTGGTATCTTCTGTGTTCTGTGTTCAATCTCTGGTCCAGTTTGCTTTGATTGTTTTTTTGAGAAAAAGATTCAACAACCAGTCTGTACAACGACATGAGCCTGGCCAGACGCAAACGGATTCAACGACTATGGTGGTTAGGCCATGTACAGGGGATGGACAGTACTGCTCCAGCGCCCACACAAGTGAAGAAGGACCTCAACAAATTTGGCGTGCGCAGTAAGAGGCAGCTGGCCAAAGACCCTGCCACCTGGAGAGGATTGTTAGTTGATGTCCTCACCGTCCTGTAGCCACTAGAAAAAGGAGGACATGCTTTTTTCACTTTTGTGTTTCCGAGCACACAGCAGGCACAGCAATACTGGAGTCCATTTACTACTACTCTAGCTACTCTAGTACATGGCTCCCTTGAAGTCATTCAACCGCCCATAGCGTCGCCAGCTCTCGATCTTAAACTGACACAGTCTGCGGAATCAGCAAAGAAATCTCAGTTATCTAAATGAGATTCCCTCACACCGCATGCCACCTTGGAGGAAAAGAATCTGAGGTGGGAATCAGAATCAGTAAACTGGTTCAAGTGAATGACGAACAACAGGGCACAACAGAAAGTAAGCACTTAACTTTTTCGATACCGAAACCATTAACTCAAATCAGATAGCCTTGATAACAGATACGCCTTGCAGGACAAAGTGTACACTTCATTCTTCAACGCAAAGCCGATCGCTTAAATCCCCATGCGCCACCCAGCCAGCGGGTATCTTAATCCTTTGATGGAAGATCGATATCCCCATCAGTTCGTGGAATCATTTATAAGTACCACCCGATATCCAGTTGAGGCGGCTAATGAACCCTTGATTCACTGTGGTCTGGTTCGCTTTCATTACCCAGCAACGAACTACGAATGACCAATCAAAGGTTGCCCGGACAACGTGCACTGAATCTGCAGTCCATTGCGCTTTCATTAAGCCCGTTAAACATCCACCCAACCAAATGATGGGCAAATCCGAAACGACCATGCCGCCAACCCGTAGACGCATAAACTATCCAATTTCATACCTCATCCATACCCATGCCACATTAAACCAAAAATCATACAAGGACACACTCTGGAAAAATGTTAATGAGTCCTTTTCACATGTAACTGGTGAAAAAAAGGGGTATTATCAGGGCAGGCCAATAAATACGTGTAACACGATACCAGCTCGTACACCTGCCCCCGCGACAGCCAACAGACCCGGCGACAACGGCAATCGTGTAAGCATTCCGGTGGGTGACGTAGGGCGGGGGAAAGACATTCGACAGACCGACATTCCAGGATTTCAAAGGATTTGCCATTTGGTTATGTTTTGCTTCGGTGCATGGTTTATTAAATAAATTTTCATGTCTGTGAGTTGGGGGTGGTGGTTGGCGGACAGGGTCGGTCAGCATGTTTACTGTTTGCACAGCCCGAGGCAATCGCCCACACACGGGCACGGGTGAATGTGGACACAAGCACCGACTTTGTGTACAGACATCATCATGTAGTCATTAAAAAGGATAATGGCTTGGAAATCACATAAGGACCACCGAGGGCGCAGCGCAGATCCGTCCTGACTCGCAGAGAGAGAGAGAGCAGCCACCACCATCGCCGGCGGGGGATGAGCAAAATTGTATCCATTAAACAACTTTTTGGAAAGCATCGCCAAGCCAGCGCAGCCATCTCGATCTCCCCAAAACCGAGCGTTTCTGCAGAATGAGAGATATCCCGGCAAGTGGACCCGCTCCAGTCCCCCCCACGCCCCATGCCCAACACCGTCGACCGGCTGCAGCGCATCCCGTCGGTCTGATGCTTTCAACAGTCGTTGCCATCGCCATCGTCGGTGCAAAACAAAAATATATATGTATATCTTCGCCAACAAAAACATTTTTAATCTCTTGGATAAAATTTTATAGATGTACGGCACACACGGGCACACACGAGTACACACCAGCACATCCCTGTGTGGGTAATGGAACGCTTTACAGCATAAGCTGTCTAAGTAGCGGAAGAGTAAGCCCTTGGTCAGAGCGGAGTTAGTCCGTTTTGGCATTGTGACCGCATATCTTTGCCGACGCGGTGGGGGCGGGGCTGGAGCTGCAAATGACGTTCACAGGTAGTCATGTGTGGGCAGAGATAGTGACAATTGGACTGCTGCTCGCCGATGACTGCCCTGTTGTCCTGTAATGAAGTATCCGTGTATCCGTGTGTATGGTCCTTCAGGGGTTTTGCTGTTTTTCTTCTCCGGTTTATTGTTCACTTTTTTTTTCAATTTGGCAAGTGACCAAGAGTGGAGAGATTTTGGCAATTGTTTCGGCGAGTGTGGATATGATGACTTTCATTAGCCCTCGAGCTGGCTGTGTACTCCCTGTTTACAAGGGGATTTCCATGGGATAATGAAAAGTTGAATGGGCGTCTGTGGGATGCAAGGACGAGAACAAATTTGTGCCATTTAATGCTAGGGGAATAATCTATACACGGAGCGAACTGATAAGGGAGGAGAGGGGTTTCTGAGTAGAGTCACAAAATGCCTGTCCATTGAACCGGAGATCAAAACCAGCAGATGAGTGCTGGGATGACGAGGACGACTTCATTTGATTGGTTGAGTGAGGTGAACTTAAGCTCTGTTGACTAGTCTGCTTTGTACAAATCGAAAGGGTTGAGGTTTGATCCTGTTGAGCGTGTTCATTAGGGTTTCTTTGGCAAATGACTTGAATGGTCTTTTTGGCATTTTGGAATTGTGAGTCAGTGCTCTTAAGTATGTATTCCAAGACCGTTTGTGGGATTAGGATTTTGGCGTCTGTCTCGTAGCTCCTTTAAGTATTGATATGCTGAGTTAAAGAATGAGGGTCTGCTCGGCGGCCCATGAAATCAAGTGGCACACAATGAGACCCTATTTTGTGTATTGAACGAAGAAAAGCAGCATTTGTACAGCGACTTGTATTCACAAGTCAGATCCCTTTCCTAGGGGTATACGTGGCTCGGCATTAAGTGCGTGATTAGTAGACAATCAATTTTGAAGAATGGCCAGGGCGAGTCCCTGCAAGATTAAAATTTTGAGTTTCAAATCTGAAAAGACGGGCCAGGCTTACCAATCACCATCTTATCTGAATGAGATGAGGAAGAACGTAACATGACCGCTAGCAGAAGAGGTAAATAACGCTTTATAGACATTCGTGCGAAAGGTGGACGATAGGCAAAACTGCGGAGCTGATACTTGTAGCCTTCTACCTTCTGTGACACCGTCTGCGAGGAATGTGAATGGAGGAAAAGACATAACCGAGAGCTCTACGAGGTGTACCAATGTAGGCCGGAAGCTTGAGTATGTGAACAGCAATGCTCCAGCTAAGAGGGTCTTCGAATGCGAGCATCCCTTGTTGGGAAGGAGAGAAAGACCGAAAGGAAGTCCATGGTGAGAACTTCAACGCTTGGCAGAACCTGTGGCAGGAGAATATTCGGTGTTCCCTTGTTGTGTGCCCGCCTTACCTCTAAACCGACACGAAAACGACACTCCTGAAGTAAGTGTGCGTCTCCTTTTTTGCTGCTTGTTCTAAATTCCTCCAGCTGTGGATACAATGACCTTAAAGAGATTGAAAGGGGAAGTTGGCAACTGGCGGCTATGCTGATGACATGATGTTGTGGAGACCGGCAACTGTCCGTCCACTTGCGTCGCAATTGGACTTCGTTGATGAAACGTGGTTCGTCGTGCGATTTTCTTTTATCGAAATAATACATTGCAGACTAAAGTAGGAAGAAAGACGGTGATTCGGGGGTGGTTGGGCGTCGATAAATATTAGCATCCCACACTGACATTATAAGACGTTCCCATGGGAGGGCTACGACAAAAAAAAAACACTATAAACTCGTCAAGTAAGGTGTGTCAACATACTCTAGCATGTGCGAACCCGTATTCGGACACCATTTTGACGCATTTGATCCTGAAACAATTAAAGCAGGCTGTCGTGTTGGGCAGAGAAGTCTTCGAACAAAGGATAGTAATAAACACAAATAAAGGATAATACAGTTGTTGTTTGTAAATAATAGTTTGTGAATAATAGGCAATCATTGCTGTCGTATCCGTGATAGAGATCGTGTCCGTATGAGTCCGACATAACTTCCCGGATTAGTAAGCCTACATCTTAAATCAGGATGTCCATATACAGTGCAGCTTCTCTGTAGCCAACACCCGCGGGACCATCATGAATGTCCGTTATGTAGAGGTGTTGCTTCTCGGGGGTATCCCAAGTTATATATGCAAGTTGACAAAAGATATTCAGTTCTGGTTTTGTATTGAATTGAGGGCTCAGGTTTACATTATGCACACTAAGCAAACTTGGCATAAAAACATAAATGTTTTTTTTTATTTTCTTAAAAATTACTACCTATATTTTTTTATTTTATGATGTTTTTTTTATTTTTTATTAATTTTTTTTATTAAAACGATGTTTATGTGGCTCTTACACCCGGTTTTAAGCATTTTTTTGAAGTCTCGAGCCGCCCACCCCTTCTTAAAGTAAGGACTTAAGTAAGACTTTCCTATAGGCGCCTGCCTGGCAGCTGTTGACATGCCATTAGCGGAGCGACGAGGTAGCGTGAGTTCTTAAGACCCTATTACCTTTGATGGAATCCTATCTTTATTTTTAAGGAAGTCATATACAAAGTGTGCGCCCATTCCATATTTTTGAGCCAAATTTTTCACAGAAATATTATTTTGAATATGATCGTTATTTATGTCTGCACTTTCTCTAATAGACAATACTTTGGTGATGATAATTTAATCCCATTTAGTGTTATTCATGAATGGGAGTGTTTGTTAATAGATGGCATTTTGTCTTTGAACTTATTTCAAATAAACAATATTTGAAAAAGTTTAGATCGAATTTTAGATTTAATATTTTTTAAAAGCCTTGAATGTGATTGATTCTAATAGAATTCATCACAAAGCCGTACTTTTGGATTTTGCATTCTTCTGTTACGGAAATTGTAGTAATACATACTTATAATTCGCCGGCTTAACTTATAAATTCGCTAAGACTAGTTTTGTTGCACTGAATGAATGCCTAAATCAATTCAATTGGGATGACTTGTTGGATTCCCCCAATTTGAATGGTAACTGTGACATATTTATGAACAAATTGGAATTGCGTTAATTCAAAAAAAAAAAAATTCCTTGGGCTTGCCCAAGAGAATGGAATTTGGTAACGTAACTTTAACAAACTTGGATTGAACCTGTGACCTATTTGTCAACTTTTTGAGTCGGTCTATAATGGGGCTCCAAACAGCGATGAACCATTACTCTAATACATACAACGATGTTCACGAAATTTTCAAATATTGTAAAATTTTAACATTCGCAGACGACTTTAAATTGTGTTTAACAGTAACAGTAACAGATTGTAATAATTTCCAATTGGATATCCATGCACTATGGAATGGTGCAAGCACAATGGACTAGAGCTGAATATTCACAAATGTAATATTTTTACCTCATATCGAACTAAAGGGTGATTTTTTAAAAGCTATAGGAAAGTTTTTCAAAAAGAAAAACACATAAAATTCAGAAAAATGCATGAATCTTTATT
The DNA here is from genome assembly GCA_905231855.2 of Eristalis tenax. Taxonomy (NCBI): domain Eukaryota; kingdom Metazoa; phylum Arthropoda; class Insecta; order Diptera; family Syrphidae; genus Eristalis; species Eristalis tenax. The sequence goes on from HG993126.1 coordinate 24,789,444, forward strand.
TGAATCGATAGTACGGTCCATATAATTTAATGTTTGAAGATTATTTCATGCAAATATTGACCTTCACTGCGCCTCAAATGGTCCATCCGCTTAGTCCAATTTTGGCATACTCTTTCCAACATTTCGGCCGGTATCTCACGAATAAATGCTTCAATGTTGTCTTCCAATGCGTCAATTGAAGCGGGCTTGTCTGTATCGACATGAGCTTTAACATAGCCCCACAAAAAGTAGTCTAAAGGCGTTAAATGGCACGATCTAGGCGGCCGATTGACCAGTCCCGAATGTGAAATAAAATGTTCACCGAACTCGCCTCACATAAGTCCATTGTTGCGCGTGCAATGTGGCATGTGGCACCATCTTGTTGAAACCACATGTCATGCAAGTCAAGCTCTTGCATTTTGGGCAAAAAAAAGTTGGATATCATCTCACGGTAGCGCTCACCATTCACAGTTACGTTACGATTCGCATCATCTTTGAAGAAGTACGGTCCAATGATGCCACCAGCCCACAAACCGCACCAAACTGTGACTTTTTCTGGATGCATTGGTAGCTCTTGCAATGCTTCTAGCTGATATTCACTCCACAATCGACAATTCTGCTTATTTACGTACCCATTGAGCCAAAAATGAGCTTCGACGCTGAACACAATTTTTGAATTTCGAACAAATTTGAACTTTCTCAACAGGGCACGCATTTTGATAATAAAATTCAATAATTTGCAAGCGTTGGTTGTTTGTAAGACGATTCATGGTTAAATTAAGGACCAAACTGAAGATGTTTGACAGTGAAACAAAACACGAAACGTGAGTCAGCTGTTTAAACCAGTGTTGCCAAAAATCACCCTTGACATACCCGATGTCTATGATTATTTCTTAAATGATCATAGACTTAGTCGCCTAGAAGAGGTTAAAGATCTGGCTGTAATTTTTGATACTAAATTAAAATTTTCATTACATTAGATTATGTTTTCTGAAAAGAAATAGTAAAGATTTTCGGGACATAACTAATCTTAAGTCCATATAGTGTTTGTTAATCAGACCGTATTCGGAATACTCTTCCATCATTTGGGATTCCACATATGATACACAAGAAATCAGATTCGAAAGAGTACAAATTTCACGAGATATACTGTATACGTAAATTATATTCCTTCGAAGAACTCCCTACATATGACGATAGATGTAAAATAGGGTTGCAAACCTTAAGTTTCAGGCGTAGGGCAGCGTCAGCCATGTTCATCCGCGATATTATTAATTGCCGTGTAAATTCACCAGATTTACTTTTTCTCATGAATATACTCGTATATGCTGCCCAAAGATCTCTTCGTGTGAGAAATTTACTACACGACTATACAACTATGGTTGTAATGAACCTATTACAAGGCGTATAATCACTTTTAATGAACTTTGCACCGAAATTGATTTTAGCTAGTCTCGTTTGGAGTTTAAAAAATTGATCCATACACTACTCTTTACTTAATACTGTTTATTTGATGTAATCTGTGAGATGCAAAATCGGTAGATGATCCTTTGCGCAGCAAAAGTCTGCTCTGTAAGTGCTATAGTGAGAGTGTACACTTAGAGAACGTAGTGTTTTGTGTGCTCTGCGATAGAAACAAAAAAATGAGAATACTTTTGTTTGCCTTTTTGTCTGATGAGGATGCCATTACACTTAAATCAACTTCACCATTTCTACAATTAATTTTAAATGATGCGTCCTGCAAAACTATCGGGAACCAAAGGATGCAACTAGCTAGTGATATTTTTTTCTCGGAATATTAATTACAGTTACATTAATAACGCACATAAACCAAACTATGAATGTATCTACATATGCGGTCTGCACGAATAAACATGTGTTTTGTTTTTATTTTCCCGGATAATAAAGCATTTTCCGGTTAATTCCGGAATGATTTTTTTTTAAGTTGGTTGATTGGGTCTACCGGTTAACTGTCTGTATTCACACTGTATTTACAATTAACGCAATGAGGTTTGCCGTAGAAACAAAATAGACATTATGGAAGCGACGCAGAATATTCCACCTGTGTACTAGTTGCATGTCAGATTCAGAGAATAAGGCTTAAAAACACGGTTGTGGCTTAAACAAAAATATTAAAATTTAACGAAAAAAAGATACAAAAAAATAGAAAAAGAAAAATTTACACACAGTAAAATCCCTTTAATTAGGAAAACTTTTTTGTTAGGAAAAAACAAGTTTCCGAATAAATGAGAGTCGGTTTGCAATTTGTTTATGTAAAAATGAAATTTAGCAAAAATTAAATAACACAATGATTGATCTCAATTATGTGGAAGTCACATAAAATCATTAAAATGTCTATTGGGGGAATCAAGCCAATTCACATTTATCAGTCTATTGTGTTAGTAAAATAATTTTTCGTTTTAAGCTCTTGCACATTTTCATCAATAGGCACGCGTTTTTGTGCATGAAGAAAACTCTCATTAATTCCATGACGAATTGACGAGCTTAAGTGCATAATGGAAACCATAAATACGTACTATAGAGATGGCCAGCTTCACAGCTGATTGCCCTCTGGCAAAATTTGAGAGGCTTTTTGACAGCTATTCATGCATTTTTGACGGTTATTCACGAATTAATGTGAAAGCCGTTCTCTGATTGATTAATTTGGTTTTAGAAAGCATACACAATGGTTGTCAAACATTTTAAGGGGGAAGAGGGGCAGAAGTTGGCTACCTCTATAATACCTTATTTCTGATGGAAACCCGCGCCGAAGCTTGAACTATATTCGTTATTTCTGCCTAGCGCTTAAAACCATCAAAGGCATTACATACAAAGTTTAGAAAATAGATAAAAAACCAAAAAGAATAACTCAATTATTGTATGCACGCTAGTGGAAAGGGTTGTCATTGAAACGAAGTTGAACTCAACTGAAGCCCTGTGAAACCGGACAAGTCAAACCAACATTTTTAACTCGCTTTTAACCTTCGCTGTGAAACTGGCCATAAATCCTTGACATGCATTCGATGTGCCAATACATGGCAGCAGTCGAGGTTTATTCGTTACTGAATAACGCGTATTCTCCTTTATAGCGAAATGTCCCCACCCATATAAGACGGTTTCGTTACCTATCTATAGCGAACAACGCTAATAAATTATTGAATACACAATAATAATAGGGGCGGCGCTAGAGCCCGTAGAGGGGGATATATATTATGCAAAGACGATGGGTGCGGCATATTCTGGGCACATTCGAATAACCGCTTCAGATTTCCTCCGCAAAGGCGCAAGCACTGATGTCACTGGAACCAGAATACTCAGAAATGTCATTGAGTGAGGCCAGGAGTTGCAAGTCAAAGAAAATTACCCGCTCAATCGCTGGTGAAATAACTAACTACAACTGAATAGTCCCCTTGATTGTCTTTGGATCATAAATTGCTTTTCAAAGTCTAACTTGACCAAGTCTGAACGCCAAGCAGCCCAATCCCCGTCACTATCCATCAAACTGATGGCAGCTCAATAGGGTTTCCAATGTAAAGACCGAAATGATTTCCACCAGCTCCCTTTGATGAAACTCCCGCAATCATTTCAAAGCCAAATTCATAATTGCCAATCCCAAGCAGCAAGACGTACTCGCACATTCCCTCTTCAAGTTCAATTCCATCAAAAATCACAGCAGTAGTGCATCCTTCGCGATGGTATAGCTGACAACAACTCCATCAAAATACCACAATAACTCGGGGAAAGTTTCAGCCCGAAAACAATTCCCCGACGACAGCGCAACGCTGGGATACATTTGTCCAGGATTACAACGATCCCATGGTCCCTTCTCACAGGAACCCACTCTTCAGCTTTCGCCAACGATAGGCCGACTTGGTGGGCAGCGGGGCTGCAGGCGGGGGGGGTAGCACCCTCATAAAAACGAATTATGTACATTAGCATTCGAAATGTGTACCGCTTTAGTTTTTTAATTAAAATTCAAATCCCATCTGACATTCATGGGGTCTGGGATACGAGTATACCAAAACTTTTGCCAAAAACTTTCGTTTGCCCCCCTGCCTCCATCGCTTCGCGGGATGGCAATGCGGTGCGCTGACGGTGGCAGCGTTTGTTCGTTTCGTAGCCCGAAGGATATGAGAAGCGGGTGGGTGTGTGGTATAATTTCAAAATCAGTATGCATCCCAAAACAACGATATTCACTGCGTTGCATGTGTCATGACCTATTTTACGCGACCACACATATTTTTTCCGCCACCGACACACACACAGGCGCCCCATCAGCCCATCCGCCCCCTAATCCAATATTTCCATGCACAGCACAGTTATTTATTTGGATTTATCTGTGTGCTTGTACGGGATTAGTGGTCCTGACTCCTTTCATACAGCGACCAGCTCTCGGCTCCCCGCTGCGCTGCGATGTGCTCTGTGTGCCTGCCTCGTGTAACCAACTTGTTGTACTGGCGACGAATTCGAGTGTGCTCTCGACTGCACTGCAACAATTCATTAGTGTGCATGATCACCAGTTTGTCCTAGTTCGTTGTTTTTTCATTCATTCGTCATGAATGTGTGCACTGTGTGCATGGCTGGTGGACGTGTGTTCGTCGGGTGGTGTGTGAAAGCGAGGGTATTAGACATTTTTTTGGCAGTATCCCGGATTGAAGTGGGCAAGGGTGAGCTGAGGTGCATGCAGAACATTGGCATGATAGAGCCGACACAGCAGGACTGCGGCCACCACTAATGCCGGACGACGACGACTAGGATGTAATCACTGTGGACTGACTGCTTTCGTATTCCATGTGGATGTGGACGTGGACACATGAAATGTGCTTAGATACAGTTTTCTTGTTTTTCCGTTTCTTTTGGCCTTCACTCCAGGAGGGTTTCCCGCTTCGTGTGTGGGCTTCTCCGGCCCCGCCCCCCCTTGCTAACGGATCTGACAGAAGACAAAAAGGAAAAGGATTTCGGGCATATTTCGAAATAGCAATGGCTTTCACATACAGTTGGCAATCCACACGAACACACAATGCTGCTCACGAGGCATCGAGGTCCGAAGGAAAGCGGCTAGCCAAGCCCTGGTAACGGTGGTGGAATGAGTGTGGACGAAATTTATGCTGAGCTCAGATTTACTGGAGAAAAATCAAATTTGGCAGAATTTTATGTAAAATGTCCTTCGACCAATAGACAGGCAGAGACTACTCGGACTGTGCAGGACGGTGGATGGAGGATGGCGGTTGAGGCTGGACATGGCAAGGATATAATATTTTGGCAGTCCTTAACAGATGGGGGTGGGAGGGTTTTTAGTGTTTCTAATTTACCTTGTATGTGATATGCTCTTAACTGGCACGCTGATTCTGTCGCACGCTGTCCTGGCTGGGAGGGGGGTGGCTTAAGATGTCCTGCGGACGGCTGAAAAGAGATTGGGAAATGATTAGAATTTATATCCTTCACTCACTCAGCTTTGTTTGTTTCTCAATCTTTGCTTTGCCCAGCTCCACTCGGATACCGATGCGGAGAGGGGTCGGCAAAATGGGAGGCATGCAGACTGTTTTGAATTTTATTGATATGAGCGCCATTCAGGACATTTGGTCAATTTCGTTTTATGGTTCTGTGTAGTGATTTAATCAAGTGATAACGTTGTTGTTAGAAACGCTTCACAGAGTTGATAAATTATTTCCCACTGCCCCCTACGCACCACCCTTAAGAGGGGTCGCATCTCATGCGAGGCATCTTTTCGCAGAGATAATGGATGATGATGGCGTAGAGGACGTACGCTTTGGTATAGGTAAAGTTTTATCCCTTTTACCCGTTTTACAGAGGGTTCGATCACCAGTGAGGGTGGGACACCTCTCAAAGAGTTCTCAAATGAATTCGAAGTAATGGGTTCGAGGCGAAACGTGTGCTAAATCAATGGAACCGAAAGAAGGAGGGAAACACGAAAGGAACTGAAACCAAACAACTGAAGGGGCTGCCATTGGTTGCGGATAGTGTCTACCAGTCCTGCTGTGGTTACAAAGCAATGATTGTCGATTTTGTTTCCAATTCTCCGAAATGGAATTGAAAAGAAGGCCTTTTCAATGTTGAACTGGTAAGATGGGGAGAAACATTGCTTTTTCATTTGATGGATGATTTATTACTTTGTGCAGTCAGCCAGAAGGAAAGGTTTAAGATTTTACTTCAGAGATGGTTGCGTGTAGCTTAGATGAGAAAAAAAACCCGGCAGTGGGTGGGAGCTTGTGATTCAGTTAAGAAGGGTGGTTGTACAATGTTGGCTGGCATTGAATAAATCTTGTACGATTTCATGCCCGCCACAAGAGGTAACCACTGGGAATGTTTCCTTTTTCGGTTTTCCAGACCAGCTGCTACAGCATCAAATGATATGATCATGATTTTCTTCGTCGTGGTTTAGTGGCTCGTGTTATATTGTTAAGTATTCTTAGTACATACTAGATGGCTCTAGTAACTAGTTTACTCCGCGGAAAATAGCAGGCGCACATTAGCTTGAGATAACTTAACCTTCTTCTGGTAATACACTTCGAACAAGCAAGTCGGTGTCTTTGTTTAATTCATTGATTTAATTAGTCTTTTTCCCCCATCTATAATATTGGCGACGAGAATATTCGTCAGGCAATCGTCTTATGTCGTCTGAGTCAGAGGAAGAAAAAGGGAACAATAAGTCGTCTTTCAAAAATCCAGTTTTATTTCCACCACCACCAGTCAAGCCAACAATCAAAATGAGTCAATTGGTCTGTGGATCTGTGCAAACGTTTGCTCCTGGAGATGACTTCGAGGAATATATCGATCGCCTAGGAGAGTACTTAAAGCGCAATGAAGTCGCCGAAGCAAAAAAAAAAAAAACGTTCGTTTTCATAACCCTAATTAGTTCGGAGGAATACAAGGCTTTAAAAACTGTCCTTGCTCCAGTTTAGCCAATTTTATATCGTCGCACTTAAACTTTTGTCTAGAGACTGCAAATTCGGAACATTCCCAGTCCAAGCTTTGAGTGACAAATTTACATTTGGTCTGTTAATCCGAAAATTCAAGAAAAGTTGCTCGATGATGATGACGCAGTGTTCGTGGACGTCACAAAAACGCAATCAAACAAGAACTCATTGCTGAGGATCAGCGGATTCTTAAGCCTAACCACGTGAACATCATTAAAAGCAGAAGTAATCAGCATCGAAAGGCCCAAGTCACCTAGTGAAGCACAAACTAAGTTTGGTCCAAGAGGTTCGTCAAACGTGCACCCAGTCAAACGTCAAGTGTCATCATAAATACAAGTGTCCAGCTAAAGGCACAACATGCTGGCTATGCAAATGTCGAGGCCATTTTGTTCAAATCTGCAAGACTTCCGGGGGCGAGGGCATATCAGAGTCATCAAGGAGGTCAGCAGTCCTGCAAAAGTCAACAACATACTACGAATACGAATACCGACTGTTTCTTGGGGGTGCCTCGGTTCAAATATCGGCACGAATAAATACCAAAAATGAGCGGGTACACGGAACTTGAGTCTAACTTCACGAGCTTATGCTGGACAAGGAAATGCATATGACCAGAGAGTTCACCTATCAAACAAGAGTTACTCAAATTTCGCCAGAGTCGGTACCAAATGGCTGCAAAAGCAAGGCTAAGGTCCACCGTGAGCTGAAGCGCCAGTCCATAATTACAGGCTGACGAGATAGGATCGATACATTTTCAAACAACAACGAATTGATATTACTCTAGCCTTAGATTGAAGATACATTCATGTCATTATGTTTGAAATAAAACATCGTCCGAATTGTAGATGACTCAGTCCAATATATCCGGCAATAGCGTCTAAAATGTTAGCCACGAGTTAGTCCAAAGTGGTTGGCATGAGGACTTGATGTACCCACAGAGACAATAAACGAGTGTTGTCATGCCGTAAGAGCACAGTTTTCCGTGAAATTACCTAGTTGCCAGGGTATTCCCTCGCTTCTATGGCATGTATCGCCATGTTTTTGGTACCACAGCTCGGATATATCGACGCTGTTATGGAGCTCTGGCTACTGTCAGTCGGTAAGCATTGTTCTTTACTTGAGAACGTTGGAGGTCAGCCTCGATTCGACATGTCTGGACCTTCTTCAATAGTGGCTGTAGTAAACCTGTTATTCGTCACATTGCGTCTAGCCACAATTTCCAGACGTAATCCAAGCCGCAATATCTGGGCGCTTGGGAACCACTCTTATCAGCAGTTCCCCAGAGTTTGCCAATATCCACACTATAACCTGGTTAAGCTTGCCTTGACTTTTGGCAATGAGCCCAATAGACGGGCGATCTATTGTTTTATTCATAGACAGTCAGGAGGCTATAAAAGCTCTGGACTCTGCCTTCCATCTCTGTGCGAGATAGCGTCCCGGGGGCCAGGGTATTCCGGTCAATGGAATGGCTGATGAACTAGCAAGAAAGTCCGGGCGAGTATGCCACATAGCACTAGATCAGGAGACACCCCACCCCAACTGAAACCAATAAAATCCCGATTGATGACGGGGTGTCCAGAACTTGACACTTGCAGGATATGGAAAGCGATCTGGTATAAGCTAAATCAATTAAGGACTGCTTACCTTCTAAAGTTAAACCGGAAAGTCATCAGTAAAGTAATAAGGGTGATAACTGGCCACTGTCTCATAGGCAACCATGCCAGCAGACAGGGCACCATATAATGACCTCTGCCATCTGGATGAAGTAGAGGAAAAAATACTAAAATACTACTTTACCTCCTGGCATACCGTGCACTCGCAGAAACCATAAGTAAACTGCTGGGCGAATATTATTTCAACCAGCGATGTCTTACAGTTGCTTAAAGCCACTAATTGGCTGTAAAAGAGGTCAGAAATGACCAACAAACGCGGAATTTAAAGCAAGGACAAAGGATAAATGAGTTTTTAAATATAAAGCCGAAAGTGATAGCACAATGGACTGGATGGTCAACTAGGCATTGGCTTTGAAACATCGAGGCAGATTTCGACGACTTCCATCGGTGGCGTGGTTTACTGAACTCCTCGTCTCTCTTAAAAATGTTCCATTGTTTGCTAAAAGGTCCTCAATATCCCCGTTCCCGTTCGTTGGAATGCATTTGCTTTGGCTCGAAGAGGAGGTAAGCTCCAATTCACGCAACGTCTTGCCATCATCATCGTCATCAGTTCCTTTGTACACACAAAACCTAGTGACCTTCATAGTGCATCACATTTTCAGGCAAGTCTCGCAAGCAAACGAACTGTTCACACGAAAAAGCCCAGCTACCAGTGCAGCAATGTCCTCCAGAAGCCTGAAACACAACAAGTGCGTTCACACTTTGATTGTGGCGTTGATTACGAACTTCCCGGGGTGTTGTGGAAGTGAAGGCTTTCCTTCATTTTGTTCCCAACAGCACAAGCATGCTTTTCCGACTTCCACCTCATGGAACATTTGTGGCTGCTGGCAGCTATTAAATAGGTTGCCAGAGCATGCTGCTCCCGTAATTAACGCTCCCATAGATGTTGCTGCTCGTGTGTTTCAAAAATCTACTAATGTTGCCATACTTAGGCGTTTAACGTTGAGTACCATTCGCAAGGCTGGCTGCTTTCGCGAGTATATGTGTGTTTTGTTGGCTCTCCGCAAGCATCCATTGCCAAGCAAACCCTCCAGACTTCGCTCATTTAATAATTATTTCAATTAATTTTTAGCTGATGTCCTTGCAGTGGGTGCGGTGTGCGGATGTATCGCAACCGGCAGCGTGTGAGTCTAATTGCTTATGCAATTGTCAGAAACTTAAATTCCTTGTAATCCCGACCGGATTACATCTTTGCTCATAATGTATGCTTTTGACAGGAGCAACACATGGGGTATTGTGTTCGTGTTCTCCTTTGCCTCGTTATCCTTCTGTTATTCTTTGGTGTGCTGGCTTTCCCAAGCGATTTGCGCTAACCACCTGTACTCTGTACCCTGTAGTCTGTTGTCATGTCCTGAAAACGAGTAAATTACGAACAAGGACCGTAACGTACTACCGTCGGCCGTCGCGTGGTGGAAAAAGTAAGCAAAAACCTGCTGCTCCTTGTCGATTGTTTAGTATTAAAACCGCCAGCACTGCACACGCCGTGTGCCCGCGGAAGTTGGTGGCGGGACCGTCTTTCAGAAAAGTTTCATATTTTCGCGGAACCCGGACGAGAGCTGCGTATTGATCGTTGGTGAATTATGAGCCAAGTACGTTGCATGCATTTTCATACGTATTTATCCACCAGCCACCGTTGCTCCGGCTGGCTGCTGGGTGGCAGACCAGACCCCCAAAAACCACAACAGCCCGATCCGGTATTTTGCGAAAACCACAATCCACCCAGTGTCGAACAACATTTCAATTTAGTTTTGCACTCGTTTGCTGTTGTTGTGTGTGGCCCCTGCTGTTGTTGCAGTCGATGTTGCTTGGATGGCTGTTGCTCGGCCCTGTGCTGTGCTGTGTTGTTGTTCTATTATTTCGTGTGTGATTTATCGGTAAAAATGGCATCCGAGGAAAAATGTTTTCCAGCTCTTGGTATTCAATTGAAGCACGTACTAACCGAATGGGGAATAGATGTTGTTTGCGCATTAGTTGCAGTAGTGTGGGCAACACTGCTCCGCACAAGTATGGTTTCCCTACTGCCGGTGTGTGATAATGTGTGCGTGAAAATGTGCAGTCTTTGTCCGAGTAGTTATTAATTTTGTTTTGCGACTGTGTTCTCTGTTTCGGCGAGTTGGTGCAAGTAGCGGTGATTAGGTAAAAATGAAGGAATGAAGTCACAGTTTTCGCAGTCCATAATTCCCCACCTCTTAGCTTGGATGTTTGTGGAGGTCTATCACCTGCACGAGTGTTCCCATTTTGATGACACTTGTTAGACGGATTCGTTATGTTGCCCACAGTCCGAGGTGTACCCGGGCCTAGCTTCGTCGGCAATTACTCGTTGTGAGTGGCTCGAAGGAGGTGGAATCGTGAACTAAGTTGGCAAGAATTGGACCTGGACACCCAGTTGGACTGGGAGTTGAAGCACATGCCCACTTCGTCCCCACGTTTGGACACCGTGTGGCCAGTTGTTGCTAAAATCAATAAATAGAGACATGTACCCCATCTAACAGTATTTACAGATTGGTAAAACAAATTGGCTAGTCTATGTGTAGCTGCTCTCCGGAAAGCCACATCAACCTAACAGCAACCAGGAGTCTATGTCGAGCAATAAAACGCTTATTTGTAGAAAAAAAATGTTTTAATCAAAAAGCCAGTGACGTATCAAACTTGACTCAAAGAAGAACCTCAAGAGTAGACTTAAGTGGGTATCGTAATAAGCAAACAAATGGTTGGACACAGACTTTATTTCAGAACCTCTTATAATCGAGTTGTTCTTCCATCCCGGAAGACCTTCAGAGTGTAGGGCATTAGATCATTGGTCAAATTGAAGAAAAGAGATTCAAGCCATTTTCATCAGCAAGGGCCCATGAGTCACATGCTTACAACTATGCAGGCTGTACTAATTTTGGCAATAGACCAAGACCAAGCCAAGCCGAAGTCATAAGCTCCCAAGCATAGGCAGTCGCGTGATATTGCTGTCCATTGGATCGAGAGCGGTAAAACCAAACCGAGCGACAATCGCATGATGGCAAAAACGCTGTTGCTACATAAGAAGAAGCTGCTCATATCATGCTTTCATTCTCGCTGCATGTAAGCTTGTGCCTGACAACACGCTCTGCTTACAACACGACATGTTGTGGTGTCTGTAGCAAATTTTTTCCTTTCCGCTTAGAGTCCTATTAAGATTATTGTATAAACCAGGTTTAATTTTATGTTAAGGTGGTCTTACTCACCCGATGTTTGGACTCAAGTCTTCAAGACCCAGATTTTAGTGTTTTATTTTTCTGGGAGCCACGACTGGCTCCCACACTCATGGAGTTCAATAGATTAGGCCACTTGTGCTAGAAGTCAGAGAATAAAAATATTCAAGCTAATGTGACACTTTCCAGATTTCTTGACTTTTGTAAGCTTTATTATCTTTTGGCAAACCTCGCAAATTTTCTTAGTTTTCCTTAGAGTTCCACAAACAACTGATTGACTTGAATATGAATTTGAATTCTTATCTCAGTTCAGCAACTCTTCGTTGAATTGACCACTAAACTAAAGGACGGTATCTTTTTTACTTTTGGATCGGAGGTAGATAAGGGTGTCGCCTGGCGGCCGTACCTCACTTAGCCTAACATCTCGAGTCCATTGTGCCCTTGATATGGTATTGCATTTACTGCCACGAGAACTTTTGTTATCAAAACCATCCGGATTCGATTAGGTGCGGTGGTACACATGACGTGGTATTGCAACGTCGCCTCTTGCATCATACCCTCACACGCTAACGGCATCGATAAGTGTAAAAGAAGGATTGACCTTCGTTGCGGCAACAACATCTACATGTGGTCACATACGCAATCCCCGTCAGTCTAAATCGCTAGTCAACCCACACATCGCATTCAGGACCGTCTCGAGCCTATGTGATGGACATAGTGACAACCCTGTTTACAAGAGCACCCTCAGTGCCAATCTTAACATATGGATCTGAGTTGTTCGCTGACTAATCAGCAAACCAGTCAGCCAACGCGGCTGCACGGTATGTTTAGCAGATTTGATGTTTAGCATTCTCCTAGGATGCGAATTGGAAACATTCTCAGACTACAGATCGTGCTTATTACCCTTCAAAATTATTCACAAGAAACAGTCAAGTTATCTTTATGAAAAGATCCCCTTCTGTCGATCGAGTAGTACTCTTACATTAAATCCCATGTAGAATGTTATGCGGACACTTCTTTCTTTGAGCTGTTCATCTCTGGAATCACCTACCTACACTAGGGTCCAAGATCGAGCACACATAATTTAGTAGCGCTTGTTTGTCCTACTTCACCTGATCGAACTGAAATAATTCCCGCAAGATTACACTTTTCTTACACTTGCCCGAACAGCAGATCTCCCGAAATATCTCCCTTTTTTATTATTATTATGAATCCCTTATCGCGAACAGCGGACTAAATTAAATGTCAAATCATGTCAAATCGTAGCTTTTTGCAAGCGAACATGTGGCGAATCGTCATGAATCCACTATTAAACAGAGAATAAATTGCAGCCAAGTAGCCAACGGCTAATTTGGAGGCTGAAAGTGAGCATATCAATCGGCCATAATATGTGTACACGTCCCATCTCAACAACAGCGTCCCTGACAATGACCCAGTTCCGCGACCAACCGCAAGCGCTTATCAAACATATGGACAATCAACAATAATCGCCGACAACTGAGAATGATTCTGCAGAAATATGATGATTTTAGTTTTCTTCTTGAAGTTTGAATTTGATCCAATACTGTGGACGTTTTCAACTGCTTCAATGGCACAAGCACCTTCAACTGTTTTTCAAAAACCTTTTTTCGTTCGATTACGGGAACGAGAGAGAATCTCATTAAATTGTTTTTCAACATGGTTTGGGTTGTATCGACGAAATTAATCCTTAGCTGATTGTCACAAACCTTAAAAAATTGGGTTACATACAACTGTTTGAATGCTATTGCCATGCTTTACTTTCAAGTAAAAAATGCTGGGTTAGCCTAAGGCTTCATCGCTCTGGCTTAACAGCTAATTTCTTATTTTAATAATTATATGTTAGCTTTAGAAGCCGTTAGAAGCCGTTTAGCGTTAGAAGCCGTTTATTTGAAGATGGCGATATAATGTTGATATGCGTGCCATCAATACGGGTTTCCTTCTCAGGGAGCTAAGCAGTGTGCATAAAGCATTTCAGATCCATTTTTCGCAAGGCTGTCCACTTTCTCGTTTCCTCGTACTCCAGTGTGGCCTGCAAGAATATTTCCCTGACAAGAATATTTCCCTGACACTCTGTACGCCAGTTTCGACGTTAAGATCTCCGATGTTATGGGTCGAAGAAGTTGGAAATCGTTGTATAGGCTATGTTGAGTTCCTTGAGTACGAGTGGTGCTTCGTGTATCGCAGCCACTTCAGCTTGGAAGGCACTACAGTCGTCTCTTAATGCCACAGATTTCTCAAATCGGTCACATAATATCCCTGCTCCTGTACCCGCACTCGTTTTTAAGTGAGCAGTGTACAACGAGAATACACCCTTTCTACCAATTTTTGCCTGCCATTGTTCCCGTTCTTCGAGGGGACTAGTTTTGGTGGTCCGTTTGGTTGCTATGCTAGATAAGCATGGTTCTTAGCGCCATTTCTGTCATCTTCTGCTTAAGCTGTAGCTAAACTATTGGCTTACATCCTTCCTCTACCACATCATCAAGAGGAAAGTAGGTAGGTATTTGGATGACCTTACCGCTCATGGCACATGGGTCTATTATGCCCATGTTAAGGAATGGCTTATTGCCGTAAGACTCGCTTCAGTCCACATATCAATCCTAGGAGGTTTTCCAGCTCACCGCAGATCTTTGACGAAGTGCTATGAAGGAACTGTCTATTTTTATTCAGCTTCGACCGTAGAGCTGGTGCTCCAATACTCAGACCAAGCTATCAAATGCTGGCTCAGTCCAGAGATTCGTCTTCTGGTTTTTTCCCTTATGGAGTTGACCGGCTTGTACCCATACCGGTCAGCAGATATCGGGGAATCATAATTATTTTTTTGCACCACCTTGGCGATCAATTAAAGTTCTTTCGGCATAGATAGGGCCGCAGTAGACGAAAGAAATTTACGCTGCCCTTATCGTACTTGATCTTCTTTGCATGGCACCACAGTCCTGAGGGAAACTGGGTCTCAATCAACAAGTGCCTTCAGATAGAGCGATTAGATTAGACGTAACCTATTATGTCTTGGCTTAGAAGCAAGTGTCCCTTATTTTCCCACTGGCTCGGAGTTAAATAATATTTAGGCCGGAACCTTAAAACTCTCATATGGATAGACCTTAGACGGAAAGTTAATTAGCAAATTGGTGGGCGTAAAACTGGACAATATGTCGACGGCCGTGGCGTTGTTTGTCTGTGCGTCAACTCCTTTGCAATTGAACCTCGCTGCCTGGGTTCGATTCCCTGTAGGACCAACATTTTTTTCCACGGCCGCACATCTTTCGTGTCAGTGACAGTGCTCAAGAAGTTCAACTGTCTCGATCTCAAATTGGCCGTTCGGAGTCGGCATAAAGGTCTGTAGGTCCCTTCCACTCTTACAACAACAATAATACGCCCAACTGGTTGCTGAGAAGCTAGGCCCTGGGACTCTGGTGTGACTGCAGGTTGAAGTGACTTTGAATTACTTTTTTTTTTGTATGTTAACAATTTTTAATTATGTTTAATATTTATGAACCGAAAAAATTAATGATACGGAATGAATTTCCATTAAAAATCTTTTTAGCTCTTTTTTTCTTGTTTTGAAATTCGGAATTGCTTTAAGACACTGTGGCAGCGAATTCGTAAATTTGGGGACGGTACGTAGTTCAACGTAGTTCTCGGTCTCCATACAAGTTGTATACTCTCGGAACATCAAGCATCCCTTGGGTGCGTCTTCTGGTGTTAGGCGTGTGACATAGTGGTTGCTGGAACCGGGGGTCCCTCATGTACTGCAGCAGTGTTGTCATCTGGAAGATTGCTTTGACATCTAGAACTTGAAAAGTTGAGTTAGAGTGTCTAACGATGTTGTGTGCTTGATATCTTATCCAGGTGTGATTTTGCTGCGTTTCCCCAGGCCAGATTGCCGTATCTGATGCGCGATTCTGCTTATGAGGAATACACCTGCTTAAGCACTTCTACGTTTGTGTAACGTTTAAGATACGTCATTGCGAAGACGGTGCTCTTAAATTGCAGGCGCAGGATGTTGATGTGCTCACGCCACAGAAAGTTCTCGTCGATGGTAACCTACGTATTTGGCACTTCTGACAACTTCGATTTCGTTGCTGTCGGTTGATTGCGGACAGCTGTCAATTCGATGAACAGTTTGGAAGACTTCTGCAAGTGTTGATGGAGGGCGAATGTGTTTAGCATTTATGACCAGGCCATTATCATGGCACCATTCGGATGCAGCGCTGAATTCGTCCTCCATTATCTGCACAGCTGAATGCAAGTTTTGGTGTTTCACCACGATTGCCAAGTCGTCGGGATACACACAAGCCCTCGATTTTTTCAATAACTTCAGTAGCTCTTTCGTGAAAAGGATGAATAAAATGGGGCTCAATTTTGAGCCTTGTGGCCCACCGCATTTGACTTCCTTTTCAGTACTCAATGCATCATTTACCTTGACTTGGATAGTTCTGTCAGTCAGATAACTTTTGAGCCAGTTTGCCAGGACTCCTCTCAAGCCCTTTCTGCTGACACTTTCTTTGAGCTTTTCATGTGTCAAAGTATCGAATGCTTTGCTGAAATCGAATCGAGTTTGGAGGTTTTGCAGATACCAGGCCACGTTTTTGCCGATGTAACCTTTTTTCTAGCGGGCCCAACGGTTGATCCATCGGCTAGAACGCTACTGTGATAGTTGGAATCTGATCTGACAGTGAATCTTGGAAAATGAAAAATGATGATCTTTAGGGATGGAGATGGTATATATTCGAGAAACGAAATGTGGGGTCGGAATTTGGAAATTCTGCGAGAGTGTAAGTAAGTTAGTAAGTAACCTAAGCTTTAAATTAGATGAGGCAAAAAGAGCTTTTTCTTCAGTCTGGGGACGTTGCATGGAGAGTGGGCTTGTGGGCCATAGCGCAAAGATAGAGATATTTCGTGACACTCGTTCATCCATTATGTTGTACGGTGCTCAAGTGTGGGGTCACTGGGAGTTCGATGTTGTGGAGCAGTTTCTAAGCGAATTTTTCGGTTGCCGTCCTGTACTCAGCATTACATGGTTCACATGGAAGCTTCAATGCCACCGGTATTCTTAGATACATTGAAGATGCACTTCGAATATGTACGTCTTGAAGCTGCTAAGGATGGATGGAGGAAGACTTCCCAATATGATCCTCAAGCCGATGATCACTTTAAGAGGCAACCTCGTCAAAAACTGGGAAGAAATGGCGGTTGAGTGCGGAAAAAGTGTACGAATTCAACCAGACATCAGACCCTTTGTGCTCAGAATTGGATGGTGTAAGTGTGGTTATGTCACAGAAGCACATTCTTCGCAGTTCGGGTTGATTTATAGCCAGCTCGACCACAACTTGCAAGAGGGGTCTTACTTCTTGAGGTCTTACTCGACAGCCGCTTTCAATGATAAGCGTGATTTTTAAAATGAGAGGCGAATTTATCGACCTCAACAATATTCCACAGCGCCCTGACCTACCTATCGTATGTGACGTTTGTAACCTCAAGGGGAGAGAAGATGTTTACCACTTCATCGCCAGATGCCCGATACTAGAGATTAGATTACATGCTTCGGTAGGCCCGCTATTTTGAATGTAGGTCTCGGATGGGAGAAGTCATATAAGTACACGACGTTGGCATTGAATTATAGAAGCCGAATTGTTGGAGGCGACTTTTAAGTTTGTACTTTCAACTGACAACTAATTAATTTAGCTCCAGGCGCTTGCCTAACAGTCGTTGACAAGTCCTTAGCAGAGCGTCGAAGTCGCTTGAGCGGGTTAAATCCTGCGAAATTGTTTGCCATTAAGATCCTGTTAGCGAGCGAAGTGAGGCACCCTAGTTACCGGATAGACTTCAAATTCGGCCTTATTTCCAATCGCAATAACCTTTTTCCCACAGGACCGCTTTCGTGAGTGGAGCTTAATTAGCTATAACTTGGCAACTTTTTAGCCGATTGTCACGATTGCGGACTGATGGTCTGTGGACTTTATGTGGCAAAAATGTCGCAAAGCAGTTTTTCCCCATGACACTTTTGAGAGCGACATTGTGCCAAATTTGAACATACCGCCTAATGACAATTTCAAACGCATATTCTACCAATTTGGGAAGAACTGCTTTAATATATGTTGTCGATTCTGTTCGCCTTTCCTCGACTTATTCCGCTTACCGACCCTTGCTCAAGCATGCTGGCAATTGTACGGAATTCTGGAAGACCATTCCCCTAGTGTTGGCCAGTTAGTTCCCAATTACCCTGTTGACCGAAATAACACTACACGACTCGACTCGCGCGCTAGATCGTCGCCTTGACACAATGGTGAATGCTCCTCCATGACATTTCATTTCGTATGTGCCCAAGTGGTTAGCTCTTCGAACACACGTCAGACAGGAACAAGCGGTTGCTGCAGAGACTACTTGATAAATTGACAATATTGTGGCTTCATTCATGCCATTTTGCCTGAAACATTTTTTGACATTGCTAGTCTCGGCGAGTTTGTTACAGTCCTGGACCATTCATAAGCCTTCATCGTCTTTCGTCAGAACCCGACGAGTTTTTCAGTAATTCCAAACCTATTATATGCATTTTTTTCGAGGATCTGTGGGCTTTCTTGACCTGTAGCCGCCATGAGGGAGGGACCTATCACAAAGTTGAGAGACAGCTTCATGCGTTCACACAAGACGGCAGCTGAGATCTAGGACGCCATGCTAAGCAGATGGCAAAGGGGCCTCTTTTTGCAGTTTCTTCATGTTATTTCGAAATTTTAGCAAAACGTCGAGAAGAGCCCTCGCTTCTCAAGTAGCTTCGACTTCCAAGCGAATGTTGGTAAAAATAGTTTCCATTCAAGGTCAAGGGTATCGTTGTGTCTTTCATGGCACGCTTTGCTGTGCTGCGTGTTAATGGAAGCAACCCACCGCGCGGCACGATAAGTGTTTTCAATCGTTTCCTAAACAAATGTCAGTCCCTTCTTCTGCAGCCGAACTGTCAGAATGTGACCAGGTCCCATAATAACTGAAATGAACAACATGAGCGCACGCGATTGCGTGACAAGTCTGACGTCATAAAATGTCTGTCCTCCTGTGAAAATGATACAAAGCACATCAGACAGGAACAATTATCCTGTGCATTCGATAGTGTCGGCGGGTCATACGTCATACGTGGTCATGGGTCGGTGCTTTGGTCTTGGCATAAGGGAGGACTGTGGTGGGTTGGGTAGGGAGGGTCAGTGTTCAGTTCAAGTCAAGTTCAATTGAGGAGACTTGCAGTTCAGATTCAGCGAGGAGCGGAAAATGAAATCGAGTGAATCTTCGAGGACGCGTCACAATCGGAGACACACATCATCCCAAAAAGTCTTCAACGCACAGTTCGGGAGTTGCTCTCAAGTTTTCAGACCCCGATGTTCCTGCAATCCAACATCCACTGATAAAGTGAGCAATTTACAAAAGTTTCGAGCGTCTTTCGTTGAAGTTCAGTTCAATTCTCACCCGGAGTCACTCTCCTGCTTGACAGCCTGTGTGGGCTTGTGTGCACATCGCACAGTCGATGCCATATGTTTATTGAAAATCATTTTCGGTACGCTGCTGCAATGGAATCGCGGCAACAACTATCACCGGCAGCAAGCACCCAGGACCCTCAGCACAAGTGACACGTTTATGAATTCGCTGCACATACCAGAGACACCCGGCCATAGCCCATCATCCCAGCTAACGATACGAGACACTGCTTGAACGTGCCAGAGCCCGTCCCACACCAGCATCGATGCGGAGGTACCCCGTCACACCGCGCCGCCTCGCACCATCGAAGGACGACGTTAGTTGCTGAAATTGTTTCTTACACATGATTTAATGCAGGATACGCGATACTTTCAGCATTCACATGCAAATTCATTTCAAGTTGTTGGCAACGCTTTGATTAGTGGGTAACGCGCGAACGCCGCTCCGGCTCTGGCACCTACCCACTATTTTGCCACCACGCCTCTTGAGCGCTGCTCGGGGAATACTACCCCGTAATCAGCATGAGCAAGTCAGGGACTCAGGCACTCGAGAGGACTGGGTGGAGTGAGTCCTTGACGCACAAGTGCCGTTCAGCGCGTTCGACGTGTGTATCTCTGGTGTGCAATCGGATGCTAATGCAAGTACTTAACTAATTGAACGAATATTTCGAGGATAATCGCGATTCCTCGAAGAGAATTTTTGAATTTTCAAATATCCGTGAAGAGGTTGTTTGCACTTCGATATTGCCACTTTGCGGGCTTAATTTGGCGATGGATCTCAAGGATGGGTGGAAGAGTTCGAGTAAATTGACGCACCTCTTGAGACTTCAGCTATGCAACTTTATTGAGCTAATTGTAGAAAGTTGGCAGCACAGGGGGCAGTCTGGCAGACAGGATCGGAATTGCCTGCACGAGCAAGGTGGTGGGCGAGCTAATCACCGTCGTGGTTGGGATTCGGATGCTCGGCACCGACGGTGTGATGATGGGGCCGATTCGATATCGATTTTCGTTCCAAAATGCGACTGGAGCTGGCGGTACAATGGGATCCAATTGCGAGTTCACACTGGGATACTGGGACCGGCTGACAGCAACTCCTAGCAGGCCGAGGGCGATAAGCTGCTGGCAAAATAAAAACAAGAGGCAAAAAAATGCGATTGTAGCGTGAAGCGAATGGATTCCACTTGTTCATGGCTTACCAATCTGCACATCACGACGGAGACTTCTTTGCGTGCACACTCGGTTTCCGTGGAGTGAATGATGTCACCCACTTCGGAGGTGACACGTTTTATATCAAAGAGTTCGTGACAAATGGGAACTCATTTTCTTGTCACTTATCCCAGAGGCGTGTGGCAGGGACGGTTTCCGTGTGGGGCCGGGCGGCTGCACTGACAACCCAGTGTGCCACATTCCCGGAAAGCCTGGGAAATCATGTGAGGCGCTATCTCGGAGTTAACACTGCGTGCCCATCTCGATTACGTCAATCGAGGCTTAATTGCGTGGCAGTCATGTGGTTGTGCCAACCGGCACTCCATCAAGATTTGTTGATTATTATCGTCTCGAGTGGTGTCTGCTCGAACTGATTGGGAGGAGGAAATGTGCAGTGAGCTGGTGAGATGGACGATGGCTGATGGCGAGTGTTGTGGTATGGCATGTGAGTGAAGGGGTTTAGCATCGGGTTGTGCTTGTGACTAACACTCAGCTGGGAGGCACTTGTGACTAAATGCCGTGACTTTGGTTCGCGCGAATCTTCGAATATCGAACATTGTTCCGCACTTACCCTAGTGCTCGTGGATTAACATCATTGTACAGTCGACTCTCGATAATTCGAACTGATGGTTAGGTCCCGTGGAAAGACCTTGATAAATCGAACTTGGTGCGCTCATTAATTCGAAGTGATTGCACAGTCGGGCGGCGGGCAAGAACGTTGTAGCTAGGATCCTCTCAGAAATTCGAATATTTTTGCGGTTTTTGGTTCTTGTTCTCAAGCAGTTGTGACGTAGGTATGCGACGTAAACAACGCAAGTAAGAAATTCAACCTCGCAGGATGGATGGAGCTTCCTGCGAACCTGTGACTTTCGATGATATTGTACGTTTTGACGGTGATATGGAAGCCTGCGGTTCACTGTGTGACGACGAAATTTTGGCAGCCTCCAATTCAAGCAACACGAATGAAGACGATGATGCAGAAGAATCAAAAGCAGAACCCATCTCGCACATCAATGGAGGCAAAGTCATTGCTGTGTCCGTTATGTGAACATTTACTAAGAACGGAAGTGACGTATTCCTGGCACCGGCTGTCATACACAACGCTCTCCGCCAAGATAGCTGGAATTTATAAAAACTTAAAAGTCACTGATTTCTTTTCAAAATAATCCGTGTGCGTTTTGGCGAAGCTGCGTGCCCAGGACCGTCAACGATGGAAGACAGCAATGGCTCTGGATCAGACCCACCAAGGGTCGTCGGCATGATAAGTGTTGTAAATTATTATTGTATGTAGGCACTTATTTCGTTTTGGTCCTTCAGTTCAACTAAGTAATTTTTCTCCGAACTCTGGTTAATTCCGGTCTTTTGTAAGCTCCCTTGAGTTTCGAATTGTCGAGAGTCGACTTTATTCAACAACTCTCCGTCATTCTGACGAATATTTCTGGTGAATATCAGCACGGCATTCGAAAAGGTAGTCGAGGCACTATTCATAGCCTAATGGGTTGATAAAAATAAAGCAGTTCCGGGTAACCGCTTCGATCTCAATTGAACATGGCTATGGACATTCAATGGGACAGAAACAAGAGACAATGCTGTTGACATGGAAAAGGCCTGAACTGGAAGAAATATGTCGAATTGAGTAGGCTGGGCTTTAGTGTTATGTTATGCTGGCGCTACAGTCTGCCTCCAGTTTCACCAATTCTTGTTGATTATGTTACCCGAGAGACTTTCGGGGTGTATGTATATGGAATCGTAAGCGGCATGGGTAAATGAACAAATTATTGAAGAATGAAGGTCCATGACTGGAAGTGACACGACAGCAAATGTCTCGTCGACACCCGAGGAAATCATTGAAGCTACAAATGGCTTTCTAATACCGAAAACACAAACGGTGACGGAGTCTTAGAAGGAGGCAGAAGTGCCAGAATTCGTAAACCCGCCACCGACAATAGCCAACGAAGAACTTCCGCAAATTGCTTCAGAAGCAACAATTATTTGCAAAAAATTAACTTGCCTTAACTAAGATGACTCACACAACACAAAACATTGCCTGAGGTATAGCATCAAAGAGACAAGAAGAAAATCCATGAAACTCGCATTCCCTGGAATTTAAAGTTTACGTGACTGAATTTAACTGCTACTGCTTGTACGGGAGAAAGCATCTAAGAAGTCGAAAAACTTGTTCTTGAGGACGCCCGAATAAAGGTGAAAATGATGGCAGAGATCACCAAGCTTTCAATTGGTACCATTCTCCATGACCATCTTAACCTTTCAAAGGTCAGTGCAAGGTGGGTGCCACGAATGCTCACAGCGCCTCAGAAAAAAGTGAGAATCGCATGCTGTAGAGAGCTTTTGGAGATGTGTAGTGAGAACGCGGATCGAATTGTTACTGGTGACGAAACATGGGTCCACCACTATGACCTTGAAAGCAAACAAGAGTCCATGCAGTGACATAAAAAAGGAACAGACCCCCGAAGAAGTTCAAAGTCACTCCGTCTGCCGGGAAGCTGATGGCCACAGTTTTTTGGGACTCAAAGGGAATCTTGCTCATTGAGTACAAAAAAAAGGTGAAACCATCAACGCCACATCCTACGCTTCCACCTTGCATAATTTGCGGGAGGAAGTTAAAAAGAAAAGACTCGCAGCGGGTGTGTTGCTTCTTCATGACAACGCTCCTGTTCACACGGCGCGAGTTTCCAAGGCTGCTGCGCGAGATTGCGGTTTCGAAGAAATCCAACACCCACCCTATAGTCCAGACTTGGCCCCTAGTGACTATTTCCTGTTTCCGGATTTGAAGAAATGTCGTCGTGGAAAAAGATTTTCGGATGATGAAGATCCGACTCAAGTCGGCAATAAAAGGGTATTTTGCAGAGAAAGAGGAAATTTATTTTTTTGAGGGTTTAAAAAAGCTTATCTCAAGATGTAACAAATGCATTGATGTTAGAGGAGATTATTGAACAATAAAAACAATTTAAATTGAGTGAAATTCCTTTATATCGATACCGAGAATATATTGAACGCCCCTCGTATATTTAGTGTATACGAAGCGCACACTTTTGGTCAAAGCTGCAATATTTTGAGTTTTGCTTGAATGACGGAAAAGGGCACAAGTTTATTTGGCTAAGGGCTTATTCGGGGTTCATTATTTAATATCATTTAATTCGAATGCTCACCGACGCAAACGACTATTTTTTAAAACTTTCATTAGAATCTTGTGAATGCATTGCAAATGAAACATTTAAATTTAGACAAATCGGAAATTATTTTGAAGAAAAAAAGTGTGACTTCAGTAGATAGCACAAAGAAAGGTTAGTGAATTTATTTATGCATATGTAGAGGGTGCTTAAATTTTAAGGGCCAATGTTGATTTTGAATAAAACACAAATTATTTAGGAAATTATTGTCATTTATTTTTATTATGATAATACCGGTATGGTTCAATTATGTGTGGAACAAAATATCGGCCAAATGGCCGCCGCGACCTAGGCGGCACACCTCCTTCCGATGGTCCAAATTTTCGATGACGCTGAAGCATAATTGAGGTTCTATGCCGTTAATGTGCCGAATTATCTCATCCTTTAGCTCTTGAATTGTTGCTGGCTTATCGAGGTACACCTTTTCTTTCAAATAACCCCAAAGAAAAAAATCCAACGGTGTCAAATCACATGATCTTGACGGCCAACGTGAGATAACACAACCATTGTTTCGTTAGCTGTGTGGCAAGTGGCACCGTCCTGTTGAAACCACATATCGTCCACATTATTCACATATCTTCCAATTCGGGCCATAGAAAGTTCGTTATCATTTCACGATAGCGAACACCATTCACAGTAACTGCCTAAACGGCCTCATTTTGGAAAAAATACGGCCCGATGATGCCGCCAGCCCATAAACCGCACCAAACAGTCACTCTCTGTGGGTGCATTGGTTTTTCGACAATCACTCTTGGATTATCATTCTCCCCAATGCAGCAATTCTGCTTATTGACGAATCCACTGAGGTGAAAATGTGCCTCATCACTGAAGATGATTTTCTTCGAAATTCGATCATCCACTGTTGCCACTTCCTGTCACCATTCTGACCATTGACGACGCTTGAAATGGTCAAGAGGCTTTAGTTCTTGAGTCAGTTGCACCTTGTAAGCGTGTAAATGCAAGTCTTTATGCATAATGTTCATCAACGATGAGCGTGAGAGGTGCAATTGTTGGGCACGACTACGAGTTGAGGTGGACGGCTCTTCAGCCACACTATCGCGAACAGCAGCAATATTTTCTGCAGTACGAGCTGTACGAGCACTGGTGTTTGCACATCTCCTACAGACCCGGTCATTTGCTCAAATTTTTGCACGATTTTTCCGATTGTACGCACATTTGGACAATTAAATTGACCGAAAAAATCACGAAGTGCACGATATAAGCCTAAATAACTTTAACGCGTTGCTCGATTGTGTATCTTGCCATGGTTCAAATTGAGTTAGTCTGAAATTGAGGAATGCCAAATGAAATGCAGAAAAAAACTTGACGTTTAGGTGTGGTTCACATTCAACAGCGGCCCTTAAATAACCACCCTTTATATTTGCTTTCAACAAGCATTATTTTCTATAAAAATAAAAATAATATTTTATAATATATTACATTTCATAAATACATTTTAAAAAAATGTATATAAATAAATAAAAGAATAAATAAATAATTAAATACGTAAGTAAGTATTTTGAGAAATAAGTAATCTATAATTTACAAAGAACAATATAAGAAACTATGTAATTAGAGTGGCTCAAGCTCAGCAACTGGTGTTTTTGCAACAGTTAGGCATTTCGACAAAAAACTGCTCGTTGAGAACTTCAATGAGTTGTTCCAGCCTGTTCTTGCAAAATTAGAGTTGAGAAATCACAATGCGTGTTTTTGCACAACTCCCCCACACAGAAGAACCTTATGTAATTATTGCTTTAAAACCGACTTTAAACAATATCAGTTTGCTTGACGACTTAACATTGACTTGCGATTAATTACTGAATACAACATTTTTGTGGCGATGTTTACTTTATCGAAGGTGTACGAATATGCGTACCGCATGTTAGTTTCGTGTCTAAGTTCACCCCCAAGGAACTTGACGAAACTAGCCCATGGTATATTACAGTCGTTACTTTTTAATCTGTTTGGAGGAACATGGCAATGCATTGATTTTAACCTTATAGTGTTTAAAATATACATCGAAAATATTAAGGCCATATTGTAAGCGATGTAGATGCAGAAAATGGTACAATGACTGTACCGTTTGTATGAGACGTTTACAGAGCCGTGTCGTTAGCATATACATTTATTTAAATTTTCGTACAAGGAAAAGTTTGCTCAATATTACGAATCTGTCGAACGCCACCTGATTTCACTTTATTTTTTATTTCTTATACTTAGATTTCGTCGCGGACACTCTCTCTTGGGGCTTAATCCTTCCACCCGGTTAAAAATGCACATTTTTTCGGGCGAGGTACATTTTTGGCTAAGAGAGATATAATTCGACATCGAGAAAGTTTGATAGACATGACGCGCACCATCATCGGTCCTCCGAAATGAGGAAGGAGAGACACTTATCATCAACGGTCTCGGATGTTATCCGATTTTCTGTGTCCAGCGCTAGATAATATCGACAAATCCATGCTTTGGTTGAAACATGACGACGAGAGACATTTGGCGATAGGATCATCTCACAGCGAGCGTTCATCAATTGCCCGCATTACACCACCCGATTATATTCTCGCGGGCTGGATTAAAGGGAATAAGGGGCTAGGCTCGAGGGAATAAAGCCGCATATATTGCACGTAGTCCTAAACAATTAGACCGCTTGTCTGAGAGACTGGCACTGAACCCGATGAGGTCATTTGAATTATGTTACATTTAAAACGTAGCCTCAAAGCAATCCATTGTCGTTTTATTCAAATCTCATTTCCTATCGTACTTGTTTCTTTATTTGGGCCCCAACCTAAATGCCTCTCCAACTAGCAACGATCTCGGGCTAGCTGCCTCCAGTGCTGAAAGTCCATTTGTTTTAGGTCCTTCCTTCTTGTTGTCGCACAGGTTCGGAGTCGAAATCTCTTCAAGCCGGAGCTAAGTTGTCTATGCGCTCTACGTGGCCCAATCAGCTTCGGCGTTGATTCCGTTGAATACGTGGACGCCTGGCTAGGCTCATGTCGCTATACAGCCCCCTAAGTCCATGCTCTTATTTAGGCAAGCTTTTTAAGAGCTCGGTGGATATACAAAAATTTAAGTTCTTAGTTGTTGGACAGTGCGGGGATTAACTGAAGTGGCATCAGACCAATTTAGCTTGTCGATCAGGACAGAGCTAGTGGTGCTTCTCCAACCACTTCCGACAGAGACAGACTCCCCGATTTCTGTTTCCTCTTTTGCCAATAGTACGCTAAGACGGACGACCATAATCTGCTTGGTAATAGTGAATCGCAAGTACTGCTGATTAAGTATTTTTGTAGAAATGTTAGCCTGGGTATTTTAAGCTGCACGATGGGCTGAACCTACACAGCCCTGGAAGACCGTCCGGTTTGGCCGTGTGTGGTTAAGAGTGGCGTGCAAAAGAGATGTCAATTCCGAACCATAAATCGGATGACCCTATACCGACTGTCTGCTATGTGAGCAGGCACACACACAATTCACACACATACCACTCCGCAAACACATGAAGTATGACTGTTGTCTCATCAAAATCACAAATCGCACTGCCTTCGTCCTCAGCCACCTAAGCACTTCGACCTCAAACTCGGACTTTCCTGGGCACGTCCAGCGAGAGATGTGAGTCGAGTGCTGAAGTCAATCACCGGCAAATTGTGTCAAATCAATCAGAAAATTCTATCACCCAATTTGAAACCCAATAGATGAACAAAAGTCATTCCTGACGAATACCCTTAACGAAACATACACACGCAAGGACGATGACATTGATCATATTCCTAACGTGCTCAACTTTTGAGACAGTCTCTCGTCGTTTTTGGGGCCGGTCGCCCACGCCGTCATTCATCTTCACTCGTCTAAGACCGACACCCAAGCTCTTCGTCCCCACGTGCTATCATGTTTCGTCCTTGTTGGCTACGCCCATCGAAAGGATGGAAGAGTGTGCTCGAGCCAATTTGAGGATATTTTTTATTTGTTTTTTGTTATTGCCTCGCCCCACTCAAAAAGACGGCATTTTGCAGTCACAGCCCACCCGAAAAGGAACCCAAAAATGGGCAAAAATGAATTAATAATCGTAGTTGCATGGATTTGTAGCCATTTCCTGACTGTGGCACCGGATATTTTCCCTCACTTGATCGGCACCTCCAATGGGCTCGTACACCGTCAAATGATGCACAGCGTCCTTTCGTCGGAGGTTAGGACTCGCAGCCGATTGAGAGCGGAGGCAAATAACTTTTGTAGCGGCAAATTTATTTGCGAATCAATATTTTATTGTTCAAAGGAATGTGACCAGTTCACGTTTGAACATGTCCTTGTGCCGCAGGCGAA
Source organism: Eristalis tenax (assembly GCA_905231855.2). Taxonomy (NCBI): domain Eukaryota; kingdom Metazoa; phylum Arthropoda; class Insecta; order Diptera; family Syrphidae; genus Eristalis; species Eristalis tenax. Next base: position 24,817,402 of record HG993126.1, read on the forward strand.
TCAAAAGGGACGATGCTGTGTGTGCCGGTGGGCGGCGGATGGTGCGAGTAACAGCGGTTGAATGTTTGCTGAAAATTTATCGGGTGCGGTGATTTATGGCCGTCGTTCAAGTTAAATATATTTTCAAAAGGATCCCCACACGCCCGGGTCTCGCGGTTGCCATGCAGAATTGGGGGGGAGGAGGTTTGTTTGTGAACGCAATGAGGACAGCGTGTATTATTAAAATTTTCATCAGCGCCGTCCACTCCAAATACAATTTCCAGTGCTTAAGTAAAATCTGCACTTACTGTAGATACCGATGGGCCTGCTCAGCCCGTGTAAGGACGCGCCGCCGCCGCCGCCGCTCCGTGGGAGTGCTGTCCGCTCGGCTGGAGTGGAGAAACACGGGTGTTTGTCGGGAGTTTATTTATTTCTGTTCGATTTAATTGAGCATATGAACGCAGGCGGGGACGGGGGACGGCCAAGCATATGTGTGCTATTGTGAGATTTAATGAATTTTCCCCCGTCGTTTCGTCCAGGCACAATTAAATCATTTTCTGTTTTGCTTTTACACCGATGAATTGCGAATTACAAGCTGGGCTTGTTTAAATCTGCGCCGCTTGTATGCACTTGCGTGCTGTTTTATTGTTTTCAAGGATGCGCGCACTTGATATCCGCATGGTAAGTAATTTACCACACTCGATGGTGAATGAAACTGATTGAAGTTCTGGAATCAATGATTTATGAAATAATTCTTAAAACGAGGGCCCGCATAAATGCGTGAATGACGTTTCAATGGCCGGTATGATATGGCGCCGGCTGATCGGATGCTGCTTCACTTGGAAATATTGCATTTCTTTACTTTCTGCTGGCTGCAGGGGGTTACTTGTGAGGATAGCTGCTGACCTCGAAACATATAATTGCGGCACGTCCATCCGATTGCTTCCACTTTATTGTGTGCGCTTTACGGTGAATTTCGGCATCCTTACATTGGAGTGAAATTATTCGCACACGAAATTCCGTGAAGTGGAAACTTCAACCCGAAAGCCGAAATGAATAATTCTCATGTCGACGGTTGTTTTTAATGATTGAAGATTTTCACTCAATCCATGTCGTTCATGGTCTCTTGGTTGCTTGAATTGGATTTTTGGTTGGTCACTTCTTTAACCGAGCCGACAGAAGTACGTGCTTGAAGACTTATGTGCCTGAAGCAGGATGGTCTTGATATTGCTCTGAAGTTATTGCCCATCACAGAATTTCGTGCAGTCATGAGGCTGAGTGGGGGGCGAAGGATTCAAAACGTCATGTAATTAACACTGCATTACTTTTACCAGATTTCCTGCAACCTGGAGCTGAGTGTTGGAGAGCCATGTCAAAAAGGCCAAATTTTGATCATTCATTCACTTAATTAATTCCCTCGTTTATATACACATTCATATGGACTGGTAGCAATTTTTAACAATATCCTCCGCTCGAGTTCCGACTCCAAAGGCAAATAAAGGCGGTTTCTTTTGGCGAGTAATTGAGATCTATCGGCGGACATTTGAGACTCTATTTCAGTCAGTTTAAAATGTTTTGGAATCAGTACCCGAGTCGAGGTTACATTTTGACCACATTTATAAATTCTATGACAACGGCTTTTGAGGAAACGACAACCATTCCCTATCCATGACTCATCGTGATATCGCAGAACAGACGTTAGCTGCATTCACTCTCCGCAGTTTTTTGAACAAAATCTCGAAAAGTGTTATGAATCCAGTTGTGCCTCTGCTTCCGACTGGTTGCAAAATATCATAAAACATCAACAAGGTACATCGTGCCTAAGCAAAACATGCGCTCTACTCCATCAACCGCTCTGACTCTGAATATGCCACACACAGCGCAATCAGACTCAAAGGGTCCGTATTCTGAACATCAAAACCCTATGGGCATCCTAGATCTTCTACCGACCGACTTCGTATCATTCTCAGCAGTCTATCAAACGCACACTCCTAGAACGCATAGCGGGCAGATGTGCAGAGATCGTAACCGGGTAATCGCGAGTGACTCCTCATGACAGACTTCGTCTTATTCTCAACAGTCTACTAATCGCGAGTGACGCCTCTAACGTGGGCGACGGAGTCGATGCTGGTGTGCTGGAGAACTCCGGTGTGTTCCTGGCGGAACTATTTTTAATCCGGGAATCGTATCACCAAGTCAGAATACATTCAAATATAGTGTCAAGGATGCCAAATGGGCTTATAGCACAGGAATGCCGAGCTATTCTGGTTAGAAGGTCGGCTCAAAATGCCCCTTAGGTTCCAAGTAACAAGGACATCAAAAGAAATGAGAAATCCGAAGCTCGCCAGTTCCCGCTTGCTGAGGAGGTGCACATCCCACTGCAAGCTGTCAGGGCTGATAACGCTCCGTTCTTCCTTAAAATAGTAAACCTCAGATGGGCTGGACTGACGAGCTGTGTACAATCGATCCAAAAGAAACACACTTCTCCCGCGAACATGATACCATGATCCCACTAGACTGCTGATGAAGTCTAGGAGATCATGGCGTCAAGCTTGGTGTTCCACACAGCACCTGTGGTCGCTGTTGAAACAACTCAGTTGAGAGACAGACCGTGACTGGCAGCGAGCGCTTGGTGGATCCTTCTACAACTCACTTGACAAGATCTGTGCGAAAAACATTACGATGTCTTTCTGAACTACCTCAGATTGGATTTAAGGATAAGTTTCCCAAAAATTTCTTCAAACGAAAGGACGTTTTTCCAGCACTTCCCAATGACAAAGGCTTCTAATTCGACCCATGCTACTGCTAGGTTAAAAACAGCGTCTTGTATTGATACTCCCTTAAAAGCTTCACCGATGCTGTCTAAAAGAGAACATAATATTCTCTAAAATTCAGTATAAGGTGGATTAAATAAATGGGAAGTCATTCAATGAGGACACACGAGGTTGGTGTGCTTTTCCTATAACAAGTGTTTTCACTTTATGGCTGCTAATGCACAGCACACGCGGTTTTTCGCTGAATGCTACTATTAAGTTTTAGAAGAAGTGAGAAGTGTTTCTGTATACTCAAAGATTCAAAGAAAACGCAAGTAAATGTGTTCACTATAGCGAGATTTTTTTGTTCACTATTTATTGGGTAAATAACTTAATTCGTGCGGTTTGCTAAGAGATGGCGTAACTTGCATATTCCATTGGAACATGCATTGGAAAGCTACTGTCATTGTACGCCAATTCAGTATATGTCATTCATTTGAAGCGTTAACAAAAATCTTTTTTTTTCACTCAAACATGTCGAACTCTGTGCCTGAAAAAAGTGTTTTTGCGGGAAGTTCTTCGTTCTTACTTTAATCTGAAGAAAACTGCTGCCGAAAGTCATCGTATTTTTGTGGAAGTTTATGGTGAACATGCGTTAGCTGAGCGAACGTGCCAAAAGTGGTGATTTTGGCTTGGCCAACCAGCGAAATCAAGGGCAAAGCCGAATATCTATGGCGCGAAGATAATGCTCTGTATTTGGTGGCATCAGAAGGGTGTGTATTATGAGCTGCTAAAACCGGGTGAAACCATCAATGGACAACGCCACCGAACACAATTAATCCGTTTGAAGAGAGCTGTAGGCGAAAAACGCCCGGAATATGCGACCAAACACGAGGCAATAATTTTCCATTATGACAACGCTCGGCCCCACGTTGCTATTCCGGTTAAGAACTATTTGGAAAACAGTGGATGGGAAGTTTCACCCCACCCGCCTTATAGCCCAGACCTTGCCCCTTCTGACTACCATTTGTTCCGGTCGATGCAGAACGCCCTCACTGAAATACGGTTCACATCAGAGCAGAATATCAAACATTGGCTTCATTCATTCTTGGCTGCCAAGGCGGCGCAGTTCTTTTGGGATGGGACCAACAAATCGCCAGGAAGATGGGAGAAAGTCATAGCTTCAGATGCGCAATACTTTGAACAATACATTGTACAAGTTTTTCCTAAACAAGCCTTCAAATTTTGAAGTTATAGACCCGATAGAATAACCTGTATAAAATATTGTGTGTTCACTATATTGGATTGTTCACTATATCGAGCATCTACTGCATATATAATTGCCCCTGGTTTAGTTGTAAAAGATTCAAGGCATGCCAGCCTTCTTGTATCTGTTCAGACTGCCAAAGAAAATCTTCTCAACCTCGAGCGCAATCACAGTTTGTTAAGTCCTGGGGAAAGGTTTTCGCCTAAGTGTTGACAAGGGGCTAGGTTAAATCAGTAATCAAAGAGGATCGGAGGAGACCACCAAGTTGAGGCAGGAATTGGAAGACTAAAGGCAAGGGAAGACGGAAGGGTACGACACCAGCCGAAGATTTGGGATGGCCAGGTTCGAGTCGGGTGGATGTAATATTTTTTTTTTGTCTTCAGTTTGGTGTGTGGTGTGTGAATTAGCCGTTGGAAGGGGAGAGTCTACAAAGGGACCTGGTAGTAGGCTCGCGAGTGCACGGCGGAGATTAGCCGAGTCACTCAGGAGTAGGAGTGCAGCAGAGGAGGTAAAATAACCAAATGCGGTGAAAGAAGAACAGATATAGAACAAATATTCCAAGAGTGAGAAATTGACTGTGAAATATCCAGAACTAATTTTTTTTCAGTACAGAGTCTTTTGGGCGAGTCTACCGTATCTACGGTTGGATAGTGATATACTGACCGTTAGGATAACATAAAGTTCGATTTCCTCTCTAGCTGTATGCATGCATTGTAGGTTTTCCTTGGATAACGAAGACTGGTCCACGAAGTTATCCCGGCACCCACGGTCCATGCCCCTATCACGTACGAGTCAACACGGGCACCCCATAGCACGCGTGTGGCGGCCGTATTTGTCGTCAAAACGTAGAACTTGAATTCGCGTTATTTGTTTTTTCTTAGGTCCGTGGTTAGCTTGATTAAGCGATCAAATAAGCGGAAAAGCTTTACAACAGTCGTTAAGCAGCCATCGAGACAACTGCGAGCAAAGTCTCTTGGCAGCGGAGATCGTTGGTACGCTGAAGAACGCAGGACGCGGCGTGATAATAGTGCGGCTTCAAATCCCGGTAAGACTGAGTTGAGGTTTCTTGATCCTGTTAAGGTAAGTTAAGAAAGAAAATACATTGTCTAGTTTTAAGATGGTCCTAAGAACAATAAATTGTTTTATAAAATAAGGCGAGACCCATTTTTGTGTGGCGATCCGCAAGGGTGGGGAATCAATTGGAAGGGCAATTGCTAGGCACCCAGAAATAAAGAAAAATAGAGCCACGACCCTCTCCGCATTTGGTCCGGCACTCTTCCAATTGATGACGCCGAGAGTGGGAAGAAAGTCATCTGTTAAGTGGCTGAGCATTGACAACACGAATCTTCGCCATATTACTTGTGATGCTGTCATCACTTGCGAAAGATAGACGCACATTGATACCAACAAGAATACGCCTCCCCATATCTCACTTAAAGTACGTAATGTATCACTTGAATATTCCGTTTACAAGATTTCGTGTTAAACACGATGCACCCTCTGAGCACCCACTGGAGCCATTTTTTTTCCGACTGCTGAATATTTACTGAGACTTCACTTTCAAAAGGATGTGAGAGCTTGTTTTCCCGTCGAATACGCAGAAATGCTAATATCGCCCGTTAACATGTCTTCCCACGGCCCATAGCCCCCGCCGCTTTTCCAACAGACGGGACGAGCCAACCTAAGCCATCCCAAAAAGATGTTCTCTCTCCGTCTCGACCAAAAACGGTTATCAATCAAAACAATTTGCCTTTCGCTTGGCTAGCGATGCACACGCCAAATGATGAAACAATAAACAGATAAAAAGGGAACAATTATATCCCGTTAAAATAATAATAAAACTCAACAAGAAACCCCGCAGCCTCCGCATAAAATTAATTCCGAACCAACCGTTCGCCAAACTCATACAAGGCTGGATCGCGCGATGTAAAGAGGCTGGCTCACCCTGCTGTCGCCTATCGAAGGAGCTGACAACAAATCGACGAAAATAAACCGAAAATGTCCAAGAAGAGGGGGGTTGCTTTTTGGCAAATATTTTTCTTGTCATGTTTTGGCTTGGCACACGCCATTTAATCGTTTCGCAGACTGTTCTTACGGCCTTCGCTCCGTGTGTTGTTTCGAGTCGATTTCGCTGCGCCACATTAACAAGAGTGGCAACAATTTCATGGAATCAAATCAAAAATCCTTCGGGCAGACATTAATGTCCTTTACTCCGGCAGCTTTCGCCCAGCTTTGCGCAGGAAATTATCATTGATCGCAAAACCTCCTCCTCCCCCATCTACAACCGAGCATAAGCAACCGGCAAAATGAAAGAAAAACAAAACAACAAGCTGCTCTTTAAGAACCCCGGCTAAAAACAACAGAGAAGGACGACGTTTGAGAATGGATACAGGTTATGAAAAACAAAACAAAAACAAAAAAACGCGAAAAATGTAACCAAACATAATGCAAACGTGGATCGTCGTGTAAATATTAAGGACGCCAGCAGACACGAGGAAGGATGCTCCCGGACAGGAACACCGCACAAAGGAACGGGGAACAGGCAATCTCTCCACAAGACGAGCAGGACGTGATGCTGCTCGTTGGCGGATACGATGCCGGCAAGACGCGATGATACGCGTTTTCTTTATGTTTTCATTAATAAATTCATGTAAATTACTGTGCGGTGTACATTAGGCCGCCTTTAATGATATACTCGAGCAGTACACCTACGTGTACAAGAGTCCTGTTTCACCAAGCGGCTGATGCGGGTGTTTGAGAACCAACCGGGATGAAAGGGCCTCTCGGGTGGCAGGTGACTTTGACTGCATTGGCTGCGGGTGATGGGCGGTGGGTGGCGGATGTTGGCTGGATGTCGGGTAATGGAGGTGTTGGTGTGCATGACACGGGCCGTGGGGTGGGCGTGTAGGTACGGTAATGGGAAACAGTAATCCTGAAGGCATTAAGCAGAGTGAGGGCATAAACAAAAAGATAGATGAAGATACCAAGGACGACGAGCGAAATGACGGTATAATTACGCTGAAAGGAGGAGGATTTGTTAAGGTTCCCTTCACACTCTGATGTACCACTCTTATGTGCAAGCGATGCTACACTTGCATGGGAAAGGTGTTTTCTGATTCAATTTGCATTTGAATTTGTTTCACTTCACTTTTTAGAAGACTCAGCCACTTTCAAAGGGTAGACTTTTTTTTTTGTATTCTTGTCGAGATTTACTACAAAAAGCTTTGCAATGAAAGCAGAGACTTAGAGATTGGATTTGCAAACTTTCATTTGCCTCCTCGGAGGGTGTGAAAGACGTCTGGCCGAATTCTACGATTGTGTGCTGGTTATCGAAAAAGTGGTAACAGATCTGAACTGACACGAGGTATGTAGACTAGTGATGGGCATAATCGAATGATTTTAAGAATCGAATGATCATTCGAATGACTACCTGTTAATCATTCGAATGATTACCTACTTATTATTTGAATAACTACTAATCATTCGAACGACTACTAATTATTCGAATGACTACCTACTAATCATTCGAATGACTGCTTATCATTCGACTGACTAATAATCATTCGAATGACTACTAATCATTCGCCTGACTACTATTTATTCGAATGACTACTAATCGTTCGACTGACTACTTCAGATTGTGACTACTATTTATTCGACTGACTACTAATCATTCGAATGACTACTATTTATTCGAATTACTACTAATCGTTCGACTGACTACTTCAGATTGTGACTACTATTTATTCGACTGACTACTAATCATTCGACTGACTAATAATCATTCGAATTACTACTAATCATTCGCCTGACTACTATTTATTCGAATGACTACTAACCGTTCGACTGACTACTATTTATTCGAATGACTACTAATCATTCGATTGACTACTAATCATTCGACTGACTACAAATCATTCGAATGCCTACACATCATTCGATTGACTACTAATAATTCGAATGAGTACTAGTCATTAATGTAGCAATTTCACTCGAAAACAAGTAACAACAAACTCTTCATTTCTCGAGGTGTTGTAATAATCGATTATCACTCGAGTGGTCATTCGAATGCGCCCATCACTAATGTAGACGGTCGAGATGCCGCTGAGTTTTACATTCTCAATATTGAACACAATCTGAAGACCAACGGTAATGGACATACGCAGAATTGAATTGTTATGCCAAATTTAACGCAAAGTTTTTAGAAGCGTCGAATTTTAAGATGGAAGGGTAATTAACGAATCTTAAGAAGACACATTTGAACGATTCTTAACGAAACTTGAGTAAACTGAAAGTGCTATTACGTTCACAACGCGTCATTATCACTACTATGTACCGCGACTTATGTGCTTATGTTGACATAAGTTCCCTAACGTCCATTATGGTTCACCCTTAAGTTTCTGACTAAAGTCATCTACATTCATTGGCCTGTCACTGAAACGCGCCTCACCTTGTATTTTCCCAATGAATGCTCTAAATAGCAGGCCGCCCTATCCTGCGTCTATCCAACGTGGGCGACAGCAACAGAGGCAATTAATTGGGCGTCAGAGACAGACAGAGGCAATAAATCGTCGTCGAAGCTTATGAAAATGGGGATACCAAAGCAGTTCATCTAGAGGGAAAATCAGCAAATTAAATGACAAATAAAATATTGTGTCACAACGTTCCCTGCTAGGACTCAGGTTCAGGCCTCGAGTCCTCGAGTGTTCGAGTTGGTGGGGGCTAGACAATTTTCTCAGAAATCCCTTGATGAAGTCGGCCTCATCTACGCAAAATTGTCCTGGTTTTAAACACTGCGGGAAAGTGGAGGTGGTTTGCATCTGCAACTCTTGTGGGAAATCATACAAATCTGCTTAAAATGATTCAGGGCAAAGGAAGATTTAATCAATTTCGATATAATTAGTCTCGTTTCTCCCTCTCCGACTGTCAAGTGATTCTATTCGCATAGTTCACAATCAGCTCTCGTAGTATGCTGCATAGCAGCCTTGTGGGCTTTCACTGTTGCTGCCTGCCCGATGTCTGAGGGAACTTGTCCAGCCAGACAGGAGAACCCTATTTGGCTTGAACTAGTGCTGGCAGTCAGCTGCCGATGCTTAATGAGTATTCGCGCCGACGCCAACCTAACGTTGGCAAGGTCAATGTTCAATTCCCGACAAGACATCGAGCCACTGATAATAGGTTTGGTAGAACCATCTCACTACTGACTGAAGTACCGATTTCATACTTCACGTTGTGCGTACCGTTGTCCTTCCCCATCACTCCCAAGCAATTAGGGAGCTTTCTTCGCGGGCTGCTGGCATGCTTCGTAACGCAGCGTCATTTCAAATTATTTCACAACTTGCATCACATACTGTTCACTGAGAGGGGAATGAACGAAGCAACAATCCGAGGAGCAGTTCAACAAGAAGAAATACATCGTTGCCTTGTTAGGGACTTAAGATGCTAAAATGTTGACAGCTTTAGCTACTGCTCAACGCTGTATCTACCAATTTTCCTCGCCTTTATCTTACACCTAAACCACCCCCACCCCAGCGACTGTTTACTTATGTTTTTCTTACCGGATAACATCGCAACAAATAGCACGCTCCTTGTTTTTACAGTCAGCTCTTGCTGCACCAACACGGCAGATAACATGAAATATTCATGATAATTTCCCACCCACTCGACCACACCGCCACCCACGCTTGTATTCACATGGATAGCTGGCAAATAAGATGCTGAATGCGGGTGAATCGTTGTGAAAAAAGAAATGCATTTCATGTACTCCCACGAAGACGATGCGAAAGTGGAAAGTTTTTCCCTTTGAGACAACCCTTTTTGCTAGTCTTATCGTCATACACGTATCCTTGCGAGGAGGGGAGTTGCGACTGCAGAGCAACAGCATGCCCAAGGACAAGAAAGCGTTCCGAAAGGCGAATGGAAAAAGAAATGTGTGAAAGGTACGAATGAAGAAATCCAAAGCGAAGCTGCAAGTTGATTGCATTTCAAATTAAATATCACTCGTGTGTGCACACACATCCTTGTTGTCTATTCGAGTCCTAGATACACACGCAGCAATGCGCGGACGCATCATGCAAACATCCACCCGCTGATGAGAGCGAAAATGAGCACAAGTCCCCTTAATTTCATTTCCACCATTAGTGACACAGATCCTGAAGGGAAACCCCTTTCACGCCCGCTGGGGGGTGGCTGCGTCCGCCCACCTTATCAGCATGGCTGCATCTTGAGGATTATTAATTGTGGGCATATCTCGTCGGAGACAATTTTAAGGATTTAAATGCCACAACGAATGTTCTCGGCCTGATGATGTGCCGCACCGCCGCCGTCGCCGCCGGTGGGTGGTGTTGTCGTCGTACACTCATCATCATCATTTTCATCAAGCGCGTCAGGACCTCACTCACTTCTGTGGGGATATCGTCATCGTTTGCCATTGTGTCAAGGGTCTCATATTTCAATGTGCGAACTTAAGCCTAAGCAGCACCGCTGCTGCTGAAGTGGCAGCATCTGGATTGGCGGCATGGTGTGGTCGCTTGGTGGTTGTCGGTATTCTGGTTAAAGGCACATCCTTGATCCGAATTTATTCATAATTCTTATTTTTTTTGTTCACTCTTTCTCCGACGCCCAGGGTGTTGCCGCCGCGTGAGTGTCTTCGTTTTGCTGACATCAATTATGATTAAGTGGGGAGGGAGCCGCCTGCAGTGATGGAATGATGAAGGATTTGGTGGTGTTTTACTTGTGAATTAAGTACACACTTCCTTGGCACATCGTGTGCATTTAAACTTGAGCAGATTGAGAACGAGGTTAGGTGGCTCCGCACACACATACACGGCCCGGACTGGACTGTTTGATTTCTGACACTGGGCCAGGATATCGCTGTCAGGTGGAGAAGATGTGATTATGTTTGAGGAATGTCATGACTCTCTGTGGATTTATAATTAGTTGGCCTCGTCCCCATTCGGTGGAGTGCTGCGGTGGGTGGCGGACGGGTGGTTTCTCTGAATGTGATTAGCTTCGTTTCTCTGAATGTGATTAGCTTCGTTTCTCTGAAATGTGATTAGCTTCGGGGATATCCGTGTGCCAGTACGGAGCTGGAGTATCCAAATGACAGGGTAATTGTCAATGCACAATGTAGAGAAATTTGAATTGGCGACATTCGCATTCAAACCGCATTAGTCTTGGGGACTATTGCCAACGCAGATCGGGAATGGAAAGGAAATTGGATGGGATATGGGGGTTAAGGATGATGTTGCGATAATTATGCTGCGGAATTCTGAGGAAATTGCTGATTTAATTACTCCACAATTGACGGCATCCGTACGATAATCATGCGAATGGAATGGAGCTATTTTCATGTTCATTACTACTTTCCAAGTGGTCTCCAGGTGGAATCAGGGGAATCAATTCGTGAAACATTTCCCGAATGACATTTTAGGGAGCCGGGTAGACTAGTAATTGACGTGGCCACAGGCATGTGTGACCTGTGTGATCAGAAGCCGCTCTGAAATGTAGACTCTGAACGGGGATGTTTGTGCTGGGAGTGGCGGTTGGTGGTGAGTAAAGGACTGCGTGGTTTAAAAAGCCCGGAGTTCAAGAAGCCATCAGAGAGAGGAAGAAGACCTACAGAGACTGGATTCTCTTGGGGGACTCCGCTACTCGTGAGAGGTACGAAGAACTTGCAAATTGGCTGTGCGAGCAGCTAAAGAGCAGTTTTGGGAGGAGATCGGCGAGAAGTTGGACAACGACCTTAGATCTGCGAAAAAATGGTTCTGGCAAACCATTCGCCGGAAGAAAATTCAGATGTGGTGTGGATGAAATCCAGCCAGAAATGCTTTAGGCAATGGGTTAAGATGGAGTTTTATCGCTGGTGTCGTTAAAATGGCCTGGGAACGTGGTGAGCCACCTGGCGATTGGCAAACTGGGGTGATTACCCCACTTTTCAAGAAGGGGGACAAAAGAGATTGCTCCAACTACAGGGACTACGCTAAGGGGTTGGAAGCGCGCTCTAGAGCTATGGTCGAGCACAGAATGAGAGATGGACAGTGCGGCTTTCGTCTCGGTAGAAGTGCAACTGACCAGTGCGAGAGAAGGCTTGGGAGTATGCCAAACCCATCTACAATTGGATTGGAAGGATTTGGTAAAGGCATATGACCGAGTTCCTCGAGGTAAACTCTGGAGTGTAGGATTGATGGTCCCCTTCTGAGGGCCATTCAGTCTCTATACACAAACTGCGGCAGCTGTCTTCGGGTTAGCGGTGCTAAATCAACGTGGGCGTTGGACTTCGCCAACGGTGCGTCTTGTCACATCTCATTTTCATTGTATATATTCTATGGACTCGATGTTGACGCACTGCCGAGGCGAGGAATGTTTCACATTGGGAGAGCTGACTGTAAGTCATCACTAAGTGATCACATCTTCCCAGACAGAACTCCTATAGGTTTGTGGCCGTGCGTACCAATGCTGGAATGAAGGTCAACGTGGACAGATCGCAGGTTATGGTCATCTCCAGAACGCCTGTACTCTACATGTTAGTAGAGCCCCATTAAAGCAGGTGTAGAGGGGGTCTTTTTTACGAGTGATGGAATGAGTAATACTGAGCTTTCCTGTAGGATTGGTCTAGCTGGGTAAATTTTGAAGCAGCTTTGTAGATCTGTAATCGGGAAGGCCGAGCTTGGTGTCAAGGCCAAGTTAGCGATTTTCAGCTCAGTATTTGTTCCAACTCTCACATATGGTCATGAGATGTGGGTCATGGTCGAAAGAATAAGATCCAAGCTCTTGTCGGAATTACTCGCCGGGATAAGGTGAGAAACACTGTAGTGCGCGACGAAATCCACATTGAGGAGCTGCTTCTACGAACGGAATGGGCTATGCATCGGTGGTTTGTGTACGTGGCACGAATCTCAACGTCATCACGCACTCGGTGGTCTCAGTGCACTCGGTGTACTCTGTGTACTCGGTGCACCCGGTGTACTCGGTTCACTCGGTGGTCTCGGTGCACTCGGTGTACTCGGTGCACTCGGTGTACTCGGTGCACTCGGTGGTCTCGGTGCACTCGGTGTACTCGGTGCACTCGGTGTACTCGGTGTACTCAGTGTATTTTCAGTTATACGGGTATTCGGCATCACCCTTTTCACACATTTGCTCTTAAATCCTTCGCTATCGACTCTAACTCAACAGGAGGTAAAAATCAAAAATAAGCTGCACATTTTAAATAAATAGTGAAAAAGGCAGAAGAAAGGTCTGGAATGATACACAGAGATGGTCCACTTACGATGGAACTATTTGCAGACTTTATTCCACATGTAGAACCTTTAAATTTTCTTTAGAAAGTAAACAAGGAACTCCGCGACTATGAATACACAATTCTGGCTTTCTATTGTGAGTTTAATGATCTGCAGTGATGGCACTTGGTGGCACCACACTGACTGTTTCGCTGAAAATGAGTATACTCACATATAAACAATCCCCACATTGTAATGAAGTATCGGATGATTCATTAATTTTATTCATTAGGCAGTATTGACGTGTTCGAGTACCCACATAAAGTGAATGTCTTGACACTGATTTCAAATGATTCATTGTAGACCTCTAGTACATACATTCGTCGTTACCTCAGCCTTAGATTAAAAATTGCCAATCTCAGAACACGAGTTGGGCTCATACAATGAGCATCATCATCTTCTGACCCGCATGCTCCACTAAAATGGTCGCGGGGGTAAACCACGAACGAGAGATCGCCAGGCAACTCGATCCTCCGCCATCGACTCTTACTCATCATACTCATCATACGGCCTTATTTGCTTTTGTTTGTTTTTCTTTTTGGCGATTCCTTTGTATTTCTCCCCTGGGAATGCTCGGCATGCTTACCTTGGGAACATAAATAGAACTCAGAATTCGGAGAATTCCTTCCTACCCATCCTTCCTAAAACGACATCCCAGTTGTCAGCTCTTTAGACAAAGCGAATCTTGCAGCATGCGGCACATTTTGCAGCCGGCTCAACACTGCCAGGACTGTTGGACTTCACCATGTGACAAGTCCACTTCCGCACTCGTACAGTTGCAAGAGTACTTAAATATCTCGATGTGCACAAATCCGCTGGTCTGGATGGTATTCCAAAACCACTGCGTAAGCTTTTTCATCTATCCCACTCTTCAGGTCTCGTTTCGAGCAGATAGAAATGAGCCTTTGTCCAGCCCGTCCCTAAAAAGGGCGAATCTTCGTCACCCACCTCGTACCGACCCATACCACTTAGGTTAAGCTGATAAATCACCAGCTTATGAAATACCTTAAATCGCGGAAGCTTTTTAATGACCGTCAGTATGGCTTCCGCGGCAACAGGCCCACTGGTGATTTGATAGCTTATCTCACCGAAAAGTGGAACCAATCTTTGCACAATGCAGGCGGAAGCAAGATCGTTGCGCTTGATATTTTGACAGAGTTTGGCATCAAGCTCTCTTGTCGGAAATGCGTGCCTAGGGTGTCGATGAATCTCTTCTTCAATGGATTAGAAATTACCGTTCGAACCGTTCAAGTTGTTCGGATGGGTTCAGGTCTGATATCCACCAAATAAATGCCTTGGTGTTCCCCAAGGCTCTGTTCTGTCTCCGACACTCTTTGCCATTTTTATAATTGATCCCTTGTCTGCTACTTCTAATCCAGTCCGTTCTTTCGCTGATGACAGCACCTTCAGCTTTTCATATTCGTTCCAAGACTCATGACGCCGCCCTTAGGCCGTGGAATTGGAACGGTAGTTTATGTTAAGCACATTGAATTCCGATCTTGACAGCATAATTAACTGGGGAAAGAACAATCGAGCGGAGTTCAATGCTTCAAAAAGTCAATGCTGTCTGCTGTCACTCAAGCGAACCCTTGTCAATCAGCTATTGTCTACGAATGGCGCCTGTGTCGATGAAACCGGAAAGCTTTCCATCCTTGGTAGATCACATATTTGAGGTCGCCAAAAGTGCTGCGAAATGTTTAAGTTTCCTCAATCGATGCTAGAAATACTTCACCCCTTTTGATTTGACTTTAATTTATAAGACGTATATACGCCCCAAGCTTGAGTACAACGCTCACATCTGGTCTGGTGCCCGCAAAACCACCCTGCACCTGCTAGATATAATCCAAAAGCGAGCGATAAAACTTATAGGAGACAAAAATATTGCAGAGTCACTGAACTCGCTCGAACATCGACACACCGTCTCTCCTCTAACCGTATTTTATCGCTATGTTACCAAACGATGCACAGGTCAGCTTGCCAACTGCATTCTCTCCATGAATTCACCCGCAATACCCGCCTCGCCAGGAATGCTCATATCAGTTCACCCATAAGCCTACTTTCGGGCGCACAGTTAAATTGAGAGACTCGTTCATCAGCCGCACGACACGAATTTGGAATGCTCTTCCCAGCTTAACATTTCCCCCAGAATACAATCCGCAGGTACCTCCTCTCCCTATCTCCCTCTACACCTTCGGCCCGTGCTGTGTCTTGAACCCGGACAGTATTAACAATACCTTGTGCGTGCTCAAATTATAAAGAAACACCTCACTCCTATAGTTCTACACTTTACATGTCAACACTGTCGTACACGACTGCTCTACTCCTTCAATTCTTCTTTTTTTCTTTTGCTGTTCTTTGGAGAGTTGCGGTTCGCCACAACATCAACCCATGTAGCCCAATCTACGTCCCCCACAACACCCTAAACAAATACGTACGCCAATCCTAAAATATACCTTTATACCCTTTCGTTACTAATACATTTTAAAATCACCCTAAGTCACCACAAATCAGAAACATAATCGCTCCCGATTGGGATCAATCAACTAAGAGCAATACACATAGGAAAGACAAAGCCGTTACGAATAAAGGTAGCCTCCATCGCAGTTGGCAACCGAAATTCGAACCTCTGCACTACAGCTGAAGCTCTCTTTAGCCAAAGCTAGTGTCGGACATCAGGGGCATCATCGCAACCTTGCCACACACTCGCCGCCACTATGTAACGGTCTCTACAGTATCACTCGATCCTATCATTCAATGAGAGCATTCATCGAATTTAACATGGAAACGTTTTCCCGATAAAGTACCACACTCCCAACCCCATCACCGACATGACGATGGGGTTGCGCTGTGCTAGGAACACAGCAAAACCACGTATCACGGGAGCGGAACGAGCGTTGCGGAGTAGAGTATCAGAATTCAAAACCCAGCCACTTTGTTTATTTTGGCAAAATAAACTTTTCAAAAAGCGGTTATGCGCTTTTTACGGTTTATGTTCTGTGCGCCACCATCCGATATTCAACCCCTTTAACCGAGAGCCATCCCCGCAGTCCATGTGGGCTCCGCCCTTACTGCTCCCACAGCACTCATGGCATTCGTTAGCCCACCTAAGCAAAACAAAGAAGGCGAACGTAATAATTATTCAAATGTCGGAAAATTTGAATGGCGCCCGAGCATGGATGCGACTACTCGCACACTACACCCCTGCATCCCGCTAGCAAAAATGCTGTGTTCCTCGCTGTGCCGCGCGGAGCGTGCAGTGCGGGACGTTGTGGTGGTGAGAGATCGCTCAACGGGATAAATGCAATATTTTGTGGATTTATGCGTTGAAAGCCAGCTTTTGCCAGAAGGGAGGGCTGCAGAAGGTCGCACACCGAGCGCAAGATGGATTCGTTTGGAGTCGCAAGCCCTGCGTGCTCGCTGAGCACGTAAATTGAAAAATATCCGGATGGAGATAATCTGCATGACGTGTGTGTAGGCGGAAGTGAATTACATGGGAATTTAGGGTTGAGCGACGGGTTGCTCCCATCGAAGGGGTGACGCGCATTGAACGCTACTAAAACATACTCTGTACATATGAGAGGTTGCTGGTCGTTGTTTAGCGCCTTTTCCTGTTTGTTTGCGTTTTGACTGTGAATGAGGCGACTCTGGGAGGGAGCACTAGGATGGGGCAACATTTTCGAGTGCAAGTGCCATGTGCTGTGCTATAAAATTGCAAAATTTGCTCACGGGTGTGGAAGGCTTCCACATAGATAACCCCGATCATCGGTGTGGGTTAATGAATATTCCTTTTTGGTGATTATTGCGTGGGTTGTGCGGTTCGCCAAGGCAACAAGCAACAAGCTGCGTAATGATAGGTCCCGGTGTCCAGAGGAAATTTACATGACCTCTTGCAATTGCCGCGACTAATTCAACGTGGATGGGCCTCGCGAGTGGTTGCTTTGACCATTCCAAATGTGGCCAGATGTAGATCACTTAGTGTGTGGCCACCGTGGCTTGCTTGTTAAGGTGTACCAACAGTAAGTGGGCTTCCATTTTTTCTCATTTACAATTGGTTTTTCGTGTTTGTCGTCTAGGATAAAGGCGCAAGACGAAGTTTGAGGCGATATCGAAGAATAATGATAAGCACTTGGCTAGGGGCTGTTAGGGCCAAGGCCCCAAGAGACACCACAGTGGCCACTAGTGTGACTGGGATAAGCACATCGTTAATTTCGTACATGTGTGAGTGGACTGTCTGAATTAGGAGACAGTTACTGCAAGTAGCGCAAATCTAAACTAAGAAGTGAAAGACAAGCACGTCCCACCACAACCAGAAACTCAAACAGATGCGGAAATACCAAACGCGTCGGTCCATGCATCAGTACCAGCGATGGATTTTCACTGATAGCAAATGTGCAAATAGGAGAAAATCAAAAAGTTTTTAGTCATTTAGTTGGTTTTTAACGATGTCCTTCGTGGACGAAATATGTTTTGTAACGATATGATTTTATGTTACTCATTATATTGTCATTCTCGTGTTAAATCATTTTCAATCATACTATTTTCTTAAACTTATTGAATTGTGAATAGAAAGAAATATTGTTAAGTATTATACCAATGTCCGAAACAAATCATTTTACAATGTAATTCGTGCGGCATGGCAACCCTGAACACTTTGTTTTTGAAACAAATCCGTTACGGGACCACCACGACAGGGAGTATAAAAGCCGCCGTCCGATCAGTGGACAGCAACTCAGGTTTGGTATTTCATCTTGCGAAGTTCCCTGAGCGTCCAAGGAATAATACCACACTTGCGTCCCTAAGCGAATTTGCGCACATTTCTGAATTATTACTGTTCAATAAATAATATAAGATCAAACACAAGGAGTTTTACTTGTTGTCCAAATAAATAGATGTTATTATAGAATTATTCATCATCATCATCATCTTCTGAACCGCATGCTCTGAACCGGTAGACCACGCACGAGAGATCTCCAGGCAACTGGATCGTCCACCATAGACTCTAAGTCATTAAGTGTTATGCCCAAGCGTAACCAGGCGAGTTTCTGGACTTGGTCGAACCATCTCGTCATGGGTCTGCCAAGCGGTAGCCTACCTGAAATCGTGTTCACCGCCCGCCTCGAAAGTCGTGATGTAGGGGACATTCGTGCCACGTGACCAAGCCAGCGAAGCATAGCCCTCTCCGTTCGAAGAAGCAGCTCCTCAATGTTGAGCTCCTCGCGCACTGCCGTGTTTCTCACCCTATCCCGGCGAGTAACTCCCACAAAAGCACGGAGGTGCTTGGTTTCGGTTTCTTTCCGTCTACAAAAACAAACCAAACTAAAATTCTTTTAATTATAAACTCGCTCTTTACTTTTTGTGCGTACTCTTGTTCATCTCACAATTGGAGAAGCTTTTTTCCAGACAGTTATACTCTTTGAGCATTGAAGCCGTAAGAACACTATTTTTCATCGTACTGGCCGGGAATCGAATCCAGGCAGCGAGTTTCAGGTGCGAAGGGGTCTTGTCAGTTTCATTTTCCGGAGGGGATGCTACCCAGCAGCGCTCAGCCCCCCCATTCATCCCGGACATTGCTTATCACATTGCCTGCCAATCTAACCATCAAACAGTCTTTCCTTCGTGCTCCGCAACTGGGGACCGGGGACAAAATAAACCCATCCATCGAGACTCAACCTCTTAGCATAATCAGCCATCACTCACATGACACTTATCTTTCCGCCATAACCCGATTACCGTTCTCGTATGGCGATAATCCCGCACTATGGCTACACATTTGTACGTCACGCCATTAACTGAAAAACTACAAATCCACACGACTCACAAAACACACTCTCCCACATACCCGTTCAAAGGGAAGGCCCGAATCCATCGACAACACAAAAAAAAATGAATTGGCACGCTGTTCTGTTCTGTTTGTCTTCCCTTCCGAATCACCACCGCCACCGCTGTGGGCCGTGGGCCGTCGGCTGGAGGCAGCTAGAGGCATTTCCATATCACCACTCCTAAACTGTCATCATAAAAGCCCTTCGGAAGCCCCTATCCCACCGCAACCACTTGCAAATAAATGATGAAAATTGAATTGAGGAATTCACCTGACAGGGCCCCTTTCTCTCTCTCTCTCTCACTCCCCACCAGAGTCAAACGAAACGACACATGTACGTGTGGCGAGGCATAAACACACGTTGATGGACGACGGCACGTATTTACCAAAGGATGTTGAAGAAGACGGAGGTGGTGACACAAAAAACTGGTTACCTTTCTGTGCTTTGAATGAGAAGAGCCAGACGACAGTGGCAGGGGCACGTGGAATGTATCAACAGCACACAGTCTTGAATGGAAATATCCTTTTTGGCGAATTTATTCGAGACACGCAAAGTAATTTCGACAACAAGATAATAATGGAATACTGTCATCGTGTCGTGTAGTCGTTGTCATCCTTTCAAAACGAGAACAAAAAAAAAAAACAAACCAAAAACAACGTCCTCCTTTTTCAAACTTTAAAGCAGCGTCATGGTCCTTTTTTTTTTTTTTTTGTGGACGAGTTTGAAAGGCAGTGGGAGGTGGGCGAATCACGAGTATTTGCCTAGAGTCTAAAATTGACTACGGCCAGCTAAACGGACCAAGCGTTTATGCTCAATTCACTAAATCACCATTTCATTTACGAATGTGTGCAGGGAGACTATCAAAAGAAGGGGGAACAAAAAAGTATGTCCTGCGGACAAAAAGTCCCCAGCATTTGTCGGTGAAAGCGTTCGCAAAAGTCAAACAATGAACAAGGACCCTCGGTCTTTTATGTTTCATTTATTCCTTGAAAGTGATTTCGGGAAACTGGTCGAGAGGATATGCCCCGGCACTAGTACGGTGTCGCCGCCGCGTACTTCAGGGTCAGTGTCGTAAAATCGAAATACCGTGCAGAATGAACTGGACGCTATCCCCGAGCGATACGAGTCGGTAACGATTACTAATGGAATTGAATTGAACTAGTGGATCGGGAGTGCTTTCCAGCTCATAGTGCTGGAAAGTGTCCATAAAATTGTGAAAGAAAAAGAAAAACAAAAACCCACGATGGGGGCTGTGCTCGAGATCTGTGCCACCGATGTACTGGAATCATATTCCACCACAGTCGTTGCTTTATTCCTTCACATCCTCCCACACCATGTGTACAAATACCCAGAGTCCTTGCTGTGATTTGAGTGAAGAATCCTTTTTAGCATCCCCCGCCCCCCACTCCGAGAGCCGAACATGTGTGCGATTGGGTGTAATAAAGGCGGAACATTAATTTTATTTATATTTTCCAATATGAGGCGTTAAGTGAACTGAATGGAAGCCCGATAGCGTTGGTGCCGCCATTGCCGGTGCCGGGAGCGGGAGCGGAAAACGACCCGCTTTCATAATTTTTACTGACGCTCTGAATTGAAAGGGAGTATCGTTTTGAGTGTCATTTGATTTCCCACACCCTCCGCCAGTGGACGGAATTGGGATCGTAAATGCTTGAGGAATTGTATGTGTCTTGACGGGTTTTTTGGGTTATGGGTTCGTTCTATCAAATCACGAGCACTTTATGGATTGTAAATTGTATTGCGTGGGTTTATTGTGCGCACTGGCTTGGCTCTTAAGTGGCCGTGCCAGCTCGGCGAAGTTATTTGAAAATGCACATTTGGACATCGTCTAATGAACGGACGTGCGGTTGGGGGTCAACGACAACGCGACAGTGTTTCGGAGGTTGTGGTGGTGTCTCTTGACCCGTTCAGTGGATGATCCATTAGGAAAATTAAGCAATACATAGATGCTGTCACGAGCTGAGTTATGGGCTAGTTGGAGCTGTGGAGTGACTCATCGGATTCAATTAAAAAAAAAAGGACTTTGCTTGGTTTTAAGACGGGTGAATTTACTACTTTCAGTGAATCTGCTGTAAAATTTTTTAACAAGCACTCACGCTTGTTTCACGCCCTGGTCAGGTGGACGGGATGCCTATGTGTGCTTGAACCCAATTAGCACTAAGTGCCGTTCCGGTACTACTGCTCTGATTGAAAGTTATAGTAAAAGTATGGGTGGCGCTACAGGCCGTTGGCAGGGCCAGCTTCTCAGGAAGCACTCTCGTTGTGCGTGCTATTATTCTCTCACGAGTGGAAGGGACCTCCAGTACGAACAACATCTGTACCGAGATGAAACGCTGAAAAACTCGTGCCAATCGCTGCTCCTTTTGGGCTCAAGAGGCAATTGAGCAATAGACTCCTCTCGAAGGAGGATCAAGCTAACATCACATATGACGTTTCTCATTCATGACCTGCTTTATGGCGCAGAAGCCAGGACGGTCTCAAACGCAGATAAAGAAGAGAGAGAAAAGTATTGCGTTCAATCGGTGGTCCTCTTTGTGTTGACGGGTCAACATGAGCTTGGCCAGGTTTCTACGGATTCAACGCCAAAGATGGCCGTGTAGAGCGCTTGCACAAAATCGCTTCAATCCGAAGAGTGTTCAACTCCGAACCAGTGGGACAAGGCAATAGAGGACGCCCACGAAACCGATAGCGCACACAGGTGGATAAGGACCACAACCAACTTGGAGTGCATCACTGGATGCAAAGGGTTAAGGACAGTTCCATCTGATAATGCCATCATCTCTCCGGACTGTAGCGCCATTAGAAGGCGAAGCAGATGAAGCCAAGACGCCCAATATTTCACTAAGTTCCACAAAGGTCTGTAAAGCTAGCTCGGGCCAGGATTGATTCATTGGGTTGATTCATGGCAAGTATAATATCTATATCGAAGGACTTGGATTCATTTGGTATGGCTATTGACAGCCGGCAGGGAGTTGTCAACAGGCGGTACCCAACACAAACAAATATGAAACTGCTCAGCCATCTCCTCTAGAGACGGGCGACAGGCTTATGAGTTTACCGAGCCTGACTTTCCCAGAATATGATAATATCAAGGGTTTGCCAATATGACAGCCTGAAACACGACGCAATGGTCAGGGAGTCGCTTGGACAGTGCAATGGTATGATGGCCAGAGAACAGTCTACTCCGTACACCTTCCTTACTCTTGGAGTTGTCAGTGTAGACATGGGGATAGTCTTTAAAGGTTCTGTTGACTCCTACACCTATGGTGTGTGGAGTCGTTTTCTGGTACGTCGGAAAAATTTGTCAAGACTCCACACCTTTCGAGTCACAAAAATTATTCATGTCTAGAGGAAGCTTCTTAAACTTCTAAACTGCAGGTCCCCTCCTGTCTTGAGCGAACCATATGGTGACTGCAGAAGCTAGGCCCACGTCCACTACGAGCTGCAATTTTTGAAGCGTCAAGAGTAACCAGATTTACAAATGTTTCCGCATTAAGACTCTTGCAAGGCGAATTTTTCTTCACGCCTGAGACCCATGGAGGTTCTGACTCCCTTCGAGTGAGGATCATCTTAAGACCAGCTCATTTCGCCACAGCATGTTAACGTGCTGACTTCCCTGCGAAGCCTAGAGCCTTTGGCTTGGGAGTTGGCTGAATATTCTTGGCACCGCAAAAGAAAGTTGCTTTCTTCCATACGAGTTGTGTATCCTTGGTAGATGATGCCCACTTGCTCTCTGCATAGTGTTGACGCCAGGATCAGTCGGTTGTTTAAAGGGTTGGTCGTTTTGCATCTTATTAATTAAGTTGAAAAGAAAAGGTTTTCCGACGGTTAGTATATTTAAATCTTCACTAGGACTACTCAAATTTTCTACATAGCGACTACCATACTTTGCTCTGAAGAGAATCTTGAAAATTCTGTTTTGAACCCTTGGAGTTCCATAATTCTGTAACTCGCTGCATTGTCCCACGCTGTTATTCCTTATTGAAGAACCGACTCCACTAGAGAGTAGTATACTTGCTTCAGTACTTCAAGCGACGTGTAGTTGCTCAGGGGCTAAAGAGCATATGTCAACTGTCGGAGTCGTCTGCACATGTACTTTAAGTGGTTGTCCCACGTAAAGTTCCAGTCTACTGCCACGCGGAGATAATGATACACGCCAACTGTATCAATATACTCTGCGCCGCTATCTGTCTCAGATGTTTGATGGGACCTGTGCAGGCACTCAAACCTATGGAACTTGTTTTTATTCGAATTTTTACTAAATGGTTCGGTTGGTTTGGTTTTGTTTCGAATTGATAACTAAACCATTGTCGTGGCAACATTGTAGAATGTTTTTGAACTCGGTTTGCACTGACTGAGTACCAACCTCAACGTCTTTGTTGCTCACAATTATGGCAGTATCGTCCGCATATTGGAAACCGACACTATTTTGCAACACAGGTAGCGTATCGTTCACATCAATAATGAAGAGAAGATGACCCAGGATAGACCCTTGGGGTACACCCCCCTCAATATGTTGCAGATTGCTACAACTGGACGACAGTTGCACCATGAAACCGATAGTTGTTGTTCCGAAGATATCTCGCAAACCAATCCAATATTCGTCCACGAACGCCTACCTTCTCCAGCATTAGGACGATTTTTGTGTGACGAAGTGTGTCGAAAGCTTTCTTGAAATCTATAAAGATCACCAGCGAGTGGAGGTTCTTATTCAAACTACTGAGTAATTGATTTACATTTCGGTTTCTCAGGAAACCATACTGGTCCTTGTTTATGAGACTTTTCTGCCAATATAAGCTTGTCGTCTCCTCGCCCTTACTTCTTCTAACACTTTGTCAATAGACGGCAAGATGGAGATAGGTCGATAGTTCGAAACATCGGTTTTCTTCCCGTGCTTGTAGATATGTCGTACAATGGCAGTTTTAAGTTTTTTTCGGAAATTGGCTTCTCGCCAAGATCACCACCAGTTGCGTGACTGTAGGTGCTAAGAAACTCGAGTTGTGTTCGAGCTCCTTAGCCCGAACTTTATCTATGACGGCAGATTGGTTCACGTTCATCTTGTTTGAGATGTTCCTTATTTCGGTTCCCGATACGTGTCCAAGGAACATTGATTGGGTCGTACTTGTTTCTCTACATCGATTGACTCATAATCGTTGGAATCGATAGGCGCGCTTGTGAGGCTCATGTCGAATGTCGGCTGTCCGAAGCAAGACAAACGATTAATGCTTGCACGAGTTGTAGCCTCCATACAGCTGTACGGGGCAAAAATATGCTCAGACGTTGCGAATAAAAAGACGCACAGGAAGGGAATCAAATCTGTGTACAGATAAAATGCGAGTTAGCAGATATTGGTACTATCCTCTATGACACCAATCGAAATCCTAGCTTTAGAAGCTAGGCGACTGTATGACAATAGCGTGCAAATCGGGCCAAGCACATGTCTGCGAAGAAATTCGAAAGAAGCGCCGGTATAGAAGCGTGGCAACAACAATGGAACGAGTAAATCGAATACACCGCGGACTAAACTACCTGAAACAGCGGTTATTTGCGGGAATACCTATTCAAGCGAAACCCGGATTCGAGTCCGTCTTGCCCTCGCTTGGTAAACCCGGTAGAGAACATAGAGCACGTTGTCCTTGAACGTACTAGGTGTACAAATGAAAGGAGCTTTGTCATTTCATTTTATGTCGAAATCCGAAGGTCTTTAGGCTCCTGTGTGTGTGTAACACAATGGGCCCATACCTGACCTGATTGTGTCTGATGTCCTTTGCGCTGCAGTCAGACACTCCAACCTAGGCTTCTGTGCACGAATAATGTGAGATCTAAGGAATTTAGAACGGCAGCGGTACGCAAATTCGTTTCTTGAATCCGTCCCCCCCCCGTACTACTTAGTTCCATGAGGCAATAAATGGAAAGATTCCAATGGAGATGGTCCTAGTCATTAATCTGACACCAAAGGACGTTTGGACCATTGGAGCCTATGCAAGATTACCACCTTTCCACGCGAAAAATGACACATAAGCCTAACCTAACTATATCTCAATCAGGATTGTTTTGTTCACGCAGCAGTTGGCCTACGCCATGACTTGAATTCTTTAAATTTCCTTCAAATCGCTTCACTCTCTGCACGACCGTACTACACTTCGTACTACACCACAAATTCATCAAAAAATCATTCGAAATCAAGCCACTTTCCCGCACTTCCCTGATGGCACAACAATTTCATTCACAAAATTGAATCCCTATTGATGAATCTTTTAAAAAGCAAACATTGGTCCCCTGTCAATGGATGCCGACTCTACAGGCCGACCTCCAACCTCAAGTGACGTGGCCTGTGAAGGCATTAAAACAGTCACTCCCTCACCACACATTGTCTGCATTTTTGCGCAGACGTCTGTCGGCCCACAAACGATTATTCGAAAACCATTCAATTAATTTCCAAACGAGCACAGTCACCAAGTAGAGGCGGCCCACTCCCCTTCTTGTTCGCCCCTATCACAGGGATCGCCTTTGTACAGCCCCAGCATTTTAGGCTCAACACAACGAAGCGTACTTAAAAGCCATCCAAGCGGATGGGGAAATTTGTTAAAGTCAATTCCAGGACACCAGAGCACACACACAGGCTCGCTCCTCAACGACCAATTCAGATTAGGTGTCAATCGGTATTGTTGAGTTTTTCTGCTAGAATATCAAATTTTATGGTTATTAAGTGAAATTTTCCTCATCGAGACCTTATACGGAGGGCGTGGGGTGGGGTGGGTAGTACTGTCATAAGGATGCGGCCGATGTTGAGGATTTTCGAATCAAATTTGCATAGAAAACACTTTTCTGTGGGAGAGAGTGTTTATCGAATCCGGAGTGAGATCGGTTTTGTGGGCTCAAATGAACTCGTAATTCTGTGAGGGCAAGTTGAAATCGATGCCGTGGCCTCGAGGAGTAATGAAATTGCACACAGCACAGATGTGACTTATGAAGTGTCAGAGGCAATGATTTTTCAGTTGTTTTTGACGAGGGTTTCCTAAGAACAAAAGTCGAGACTCAGTCGAGAATTGACTGAGTGGTATTTCAGGGGTTAGGTCATTTCTTTATTTTTATTCGCCTTCTAGACGCCCTTGATCAGTGGCAGCTCCTTTGATGGCTTCGTGGCAACGCCCGCAATCTCCGTCGGTTTCGTTTCTGCAGGTGGCGTGGAACATACCGAGAGTTTCTAGATCGGTTGCCATTGCTGCTGTCGGCGTCAAGGCATGGTCGCAATCTCCGTCGGTTTCGTTTCTGCAGGTGGCGTGGAACATACCGAGAGTTTCTAGATCGGTTGCCCTTGCTGCTGTCGGCGTCAAGGCATGGTCGCAATCTCCGTCGATTTCGTTTCTGCAGGTGGCGTGGAACATACCGAGAGTTTCTAGATCGGTTGCCCTTGCTGCTGTCGGCATCAAGGCATGGTCGCCATCCTCGACTTTGTTATTCTCTCGACAGCCCCGTTCTTACTTTGACCACCATAAGAAAATTATCCGAGTCCTTTTTTTCTCCTTGAAAAGGTTTGTGTCTCTTCAAATCTGATTCAGTCACCATTTGCCGTTGGGATCAATTAGATCGAAATGTGATCCATCTAGTTGGAGATGCTTGTGAGAGATTCCGGTCCCTGGCCGTTATCGTGTGGGGCATCGCGTAGGCTATGACTCCCGATGAAGTAAGCGAAGATGTCCCACTTAGTCAGCTTATCGTCGAAATCGCCCAGAACGATCTTGTCGTCGATAGCATGTCTCTTCTACGAGATCAAAGGAAGTCGTCTTGGCAGTTGCCATCTTTGTCCTCTGCAGTGGCTTGAGCCGAAATCATGCTTATTTTTGGCGAATTGTGTACTATAAGGGGGAGTTATGAGGCGTTCGCAGATCTGCTGCCTTGAACAGCAAGTCCATAGCCAAAGAAGGGTAACAGAGACCTTAGCTTCCATTGAACACCCTTCATCTCCTTTTTGATTCAGTCATTATATCGCAATTCCTGGATTGCTGGCAAATGTGCTCCAGAGCAGTCTAGGGTCTTCGAGTCTAGGATCTTGGGCTGTGTGTGGTCTTTGAAGGAACCTCATTTTCAGAACATTGTTTGTATTCCGCTTGCTGGGGTAGGCAACAGAGGAGACCAGGCCGCATTCGCATCATTTGCCAGCAGCCTTGCGGGGGATATGAAAGCTGCCGTTTGGTTAACTGGGGATCAACTGTCGTCAACCGTCTTTACCAATACCAAGGTTTGGAATCCTCTCGGACCCGAGCCCCAAGTGCGTCGGAGTAGGTCGTAAAGGAGTGACCACTAGGAAGTACTCTTACAGAATGGAGGTGTGGCCGCTGCCCTTGTCCCCCGTCATCCGTATGATGAGATGATAGCCCTCTGCCGTACTCCAGCTGCTGGCGTACTCGGCTGACATTAAAGTGGTTGCTGGACTACAGCGAGCCGATGAAGAAGTCATTGGTCTCTTCGACAGAAAACTTCAGTGTGCATCTAGGGAAGCAGAGCCAATCACGAACTGCTCGAGTTATACAGCAACATGAGCCCTCCTAGGCACCTACAGATCCAAGGCCTTCGGTGACCTGGGCATGTTGGTTGCATGGACCACTTTGTTTCCGGCCTGAAGACTCTTCGATTCCACTCGGACAAACGTCCACATCTTTTGGCGCAGCCAAGTGGAGGAAGACCTCAACCAACTTGGTTAGTGCAACAGGATGCAGGAGGCATCATTTGGTTGAGGCCAAGGTCCATCCGGGCTGCAGCTCCATACGAACAAAATGAAGAATTAACTTTGTCTGTGTTCAGTTTTATCTTTGACCAGCCAATAGCTTTAAACACCTCAACGTCCGGATGGCGCAGTCGGTTAAGTGCCTGCCCTTGGCTAGTGGGGCCCCGGTTCCAATCCCAGTGCAAGCAAAGTTAGTATACTTTTATCTGGTTTTCAAATATGGTCCAGTCACAATTTGTCGTAAAATTATCACTGCAGTGGTCGATCGGTGGTAGTTGTCTGACTGTGGGTATCACAATGGACCGACATGGTCTATGTGTGTGCTAGTGAGTTATCTAGCAGTCCACTTCCATATCCTACCCTACACTACATCTCCCCTTCATCCTTTCGAGTGCCCTTTCAGATCCGGTTCACGGCGTGCCTCTTGGGAACAAGTCACTCTCTGAAGTGACAGTTCATAACCCATTATTTCCCCGAGTTATCCGACCCAGACTCTACGAGTAGGATGCTACACTCATACCCAGCCTCGAAAAACACGCGCGCAAAAGCCATTCGAAGATCCGCGGCTGCAGTGTCAACAAACAGTCATCAGCCGATTAATGAGAGCAGTAAACGTAGAAGGTTATAAACTCTGACAAAAGACAGTTCTAGTGATATTTTATGAGCCAATTCCCGTTGAAGGCTTCAACAGCAACCACAAGTAGCAGGCATTTCCTTGAAGCGACATCGGGACAAGCTCCAGAATACGATGCCGGTTCTCCCACCCATCCAGGACGCAAACAATAAAATGGGATTGAATGAAATGAAGAAGAGGTCATAAGCCTTCCTGGTTGCATATCAAATCCTTCGAAATAAGTTGCATCCTTCACGTGCAACGGTTGTCCAGGACACTTCCTGTACACCCGCGCAAACACTCACAGCCACGGAGGGCGAGAGACTCTTAAGGATATGAGTCAACGTCTGCACAAGTCGATTGTAAACAATTTAACGAGGCCATATTTTCCACAGCCAACGTCCTGTCCTAAGCCAAGTTCTTCCGCCACCTAGTGCCGCATGGCGACTGTCCAACCACCAAACGTCAGGCCATCGGAGCTCCTCGTAAAGTCAATTCCCAGAGTGCTCCCGACTGCCATCGCCCCCTCATAAGGAGCCGAGTGCCAGACTAAAACAAACAGACGATAAAGGAAGCGAATACCCGATGCCATCAAAAGGGATACAGACGTGTGCCTGTGTGCGCATCCAACATGTTCGTATATCGCCGCCTGAACAGCCCGTCGTAAATCCAATCTAATGACCAGACATTATGTTGCCTTGCAAAGGGCACCTGCTTTTCACAGAATTAATAAAATCCTCTTCCAATTCTGGTCAACCCAGATCCACCGCTCAGTCTACAGCAGTGCCGGGGCAGCATAGCCCCGCTGGGCTCAATGTGCAACAGATGCACAAGGGTCGTCGACGCCGCACATGCTACGCACCGCAGTGCCCCGAGTCCAGAGCCCGGAGAGCCTGTATCATCGCCACAGTCGACGTTGTTGTCTTAACCGAATCGGGGTATCCGATATAATTGCACGCAACCAGTTGTTTAGTTGTTTATTGGATGAACGCACAACGTGTCACACACACGTACGTGCGGAGGACGACGACTCCTACGCAGTGGCAATAAATGCTCAAATTGAGTTTTATATCCTCATTAGGTGGCAGACGCCTACGCCCGCAGGAGACTGAGATATGAGATTGTCGGAGCCGACCGGTCGGTATTCGCCAGAAGAGACCTAACCACAGCAGAACAGACAGGCAGGCAGCGGTGGCGATCCAACATCGAGAGAGGGTAGACCCATGAATACGAGAAAAGAAACAGGAACCGGCAGTCCTGCAAAAGGTAAAACACCCTTACCACACCATCACCGACATTTGGTCGAACAAGCCGGCACTAAACTAGTTGAGTTATGTCCTTAGTGCCCCTCCCGTCGACACCGCGTCGCTCTCATCGTCACGCAGCAGTGCGGTCCGTTCGAAGGACATGCAGGATAGAGATTCCCGCGCGGTTAGTGAAATTGCCTTACGGGCAAGGCCTGCCTGCCGATCCAGAGATAAACAGATATCGTGTATAAAAGTTAAACGAGGGTGGCCAGCGGCAAGGAAAACATATAATTGAATTAAATCTTCCATTTTTATTGGCACTAAGGTGCCCTCGTCTTTATTATCCCTCCGACGCCGTTGCCGTTGCCGTCCATTCGTCTGCTGAGCTCGTCCGCTGAGTTATGTCAAGCGTTGCCATTTAACATTGGTTTTGTATCGTTCGCGTATTGTGAGTCGGTTTCTCCATCCCCGTCCACCCCGTGGCATAGTCATTTCGCATATTGACTTCTCATTGTGTGTGTGCTGTTATCACCCTCGTATCGGCGACGCACCACACATAAATGCAGGACCTTCCTTCTCTTGTGCGGGGACATAAAACACAATTAATGTGGATTATAGTTAACCATTAAAATGGTTTCCGGGCAGTTTGGGTTCATAAGGGCTCCTGCCTGTGGATTAAGTTTTTGTTTTCGGTCCCCTCGCCCCGCGGCTCCTTTAATTGGAATATTTGCGAGATCCGCATCCCACACCGAATAGGGATTTGTTTACGTCAATCCGTGCGGGCGATAAAGAAAATCGCTATAACCCGGCCGAATTAAAATTGATTTCTTGCCATTTGATGGCAATTGCGTCGGGCGCCAGGCCAGCCGAGTGCCTCTGCTTCCTACTTCCCGCTGACTCCATGCGACAGGATATAAGTGCGTGTGACTTTATTAATTTTGATTTAACGCAAATGGTAGCAAAATTTATGATTATTAGTGCAATTACGTGAGTTTTCATGGCGGTACTAAAAATTAAACTAAGGGACATGGGTGCATGTGAGCGCGTATGGGTCTGGGGACGCGGCTGAATTGCTCGTGGAATTGATTTCGCAGATTGATCATGAGGGGATTTTATGTTACTTTTTAATTTCAAGTGTGGCCCTGATGGGAGAGAGGTGGATATGGAGTGTAAAGGGATGTTTTATGGTGATTATCTGATCTGTGATATCTGATTGGGTGTGTAATCACCGTCTGCAGATTGCAGTTACGTTGCGGATCCAAGGTCGTTGGAACAGCTTTTGGGGTATCTGCAGGGATAAATACATTTGCAGATAATGTTTAGGGTTTTGTGGATAACAGGTTGTTCCTTGAGTAGGGGAAAATTACCGTGATGCGGTCGTTTTGTGTTTCATGGGACAGATCGTATCTGGGGACGAAGGACGAGCATGTTAGTTCATTACGGAATTAAAGTAATTAGGGAAACTGCCTTTGTAGCAGGGTAGAAGCTGTGGGCACCCATTTATTTCGAATCCATTTAAGTAAACAAACGTGAACAAAATTTAACGAGACTTAACGAAACTCAACGAAACTTAACGAAGTGGTCGTCGTAACGGTCACACAGAGACAGTGAAATAATTCCGTGTATTTATTCGATTACTCGAGGTCGCTTTAGTCTCATTACGTTACCACAAGTAAGATGGGTTAGGAGGACGAAGGACGGTCCGTTATTTCATGACGGAATTGAAGTCGAATGGGAGACTGCGACACCATCAAAGGGTGACTCTTTGTGTAATGGTTCACTACGTTTTTTTTTAAATAAACAAAAGTGAAAGAAACTCAACGAAACTTAACGAGCGGTCACACAGTCTCAGTGAAATAATTCCGTGAATTCACTCGATTACTTGACTTCGCTTTAGTCTCGTTACGTTAATTGTGGCAAACCCTTGGATTAGGAGGACGAAGGACGAGTCCGTTATTTCAGGACGAAAGCAAGGGGAGACTGCGTGAGGAACCTTCAAAGGGTGACTCTTTAAGTATCGATTCACTTTGTTTCCTTCATGTAAACAAAAGTGAACGAAACTCAACGAAACTGACAGAAGTAGTTATAATGTTCACATTGCAAAAATTCCGTGCATTTGTTCGATTGCTTAAGTTTCAGTTGGGTCTTAACGCTTCCAAGGTAAGGTGAGTTATTTTGAGCAGGCTGCTAAGAGAACATTTTAATGATTCAGAGACTAATTCTCCTTCTCAATTCATACATCTCGATTAGCTCCAAGATTGGCACTCAATGCATATCAAATCAGTGTTCCTTAACTGCCATGTCTCACCCATCTCTTGACCCACAGCCATCTTTTCAAGAAAACATTAAAGTTTCACGAAAACACGCTCCGATTAAAGGACCACAGAATCCTCCAATCTCTGACACACAAATGTGAATGCAATGTGTTGTGAAAATCCTTTCGCCCCTTAAAACGATCGAATTTCTTCCGCATCCCTTCTAGGTCAGGAAACCAAATCGTCTTGGGCGCCACTCCTTCATGTAACCCAGCCATGCCCTCCCCCCACATATGCATACATATTCCCACAGTGATGTGTTCAAAAATATTCGAAAGGATATTCCCCAGCCCCTACATCCCTTCGCTCGTCGCATTTCTTTGAACGTCGAATGAGCATCAATATGAATACATTTTATTGAATTGAAAAATTCCTTAAGGATTTGCACAAGAAATCTCAGCGATTCCTCGTCCATTTCTCCCCATCGCCCCACCGCAGCGCCGATAGTGTTTCCTTGGATATTTGCATTTTTATGGCTGGTCGGCTGCTCAAATGCTATTCAGGACACTCAAATAAATCGGCTGAATGAAAACTTGTTTGTTTGTTCGGCTTCGTTTGTTCGTAACGGTATGGTGATTGTTCTTTTTCGTTGCCCCTGTGGATTGAGTCGTTCTTGACACTTGACGGTGTTTGATGGAATTTTGTGTGCCTAGATACATTGAAAACGCTGTGAGTGGATGGTCCTTTGAATAAAAAGATTTAATCAACTACTAGCAAAAGTTGGTCTCATTACATTTCCAGTTTCTTTGGTGTCTTAAAGGCTGTGGGATGGCTGGAAAGCGGTACCTGGGGAGAATTTCTTGTGATTTCACAGGAAAGGTTGCCCGCTGAACGAAGTCGTCTACGTTTTTTTTTTGAAAATAGCTGGGTTGTGCGTGTTTCTGGTGTGAAGCAGTTTTTCATAAAAAAAAGTGCAGAGGAGTCCTTGAGTGTTTTGTCCAATGGCTTAGATGTCAAAACATTGAGCTGTTAGGCCCGATATACTTGATGGATTGGGAAGGATTATAGTGCGACGTTATCGTGGGATCGGGTGTCATTGTCGTCCAATTTCTATCCACAGGTTCGTTATCGACGGTTCCGCTCAGTTGAACAGGTTTTCGCTAGAGTTGGAGCATTCCTGTTCCTGCAGGACTCTGCATTTCCTGGAAGGATGTCCTCTGTCGGTACAAGTTGAAATCGTTCGGCATACTCCTTCTAAACACGTGCGACAGTCTCGACACGTGCCAAGCATGGAGAATGATAGTTGTGACGGCATGCCGCTGTCACGTCATCTACCGCAAAGGCAGGATCCATCCGCACACGCAGTCTCCATCCCGGTCCATTTTCTGTGCAACGTGCTAAACGCTATTTGACCTTCATTCTGGCCCTTCGAACTTCCCGAAAAGAAAACTCCCAGGTGGCTGAATGATTTGAGCCCAAGCTTTTGTCACTTCAGAAGAAGAAACCCGAATTTATTTCCGGCGATAGCTGACACCCAACCTTGGCCACTCAACTTTCATTTATAATTTACAAACTTACCTGGACCATCCCGACGTAGGCTGATACCTCCAACCGTGACCTTATCAAGTTTTGTGGGGTCGCCCTTCATGTGTCGTAACATCGTTACAGCCCTAATGAAATATCCTTTTGCTAGGACCCCGGAACTCCTCATCAATCTCCAACAAGGACCAGCAGCGGCGGCGGGGTAAAAAATCTGAACCAAATCACTTCCAAAACCTTAAAAGCAGTTTACCAAACTTTTCCACCCACCACCACCTCCGCCTCCACTTCCGCCACCCCGCACCGTATCTCCCATAAACAAACACACTTTGATATTCATCGTTTGCATAACTACATAAGCCCACGGCTAGAAATTTTCTGTTTACCGGACTTCTAAAAGGTCTATTAAAAGTTTTCAATCTCCCAGCAATTGTGGGCGGGGGTGGGGTCCCCTCTTCGCCATATTTGCACAGAGCCACAGAGGAGCTGGGCTGTTGTGTAGCACTCAATGCTGAACAGGCCTCTTTGTGAAATGCAGCCATCCCTTGGTAAGTTTTCTCCAGAAAAACGCTTCCTTTTTTTGGATGGACCCCGGTAGCAGTTGGGCCGGGACAAACAGCCAGCTAATTGGCTTACAAAGAGGTATTAAGTAGGGGTAACGATGAAATGACGAAGGCAACAAGGAAGAACGGGAAAGAAAGCGGCTGAAAGGGAGAGCGTGCAACGTAGGACAGGCTTTCATTTTGCGATAAAAGGTTTCGGCACGGCGCGCTGTCCCTTCAGTCGACCTCGGACAAAAGAAAACGAAACCGTGGATGGAGACGGGCCGGAGACGTTTTAATTCGGTTTCTCTTTGTGCCGCATTTTCGGCTGTGCTCCTCAGCGCCAACTGTCCATGACATTGCCTATGTGGGCTTTGTTGACCATGTGTCTGAACCAAAGTGGACATTTTTGAATTTAAACGGTCCAACCCTCGAAGTGCAAACTTTGGAATCTCTTCGGACTGAGTGCTTCTAAATGCAATGGAAGTGTTCTCAAAAGCCAGAGGCGGTCATCCTACCTGCCAATGAATGGCTCGACTTTGCCTTCGTCGATTTGGTTCTGCAGATTGAGGGCGACAGGCGCACTGAATTAATTGGACGTAGAGGAGGGAGAGGTCAAGGAAAATGGCACGTCAACTTTTTGAGAAGGATTGACCAGCAACCCTTGCAATTAAACTCTTTAAATTGAGATATCACATTAAGGCTGGCAGACTCTACCGAAGTTTGCCTATCGTCTGTGTTAGGCTATTAGGCTCTTTCTATCTGTTCCTTTTTTCTTCGATCTTCAGCTAGTTATAGGCGTGTACGAGGGAATAGAGAAAAGGCACACCCGTCGGACGCTTAGCTTAGTCATGCAACCACAAGCGTGCCACTCCACGACACTGACTCTTCGTCGCGTTAAAGGATCACGTTCATTACGGGCTGCAGCATCACCCATGTCGTTATTGTATTCCAACTTTGAATCAACTAGCGATATTGAACATTTGGCGGACATAACTGCCCTCTTTGGCAGATAGGTGACGACGTCCCCACTGATGCACTTAGGCCTCCTTATCGTTTGCACTGAAAACTGTCCAGAAACTCGTGTCGGTACGGGCCGCAATGACTTTCTGGACACCCAAGTGTCCAGAAACTCGTGTTGGTATGGAGTGCAATGAGTGTAAAGTGGTGTAGATTAACGTCTTGGAGTTATCTGCAACCTCTTTGGAAAAGTTCCACTTGGAAGCGAATGGAAGGTCTTTCAACGTCAACGTCCTACGAAGCATCACTTAAAATGAGAGACAACAGCATCATCGAACAATCGATAATCACTTATCTACTCCGAGAGGTTGGCGGCAATTAATGCCGCGTCGTCGTATAAACGTTCACCGATACCTGTTAGGCTATGACGTCAGGGGCCAGATAGGCGTCCTGGGGAAAGGGAGATCGGATTATATAGCAAAAGAGGACTCTGAAGCCCTTCGCAATGCTCTGAGACCACTAAGTTTCTCGCCCAAGAGATTAGGGGATAAGTGGCTACACCTACAGGATGTCCTCACCTAAGACTGTGCAATTGACACTCCGAGATGAAATCTTGGAATCCCTCATAGCGACTTTTAGCTTCCTTATGCTCTGGGTGGACACCCAGGCCATTGAATTTGAAGCTGGAAACGCAGAAGAAGTAGCCCCTGCTTCGAGTCATCACGATAAATACGTGGCTTCCCTGCAGGATCACTTAGTCTGTATTCAGGAGATTCGGTCGTCATCTCTCGAACCAGGTTCGGTTCCGAAGACCCTCTTCCCCGAGCCAGTGCCGAGTCAACGGATTCTTGCCTTACGGAATTCATTCAAGTCTTGAGACAGAATTATTTTATCGTCCACCTTCAGACCTGGCCATACATCCACTCTTTCGAAGGCACCAAGAATCAGCTCGTTTTTTTCGATTATGGCCCATCTTTCGACTCCAGATAATAGGGCCGGCAGAATTAGGGTTTCGAAGAGGATCAATCGTTAACCAAAAAAAAAATGCCAAGAGTAACGATTTATGATGGAAAGGATTTGACTTTCTCCACCGCTTTGTCTTTTCTTCAGTCACCATGGATGTTTCTACCTCGGCTGGGACGATGTCGCTTGTGGACGGATTCATTGTCACCATGTTAAAATTGCCCACCACGCCAGTACCAGATTGGAAAAGGGAAAAATCGATTACAGGATTCAACTCCCACGACAGTGCTCACTGAAATCCGGCGCAAAAGCTTAGAAAGTCATCGAAACTAACTACACGGTGCATAAGACCTTGAGACCGTGATGCGAACCAATCGGATAAACTTGTAAGGGTTGCCCTTAAGGCGATGCGTCATTAAAGTCGATAAAATTGCTCGAGACTCCCCAGCCTTGTCAAGCGTGACCCCTCCATTCGTCTTTGGTTCCACTGTCATTTGTTGATCTCCAGTTGTCCCGACTGATATACCTGTCCAGGACAAACTCTGACTACATCTGGACATCGTCGTGGTATTGGGCCTGGGCGACTCGTTTCCTTGGTTTACTACCCACTGACTCGTGCTGACTAGATTCAGACATTGTACAGATTGAGACGGGACACACACGTAACATTTTCGCAAGATATACAATCGCCTTTTTTGTGGATGGGCCATATGGAGCTGATATTCCAGTCGCCTTTCACAGTTCTGCGGATGATCTCGTACCACCGGCCTTGAAGAACGCGGACGTTAAGCCAGTCAGTAACTATCAGTAACAGTGATCCCCTTCAACCAGTTGACAAGGTCATCTCCCTGCCAGTCCTTACATCTTCCTGCTGCAATCCCAAATGCGTAGAAGGCTTTGCACTGGAATCATCAGTGCTTCCTTGAAATTGAAGCACAGCCTGCAGATGTTTCTCATTTCCACTTGAGCACATCATCCTTCCGCAGCATTTTCATATCACCCGCGCCCGTCAGGTGTGCGAAAACCATCGGTCTCCTTAGATCTCGAATCTAATCAACTTTGGAAGACATCTCAGACATCAGTGAGTCTTCTTGTTCAATATTCAATCAAGTCTCCCAAGTGTACGGAGCTGTAGTGCCATTGCCAGCCGAGGGGGTATGAACCCGCTGTAGCTAATAAAATATTAATAAATAAGCGATTAAAATGCTTTTTTTTGTGCGCTATGTGCGCTACAACCTGCCATATCAATGATTCTCCACTTTTTTGTGTCTCCCTCCGCCGCCGCCGGGTTTCCGTTTCGCGCCAAGGATTTCTCTGTGTTTTCTTTCTTTTTCTGTTGCCCTCGCCTTGCTTTGCTTCGCTTCCCAATTTATCCAAGAAGAATACGAAATTATTTGAAATTCAATTTTCAACAATGGCACACAAAGGATTTGCCAGCAACAGCGCAAAAGAAGTAGAAAAAGCCTGCTACCTACAATTCCGGGGGGTGTGTGAGTGGTACATCTGACGGCGAGGCCTGCAAGGGTATCAAAGCGAAATGGCGGGTGTGGCAGGGGGTGGGGTGTTGCCTAGTGGTGGTATCGTCTCAATAGTGGGTTCGTGATCCAGTCCTGGAAATGAACTCCCAAAGGTATCTCAATCTCTCCTTGGCATCTCGCAATTGAGAGCGCAATAAAAGGACTGGGCGGCGTGTGGGGTGTGCGGAGGAGGTGGGCCGGACGACCGGGATAAGAGGATGTTTTTTTTGCCATTTTGCTGCACACTCACAGCAAAGCAGACGGACGAATAGGACGCCTTATATCCTTTTGAATCATAGCATATCAAAATATTTGCTTTCGAATTTAATTCTGTCTTTCCGTTGTCAGGGGTTTTTTGTGTCCCATCCTCCTCGGATGAAATCCTACACACTTGGGGGGCGATTGGCGAAAAGTGTCTCACTCATCACATCTATTCATCAATTGAGCCAAAGCGTCTGGATGATGTCGCACCATTCAATAAAGGATTCGCTCTCGTGTTTGTGCTTGTCTGCTGGTTGGTCGATTTCGATTGTGTCTTTTGATGAATTTCGAGGCGAGCACTGTCGCTGGCAGGACGACAGTTCGGATGCGACGCTTGAGCTGTGCTGCGATGGAGCGAGGGAGGGAGTGAAATGGAACATATAATCCCGTGCTGATCCACATATTTGGTTACAATGTATCAATTTCGAAAGTTTTATTCGGTGCCATTGTCGGAGGATTTGATGGCTGCTCAACTGCTGTGGAAGCAGTTGGACTAGATAAGGATGTCTCCTTTGCAGGGTGGCCCATTGTTTGGTTAATCTTTTGGAAAATACACTCGCTGGATTGAGGGTTTTCAATTAAGTCCGACGAGATGAGATGTGGAAGCTGGAAGACAGTTGGACACGACTTTTTTTTTTTGGGATAAATGCAATTTTCATTGTTTCCCCACGGGGTCAGGGGGTGGCCGGGTTCTTGTGAAAGAGTGAGATTATCAATGAGTTTCGCCGAATGGGTCTGTTTTTTGATGAAACGGATTGGCATCAATATCCCAGACGGATGAGCTTCCACTTGAGAAGGGGCGACATCAGCAGGCTTGTCTTAGTCGACCATGGGCGGATTTTGAAATCCAGGGAGTCGTATTCCAGCAAACGAAGCTGTCATCATCTTTGTCTTTGGTAAAGGGCTCACTGTAGAACCATTGAGGGCACTGGAAATCGCCAGAACGGGCAGTAGTTCGATGTTATTTCCGGCTACCGGAAATTTGAAAGGATTGATCACATCATACTCAGGCCGTCTGGTGCTGACGGGAGCCTTATTATGAAACAATTAAGGCCTAATCCCGGGAGGAGATGGACACCCAACCGGATCCGGATGAACAGTCCGACTCTCAGGATTCTTATCGGCGTCACTACGTCCGTACGCCCTTCAACGACTTCTACTGAAGATCAAAAAACGAGGAAGAGAAGGAGCGTGTTGTCGACCTTCTCTGCAATTGCCGCGCCTAGTTACTTCTTCAACAGCATTGTTAATGGCAGCCACGGCAACACAGACCTTTGCATTGGGTACTGCCTTCAACGACTTCTACTGAAGATCAAAAATCGAGGAAGAGAAGTAGCGTGTTGTCGACCTTCTCTGCAATTGCGGCGCCCACTCTTCTCGAGGAAGAAGTGACTTCGGGAGTTACCTCATTGGTAACTGCCATCTTCCTCACTTAGTCAAAACCACCAACAGAGCTGCGGAGTAGGATCGATCAGATCCGCGTGGTAACACAACGACATACGTTGGCCGTAGCGTGTGGCTGCTACAGTCAGCCAGCCTATCCTTCGATGGTCGATGGTCGTTGGTGCAGGTGAAGCCGTCTGAATTTCTGTGATTGATTGTAAACAAGGGGCGTACGCGGATTTAAGTTCAACCAAACCTTATCCAATCCAAGAAACGTAATCCCACGCTTTCAGTGCAAGAAGACCCCATCAGCCAGCATAAGGCCGATGTAAGCCTGTTTCAGTGGCCACTGCTCATTTCATCCGAGTCAATGCCATGTGCTTGATGAAGCTCACGTACATCGCCTAATGACCGTGACATGAGCTATTACAGCCCACCTGCAGAGCCAGAGGCACTCTCAAAAACACTACACACGATATCATAATCCAACTCTCACTCCCATCGCCCCACGCCCCTCGCAACCACCGACCACATGGACACGACCTCGAGCTACATTAGCACCCATCCCGCGCTGTACTCTCACCTAATTGCCATCAACATGATCTGCATTCGTGCAGAAGTGTACATCTCGTCGTGGTTAATGTTAAGCAGATTCCGTTTTTGCCGCCGAGAATAGCGTTTTCTCCACCTCATTACCTGCCTACCTCGGGGGTAATTTCTGCATCATCATGGTCAAGTATCCCTATCTTTGACTTCAATTTCGACCTAATTCCCTTCCACTTTGCCACACACTACAGCACATCGTACACGGCGGCAGCAACAGCAACAACAACAACAGTGGGAAAAAAAAAGAAAAAAACACGACCATAAATTGAAGCAGCAGATCTCTCAAGCTCAACTGTCAACAACAATAACGCA
Source organism: Eristalis tenax (assembly GCA_905231855.2). Classification (NCBI taxonomy): domain Eukaryota; kingdom Metazoa; phylum Arthropoda; class Insecta; order Diptera; family Syrphidae; genus Eristalis; species Eristalis tenax. The sequence continues at coordinate 24,857,442 of HG993126.1, forward strand.
CATAAAGTCCCTGAGAACTCCCCACAAAAACAACAGAGGACGTGGGGGAAGCTAAGGGAGAGAAACGCCCTTATCCTCGAATGACTAACTTCTACGAATGTTCATCTCATCCCTCAGAGAAGGAGAGCGGGGGCTACAGGAAAAGAATCTTGCCAACAATTATACAAAATAGCCAAGCTAACAGTAGACCTGAAAGGGCCCCAGGGGTGGTGGGAGGCTGGAGGTGGTTTGGGAAAATAATACGAAAGCAAAATACGTTCAAGGGGCTTCATTCGTTTCGAATGTCCCACCAACTGGAGGAAAAACAGCAAGTGCGCATAATAAAACGGACGAAAAATTGAAGAGAGCGACAAGAAAGGGAAAGGGACCAGCAAGGCAACGATGCCAAGCCGCTCCGCGCTGCGCCACTCGCCTCGGTCACCTCTCCAGTGCGTCCTAATTCATCCTAGACAACTATCTGTCAAGACGAATCCACCATTGAATCAACCCCGCCGGGTGTTGAATGGCGGCTACTGAGACTGGAGCGGCTGGTGTTATTCATTCGAGTGATGGCCGAGATGTTGGGGTGCGACGGGAGAGATATGAGCGCGAAAAATAGGTTTTTCGTTGCTAATGCTGCCATCTCTCGGCTTCGGGTGTTTTGGGTTCTCTTCTTCTTTTTTGTTTTCTTTGTCGTCTTCCTCTTGGAGAATCTCTCGTTAGTATCCGTAAAGTGTGCTTCAAATAAATTGGAGAACCACAATTAATTGAATTGCGACGCGGGTAGGACGCAGGCTGCGGCAACGTCTGCTCCACATTTAGACAATATCGTGATTTGGCCGGGACAAGGGAATTTCCCACTCGATCCGGATTACAAGTCCATGGTTTTTCGTTTTCCTTTCATTTTCGGTTGTGACTCAAATTTGTGTGTCACGGAAAGGTGACAATTAGGTGGGTTGTTGTAGTACTCCCGTTGTTCCTTGTCGCGGATAAGCAGGAGTGACGTGGAATGGAGAGGTGCGGAGATGGGTGTGACCGATTAAAGGGATTTTTTTCGCGGCATCCCTGGAGAGGATGTCTCATTGCTGTGCATAAGGGAATTGGGTTTTCCGTTGTGTTAGGGTTGCCATGCGTCCCCTTTTGTATGGACAAGGGGCATTCGTCTTTAACCCCGACACGGAACGTCCTACAAGGTTTTCAGAAATTGTAATTTTGAAAACAAAAAATCATCGAACTCTGAATTTTATCAAATCTGATGGAAAAATTAGAATGACGTAGATCTTATTTCGACCGTGTGGCAACCCTCTGAATGTCGAACTGTTTTTGTTTTTGGTTCAGTTCTTGGCTAACTCATTGTTTTCAATTCGTCCTCTTTTTTAAGGCAGATGATCTCCTCCAACGTCCGGGATCTTAACATCAGTTGCGCAGCCATGGCAACCCTTCGTTGAGAAATACTCAAATTGACAAGACTTGGGAGCTGCCGCTCCAACAGGTAAAGAATGATAGCCTGGAAATTCTGAGCTTGTTGGTTGCTGTGGGACTCTGGATGCAAATAGGGACGACAGACGGAGTCGAGTATGTACCGAGTATCAGTTTGGTGGACAGCGCTAAACAAAGCTGTCAACTGTAAGACATTGAACCGGGTACAACGACTGGCTTGCATGTATATCCGCAGAGCGTTCAAAAGCACTCCCCCGCTCGACCATTTCAATGGGACCTGTTCGACAAAAAAATAGATGGACTGACCGTGGTCCGAACTCAACTTCGGTCATTCAACTATTCTTAGTGAATTCAACTTCCTTCCCAACGACACCGGTCGCCAACTACCCCAGGCCATCTTCGGGGAAAAATTCTCTACCGGCATTCCTTCCAGATCGGACTGGGTGTCTGACGATGATCCTCTGCGAAAATACCCAGGCGCCCTTAAGCTGAAGGACATCCAGAAACAGACGGATGTCTCTTAACAAGATGGCTGAGCAGTTTCATGTGTTTGCCGGAACACTGTGACACTTCGGACAACTTCTTCTGTAACACCATGAGGGTGCATTAATGATAGGCAGTCAGTGATCAGTGAATAGCGAGCAGCCTTCTCCTGCTAGGGCGACGATGATGAAGAGGAGACCATACATCAACTCGGCTACTCATGCGATGCGCATTTGGAGGCACATTGCTTTGAAACATTGAACGGCCGGATAGCTGAAGTGTAATAGGGTCCACGCACGACACAGACGCGTCGCGGCAGACCTTAAGTCAGTGCGAACACCCCTTCGCCACACACGATGCAGACAATCTGCACAGACTTTAGTTTGCATCTTTTCGTCGTGATCGACGGGTCAGTCATTGCTTTGGAAAAAAAAGAGAGATGGACTGAGGGGTGGTACTTTGGTGGTACAATTTTATATTTTGTAAATCACAACATTTGCACACAAGCACCGCACCTGGTTTTAGGAGTTGACTAAAGTGTAACTGCTCTGTTCATTCAGCCACCAGAACTTAATGTGAGTATGTATAGATTTGCCCGATCCACAAGAGAGGAGACCCATTTGACTGCGCCAACACTAGGGGTCAGCGATCTTCCAGAAGTCCCTATAACTGTTAGCATACGCGGATGACATTGACGTGATTGGCAGAACACAGCGAGCTGTCAATGAGACGTTTTCTGGCAATGAGACGGAAGCGGCTAAAATGGGTCTAGCAGTGATCGAGTGCAAAACATGCAGTCCTCGAGAAAGCATATACAACATCAATGTCTTTGATAGGGCGTCACAATGGGCGGCTATAACTTGGAGGCAGTTAAGGCCTTGGTCTCTCTCTCTCTCGTCTGAGACAAAAACACAGAACAACTCTTGACATCCTCTGTAGTCTGGGCTCAAGAGGGAATACAGTCATGGAGCAGTGGACACCGATCATCCCAGTCCTTGGCCTGCTTGCGATCCTTGATCCTGTCAATTCAACCACGAACTGTACGGGCTGTACAGCGACATCAGCCTGATCAGGTGTCTACGAATCCAACGCGGGCCATGTGGAGCGTATGGACAACTCAGATCCGGCACGAAGAGTCTTCGACTCTGAACCAGTGGGACAACGCAGCAGAGGCCGCCCGTATTTAAGGTGGCTGACGTTCGAACGAGATGGCGTACACCAGTGGAGAAGGACCTCAACCAACATTGGAGGCTGCTGGCTAAGATCGCGCCAGCTAGAGACGCATGTTGATTGAGGTCCAGGTCCACCGCTGACTGCAGCGCCAAGTAAATGTATGTAATCTAGCTTCAAGCAGCATGTGAATATGAAAGGGAACTTCGAATCAGTTCGCCAACAGGCAGAACTCGATGAAGGGAGATGCAACCTACCTTCCGACATGACGTTGCACATTTCCATATGCACACCCCAGCCTCCACCCACATGCAACTTTAAAGTGCAAATTCATTTCACCCGATTACTGGCGTCCTTCCTCAATTACGGCCACAATGATTGCACTTACCACCCAGTGAGTGAGTTGCAGGCGGTAATATGAGCTCGTTTGGATTCAGCTGCAGAACTCTTTCGAAGGTGAAACCAAGTCCCAGGACACGGTGTAGGAGGTGAACCTGGAAACACATCAAGGGCCTTGCGAGCGAAGGGTAATTGATAAAAACCACTAGGAGCCCACAAAGAAACGCAGAGAAGCATAATTTATTATGATCAGCCATGGCAAAGGATTGATTGAAGGGCAACGACGGAGCCAGTAAGTGCACGTCGACATATTTCTCCCCTCTCCCCTCCCATTAAATATTCGAACATTATTTAAAGTTAATAGAGGGCACAAAAAAAATTCACTCGCAGTCCTTCTTAATTTAATGCCCACCAACCGACTTCACATATTGTTCGCGTTCACAAAAACCACACGAACACCACACATTATGTGGTGTCCGCGGAAGGAAGGAATTTAATTTTGATTTCATTGGTTCCTGGGACCTGCACATCGCCACCACCACTCATCCACTCACTGCACCGTCAGTGCTCTGTCAAACTTCAGAAGCATCGCTGTGCGCGTTTGGTTTTGTTTTTCCATTTTTGCAGTTGATTTCTTTTTTGGGGTTTCGAATAACGCAGTTGAATAAAATATATCGATAGCGATTTCGATAAATTTAATTGTGCCAATTTAACAAAATCGAATTGAAAATAACCGCAGACCTCGTAAAGCCCCTCGCCACAGCGACGCGAGCGCCGGGGGAATTGTCCCATCGGTTGCCAACAACACTCCCACACATGCACACACACACAGCTGCTGGTATTTACACGCATTAATACAATTATACGAGAATAATTTACGGCTTGCGAATGATCTTAATTTTAAATAATGTAATTGTTAATAATTTACAAATGAATTCGATGGGAAAACAAAATAAAACTACGAAAAATAGGAATGCACTGGTTAACAGAAACACCACCGAGAGCGGATAAAAAGCGAAAAATACAAAATATCACTGAAGTGCTGAATGGTTTCTCCCGGGCATCACCACAGAAATGATTTAATAGCAACGCTTCGCTCTCAGTTAAAGCGGGGGGGCGACTCAGCGGATTAATAAGCGACACACAACCAGGATGTGAATGCCAGATTATCGAGTCATCCTTGCACGGCTCACCCATCGCATCCACCACGCCCAACCCGTGCAATTGATTTTTTTTCCGTTCACTCGTTCGTTTTTCTGTCTATTTGCTTTTTGCCGCCATTAATTGTTTATATGCCGCGGCCGTTTAAGTTCGCACTCAAGCGATGATTTCCCAAATGATGATTAATTAAGTAAATTTTGTAAAACGAAAAGCAAAAAAATATGAGAAAATGACGCGCATTCTGGATGCATAGGCACTTAACTCGTTATTTCATGCACATATTTGAGGGTAAATGAGTGGCAATCCTGCGTGATATTTACCTTAAGCCGGTGGTGCGTGCACAGTATTTATCTGCAATCAGAAAAAAAAAACAAAACAAATTGTTTAATTTTTAAATAAACACTGTTATTTGGATTGTCGATTGTTGTTGAAGGTAAAATAGCGTGTGATTCAAATTGGAACATCTGGTGTAAAGTGCAACACCGGCTGCGACTCGGTCGGAGAGCCATCGAAGAATCCACCAGCCGATGGATCAGAGCCATGCGGGGACGTCGTTCAATTACTTCCTCTTCCGGAGGAGTGTCGGTTTCTGTAAGCGTGGTCAAGCGAGCGAGATTTCCTCGCCCTTCCTAGTGCCCACAGCAAGGGCGAGGAAATCTATCTTCAATTTTCTAACCAATCTTCACAGATCTGATTACTATTCGGGGTTAACACGAAACGACAGTACCTGTGGTAAAGAAAAATGCACTGTTACAAGTGGCGGAATGGTGTAGCACGAAAGGATTATCTATTAATATCCTGTAATCTATTAAATCCCTGTAGGACCCGTCTAGTGCCCTTCTCAAGGAGGGCATAACCAATGACACCACTCTAGTCTATTCCAATGAAGTCCAATATCTTGGGACTCAACTGGAATTCACACATCACGTCAGTCGTAGAGCGTGCTACCACTGCGGCCCAGTTGACGTCCATCCGGTAGGTCTTGCGTTCTTTCTCCTGCACACAATGTTGGCAAAACCCTTTATCACATACGCGGCCATCGTCTGGTGGCCAAAAACACTCCAACAGTCAACGGCAAGCAGGTAGCAAAAGGTGCAACGAAAGTCTTGGAATGTCCAGCAGCTCTAATCGAGCTAACTCCCATACCAATCTTCGTTAGGAAGATATCTGCTAGATACGTCACCACAATGCAGCTTGAGTATAATTACAAACCAGGTTACTTAACGGATGCCCTAAGTTTACTCATCTCAATCCCTAATAGAGACAAGTTCTGTCAATGCCTGATATTGTGGTCAAGCAGTATAGTTACGGCAGCCTTTCCGAAGCTGAAATATTAGACCGCGAAAGCTGGTCTATTGGTGTCGCAACACTAGACCCTAGAAGTCTGGTGTGGCACACGGACGCTGGATAGTTGTTCTCCATTTCATCGATCTCGCGATCTCATGCATTTTCTTTTTCTTTTTGAGAAGCCGGTGCTCTCCCCCTTTTTTTAAGTTCGTAGAGCTCACTAACCGCTCTCGTCCTTCTGTCCAGCATCGCCTTATAGGCTGCTTGCTTCGCTGAAGGCGTCTGAGTGGACTCGTGTGTTTTAAGACCCAACACATCAGAGCCAGCTTCTCTGATCGCTTTTTTAAAAACGGCTCTATTGTTCGCTGGCTTATTATGGGTTCCTACTGTTGAAAGGTTTTCACCTAGAAATATGCTACAGATTCGTCACGGGAGGTGGGCGTATGGGGCATTGATCGTGACGTTGCTAAAATCCTGTAATTGTTACATCATCCCAGTAGCGCTGAGTGTAGGGTGCATGGTTGTCGCGCAGGGTTGGCATGTTCAATACCGACGCAGGGCGAGTGCGACTTCTAAGCTTTTTTTTTTTTTTTTTTCTGCGGGTGCGAACCCGTTGGTGTGCCTTGGGTTTTCTAATTCTCTAGGACGCGAGGTGTTCCTAGTGTCGCGTGATGAAAGGATAGCGGTCTCCTGGATCGGGTGATCGATCCAACAGACGTTGGTTCCGCAAGGAGAACGAGAGAGTGAACATCTGATCGGGATGGCGTGGGTGGCTTGGGATGTCGGAGATTGTGGCGTGGCTTGAGAAGAGTCAGTTTTGGTTTGGATGTAAAGCGATACGGAAGGGAAGTTCTCGGTAGGCTGGCCGCGGAAGGTAAAAAAAAAACGTGTGATCCGAATATTAGAGTTTCAAGAAATACTTTGACTTGGTTCCTCTCGGTTTTTTTTTTTTTTACTAGTTTCCGAGTGTTTTGTGTGGTCCGTAGAACCATTCCGACCGACACACAGGAAAGGAGAAAGATAGAGAAGGGCAGAGCCGTCTCGAAAAGTGTGTCTATTGTTCTTCTTCTGAGGTTGCAACTCGGTCTATACGCGAAGTGATCAATCGGAATTATTTTCCTTAATACTGTCGGTATCCCCACAGATACATAACTCCATAGCGTAGTAAACAAAAAAAAATAAAATAACGAATCCTCATAGTGACGGGATTATGGTCAGGTGGACCAAACCATGAGACAAGTGAAGGGTGCGACAACGGACAATGGAAAATGAAAAGTGTACTGCTAAGATTTAAGTTAGTGAAAGCTGAAATCAAATAGTGTCAGAAATAGATAAGTGCCGGATAGGGATTCGATCGGTATCGAGAGGAGTTTAAAAAAAAATAATAATAGTTCTCGTGGAACAAAAAAAAAAAGAGAAAAACAAACTACCATAAACCAGTACCATAAGTGCAAAATGAATAGTGAAATAAAAGAGAAGGCGAGAAGTATTCGTATCCTGAAGAGGTGGAGGAGCTGATCGACGAGGCCAGGAAGGACACAGGTGACTCCTCTCAAACGGGAGCGGGGGGAGACTAATTTTTGATTTGTTCTTTTTTTTGATTTATATGATCAACAGATTACTATAGTTATTTTTGTTTTTTTTTTATTATAATGTCATTGAATTTTATACAAACTTGGATTATTATTTAATATACGTGAATTGAATTTATTTATTTATTTTTGCACGAGTGTACCCTGTATTTTTTGGGCTTGCGAATTACGAACCACCATATTTTGTTCCCCTGTATGTAAATTCGCATTTTTTTTTCCTTGGTAGTCTGTAACGTCCGTAGCCGGATCGGTTAAGGCGGTGCGAGAGAATTTCTTGGTTGTTGTCTGCGACGGAAAACCACCGGAGTGGGGTTGAATTTCGGAATCGGTTTTTTTTTTTGTTTCGGTTTCCCTTGGTGTTCGGTTGGACTTTTTGGTACTTGTCCTTTCCCAAATCAATTACATTTTATAAATTAATTAAGTCTATTGCTGTGAATTCTAATTGATTATTGTTTTTTTCTTTTTTTGAAATACCGAACCAACATTGTTAGTACTTAAGCTAGACCGGGTGTTGATTTTTTGGTGGAGATTGGATTCCTCCCCTCCGGGATTTCGACGGTAACAGGCTCCACAACGTCGATTCATTCGCCTGGCATGGTCGCATTCTCTGAGAGCTTCAGGGAGACTCGATCGGCAAAGATCCTGGCGGTCGATTGCGATTCTGGCTTCTCGTAATATTCGGACATCGAGAATATTAGAGGAGTGTCTGAGGTCGATTGCAATGTGATCAATCTGGTTGACGGTTGATTGATCAGGGGACCGCCAGGTCCCTTTATAAATGCTGAGGTGAGGGAACAGCGTATTAGCTACAGAAAGGTTTCGCTCCGCTATGAAGTCCAACAGCCTGAGTCCGTTCTCTGACTTGACAACTGTGCGCTAAAATCTCTCTCTTGGTGTCGTAGCCGGGGCATTGATAGTATGGTCTTGCTAGGAGATCGAAAAACTCATTCTTGCTATCGTCATCTTCATCCTCCGTTGGGGCGTGGGCGCAGTTTAGGAATGTAGCCTTGATGCGGATTGTTAAGAGGCGCTCGCTTAAGCTTAAGACTGCCAGGACAAAACACACATCCAAACAAGCGCAACCTTCCCTCTTTGCAGTCTTCCTAGTTGATGTCGCAGTTTTTCATCCCCATTTTGCTCGGCCCATCCCATCGCACTTCATGGCTGGCGGCTATGACTCCCATATAGGCTTCTAAGGGCTCAGCAAGTTCACCGCCTGCGAGAGGTCTGTTAGGGGACCTCACATTCCACGTGAAGAACCGAAAATGGTCGCCCTTATTTCGTTGTCCTTGGTCTTCAGAAGTAGGGTCATCCATAACCTAGGTTTGTCGTCGTCTCTGAACCATTGGTTTTTTTTTTACGCGATGGCGAAGTTACATAGACGCCGAACCTCCGAACCTGGAGGGCCGGCTCCTGCTTTACACCGCTGAACAGCGGGCCGCTGCATTCATTGGTTCACCTCTAAGTGGTTGCTGTAGAGGCTGTATAGGTCTGTCAACACGACCTGTGCCTTTGCAGGGATCCTTTGCCAAGTTGAGGGCAATCAACAACTTTGCCCTGCATGCACAGGCCCATGCCCCCCTGAATTATCACCTTAGCAAATTAAAACTGTGTCAAGACAAGCTTAAAAAATTCCGCTTCCAAGGACAAACTATCTTCCAGTAGGTCTATCCTGGTCGCTGTGTCGTTGCCTGGGTTGTACAAGACGGCTTGGGTTGTACAAGGGGAAAAATAAGCGCATGCGGCTTGTCAGATTTTAAGTATCCAGTCCCCCTTGGAGTCGCCCCAACAACATCATGCTCTCGGGTGCCTAAGTAACCAGAGTAAAGACACGAATTACTGAAGGAGGCTTATACCCATTTTAGCAGTGTAGGATCGAACTTAAACTTCGCTCAAGAAGATCTCGTTTTCACGCTCAATATTTAAGGGTGGTTAAGGGAACAAAAAAAACCCTTGTAGCGGCAACCAGAGATTTATTTAATTTCACATTTCTGCTGCAAAAATCAGCAGGACTCACTAACAACTTGTGTACCTCCAGGATATTTACACCATCAAATTTGGTTACATCGCAAAACTTTAGCAATGGGCTCATTAGCTGGGCTGTCAATGCTTTTGAAATCGAAACCATGTACGTACGCCTTAGAGCCATTTCCAGTGCACACGTGCCGGGAAGTCCTCCGTCCACTTGGCATGCAAAATTGCGACTCAAGCTCCGTATGCATTAATTAGCCTCAAATTCCGTGACTTTTGAAGTTCTCCATTGAAAAACCGTCCAAAGCACAACTTTAATTATAAATTCAAGCCATTCATTCATTAGGGCGACCACCCCTGAACTGAGTAAGGGAAAGTTTCAAATGGATGTTGCACTTAGTCTTAAGTTTTCCACTCCTATTAATGAATTCCCAGCTCTGTACAATGAAATTAAACTTTGAACTATCAACCAGTGCTCTTCAATCCCTCACCCGGCAGCCGGCTTCTTTGCGGTCGACAGCAAGAGCAAATTTCCATCTGAAAGTAATTTTCTTTAAACAGTTTTATGGGACCCATCGGACATGGTGGTGGGCCCCATCAGCCGGGTACTCCACCACGAAATTCACATTTAGTTGTGATTTTACGATCACAGCTCGCAGGTCTCGAGACTCATCACTCAAATTGCGGAGAACAAGGGCGCGCAAGCTTCCAATCGCTAGTTGCTGGTGGCATCTGAAGTTTCTTTCGTCTTCCGTCTTTTGCGGAAACAATGTGAGAGTGGAACTCGTCGCGTCATTCGGCCAACAGCAGCTGCCACCGCTCGCTCTCATTCACTTCTCGGCTGTCTGCATGGGGGTAGGTCGCGCTCGTCAAATATGTACCCTAGACGTCATGCTTTTTGACATCTAATGCAAACATTTACATGGCTTCTTTTGATGTTATTCCACCCCACCCATCGCCGACCCGCCCCTTGTTGTTCCATCCTCATCATCATCCTGGGACGCGGTATAGACGAATGACGGACTTGAGCCCATATAGTGGTAGGGGGGCATTCAAAATTAACAAAAAACTTTTCGACAAGGATGAGCAGCTCCAGAAGCAGCAGCGGTGGCAGCAGGAGCAGAGACGCTTGTGATGACGGCGATGACGGCGCGCCAGGACTGGGTTCGGAATGTACAGTAGTTGCCACCCAACGCGGGGACGAGTGGGTGGTAGAATATTTCACTTTTGTTGTTACGCGCATGCAGGAGGAATTCGCAAGGAGAAGGAATCCCTTGCTTTCAAAAGACCGAGATGAATTTTCCATGAAAACAGCCCTTGGGCGAAGTGATAGAAGCACGGAATACTGGTTAGCGTGTGAGTATGTGTGCGTATGTTCACGGAATCCTGTTTTCATTCCGGCGAAACGCGGGCAGAATGAGAGGGAATTAACCAACCTTTCTCAGTGCAGGCCATGGCACACATGGGCCACCGACCGAAGAAGCGGGCGGCAGAAAGGATCCCACGCTAGGATGCGAGGATAGGAGACAGGGCAAAAAAAAATTGACTAAAGAGAAGTGCAGCACACAATGTGTGCGCGCCAAAAGTTTAATAATTACGATCCTGACGATGATGAAGGCGATGATGTTGACGGCTACGGAGCGGATGTGAGATGAGAGAGGCGGGAAGTGCAGGATGATGGCATGTTGAGTGCGTGGTAAGTGGGCTGGTTGGGCTGGGGGGATAATGCAGAATTACTTTTCGTTGATTCTTTAAGCTTGAGGTGAATGTTGTGGCTGGAGCCAGCTTGGGCGCAGTTTGAATGGCAACATAGCCAGCACATCAGGGAGTTATGATAAGATTCTGTTCCGGGGACTCTTCACTTTTACAGGGAAAGTTTAAAATAATTAAGCATAATTGGCCACAGCAGAGTTGCTCTCTTCTGGGACGATGTTTAGCGAAACACGACATAATGCCCGCAGGAGAGAGCTCACTCATGTGTGCTTGCGTGTGGGTGCGTCCTAATTGGACGCATCATAGCTGTCCGAAAGTTGATGGGAATTATTTTGAAGCGAATTATTTGAAGAATCAACAAGAGGGATTGTGCATGTAGCCAAGGGGACGGGGTGTGGTGTCTGTAGGGGTATCGTACGGCTTCTCAAGAATTGCTGGAATTTAAAAACTTTATTCCTGTATTTGGGGGCGGACCAAAAATATTAATCTTTTGCCCAGTTGAGTGTGCAGGGAGATATTCCGAATTCTCGGTCCTCCCCTACGATGCAGGGGTATGTTTGAGTAAGCATTTATGCAACGGCTTGAACGGCTGTACATGTGGTTGATGCAGAAGTGTGGCACTCAATGCCTTGCATGTTGGATTAATCTTAATCGAAGTTTGTTCATGGTTTCGTGGGTTTATCCATGGCGCAGGAGTGTGAAAATTGACTAAATGCGGTCAAAAGGATTCTCTCATTGTCACAGAGGATGGAACGGCGACTGGAGTGCTTTCGATTTTAATTCAATATAGGGAATGGATCAGAAAGGTGTATACAACTAGGTATATTGTCCAGACCAGGCATGTCAAAGGTACAGCAAATAAATACATAGCATCCCTTGTCAATATAGAAAGCTGTAGGCACAGTGGCCAGGCGAAAGAACATCTACTAATCGACCGCCCAAGCCTTGCCTGGGCCCTTGTTCAGGGTACTCCCGCACCCCGCTCTGTCTACATTGATAACTCCTCTTACATTTTTAATTCAATCCATCGCTAGATTAAGACGGAGTGAATGGTTTGAAATGCGGGAAAACAAAAGCTGTATAAACACATTTCTTTTGACGGTCAATTGACGAAATAAAATAAATGTCTAGCCCTTGTAGTGAGACGATGTAGCCTATCGATTTTTCGGATTAATTGAACCATCAACAGCTCACGTGATCTTTAGTACGAATGGCAGCGATTTTAATCCGATGGACATCCCGATAGACAACATAATAGGATTCACAGCTGATAATGCATCAGTGATTATTTTGAATAGAATCTGGGGGAAAACTTTTCTTCCAACGGATAAACCCGAGTATTTATGTCGTCAATTGTATCTAATTGTCCTTCCTAGGGCAGCTGCAAACAAAAACTCCCGAGTAAAATTAAGCTACTTGCTAAAAATATAAATAAAAATATTATTTTCAAATTTAAAAAAAAAAATTAATACATATATTTTTAAATATATGTTTTATTAAGTAAAATAAAAATATTTATTATTATTCTTAATATCGTCGTAAACGACAGAATGAGTTTAAAAAGTTCAGTCAAGAGTAGTTAAATGTGAAATTCCACAAAATCGTTTAATCTACTTTCACTAGCAGCAAGCAGTCAACAGAATATTCTAGCAATGGAAAGCCTCATTCCATTATTTCTTACCTTTTGAATTAGACTAAAGAACAAAATTTATTTTCACTATCTTTCTTCTATTTTAAATCGAATTAACAAAATATATTTGGAATTTCGATCAGAAGAAATGCTGTAATCAGAAAACGGTCGTACAAAATTGTATTAAACCTTCTTTTATTGACGGCGTGGACCTTACTAAAGTTGACTTTGACAGATTTATTGTGGAAAAAAACTTACATAGGTGCCAGGGAGAATCTTTTGCTTACAGGACTTTTAGACGACGGAATAAAATAACTTTCAAGTTACAGCCGTAAATACTACATTGAACTTGGCATAGTTCAATGTAGAAGAATTTAGCTCTAGGATCGATTTCCACGACGCAGTCTTAAAGGCAATAAATAATACATAACAAAAACCAAACATGATCCTCGGGTTCCATAAGGATTTTTCCAAATCTCATAACAGATGGTAAGGTTGAGAAGCTGGATGAGGAATTAAGGCTTTCAATTAAAAATAATTCGTTCAACAATGTATTCACACTAAAACTGGACTTGGCGAGCCTATGTTCAAATTTAAAACTTCAACAATTTCGTAACCTCACAGTAGTGCAAAAAGTGAACTCAGTTTTTCCCTACCCTTTTTGTTTCGGCTAGAAAGTAATTTGCAAGACCAACACGCTCACAATGAGCATCTTCAAAACTTTTGGATAATTAATACAAATGAAGTGCTAAAACAAAATATTTTGAAACTTATTGAAGTATTTGATGATTTGAGTTCAATTTTAAGTAAATTAACTGAATTGCGGGGAAACTCCATTCGAGGGGGAAATACTCCTCTCTAGACCTTTCAAATACTCCTCAGCGAAAATTTGATACTGCAGCCCTGTCCGTAATATAGAGAGAGAGGACCTTTCAGGAAATCCCATCTGGGAAAGTTGTAAAATTTAGCAGGAAGTACTTAAATCCTAGATCAAAGGCGGGGTGCAATAGATCTTTATGGTCACAGTACCAGTATTCGTATGTATCTCCCCAATTTCTTCAATTTAGTTCCATGCTTCTTATTCTTTGAGGACAGCGGGACAAGAGGCTTAAAAGCAGGACGTGTGGTCGCCTTAGATATATGAAGGAGAAGAGCTTGGGCCGTGGTATGGGAACCTTCAAGGCCATTACTTAAAAGCTTCACAGCGATCACCGGTATCTAATGAGAGTGACTAAAATTAGGTCCGAAAAATCTTGCTTTCAATTTTTTCTTGAAATAAACTCGCTTTTTCCGCATTATATACAATATTCACCGTGGGCGTTGGACTTCGTCAAGGGTGCGTTTTGTCACCTCTCCTTTTCAGTGAATATACTTGTTGCTGCGCAGCCGAGGCGAGGAATGTTTTGCGAGAAAGGAGAGCTGAGGGTAAGTCGCCCCCTTTTTGCACATCACATCTTCCCAGACGAAACTCCAGCGCTCCAGGTTTGTGGCCGTATGTGCTGATGCTGGAATGAAGGTCTCCAGAATGCCTGTTCAATGCACTCTACATGTTAGTGGAGTCCCATTGCAGCAGGGAGGGGGTATTTTTCACGAGTGATGGAGGGAGTAATACTGAGCTTTCTCGTATGATTGGTCAGGCTAGGTCAATTTTCAAACATCTTCTTAGATCCGTAATCAAGAAGGCCGAGGTTGGCGCCCAAGCCAAGTTAGCTGATTTCAACGCAGTATTAGTTCCAACTCTCACCTTTGGTAATGGAATTTGGGTAATGACCGAAAGAATAAGATCGCGAATACAGGCTGGTGAGATGCGGTTTCTCCGTGCTGCTGTGGGAATTACTCGCCGGGCGAGAAACACGGCAGTGCACGAGGAACACAACATTGAGGAGCTGCTTCTTCGAACGGAGAGGGTTATGGGTCGTTGGTTTGGTCACGTGGCACGAATGTCCCCTTCATCATCGCATACCATCAGGTATGCGAATGCTTGGCAGACCCATGACGAGATGGACCAAGTACAGAAACTCGCCTGGTTACGCTTGGGCATAACTCTTGATGAGTTAGAGTCGACGGCGGACGATCGAGTTGCCTGGAGATCTCTCGTGCGTGGTCTACCCCTGTGACCTCTTTAGTGGAGCATGCGGGTCAGAAAACGATGATGAGGATGATATACAATATTTTACCAAAAAGTCATTAAGTGCGTTGTTGAGGAACAAATAATTTAATCCACACGACAAAAATGTCAGCGAAACATCTAAACCAAAATGAAGTTCACCTTGAGCCCATTACAGACGAAAATAAACAAAGAAGTGCAGCAGTGGCAATATATTTGGCATAGCTGAAATTCGACCCTTAAGTAAGTTCCCTCAATGTTCAGGGTTGTCGATAAGAGCGTTATAAGCATTTTTTCGTTTTGCCTCACATTGTCCGTAGTTTTAAGTCTAAATGCACTCATTGAATTTGAGATTATTGTTATTTCCAAATTAAAGTTAAGCCATTTCAATCTGCGCGATTGAAAATTTGAAACACGGCAATTCCACGTCAATTTTGATAGAATGTTGCCAGTTTCAGAAATGCCCTCAATCAGTCATTTCAAATCAATTCACAAAACTGGCCAAAAAAATAAAACAATCAATTTTAGGGAATAAATTAGACACCATGAATAAATCAGGCATACCGACATTTTTTTAATACTTTGCTTTTTAACTCGAACTAATCAAGCTCAAACCACAGGTTTTTTTTTTTTTTGTTTGGCTAATGCGGATAATAATTTATTGGCAGGACCATTGCCATGGAATTATTTTTAATTATTTATTTTTTTTTTTGTTCGAAACCGAACATGAGACTGAAATTAGGTTTCGGTTGAATCGGAATGTCAGGCATCAACAAATTGCAGATTGTCCATCATTATCGGTCGGGTGAAAGCCAATATGGATTAACGTATGGACACAATAAATGAATTTCAATGCTTGTGGAGGGCGGCGGCTGCGGTGGCAATTTGCGGTCAAAGCGAGTTTTGCATACAAAGTAGCCGTCTCGGCGATGGGTAATGGCAGTGGTCAATGCGATCCTCAATCAATACAGGCTGTAACTAGATTAAAGCCCGCATCGTGTAGTCAACTTTATTTTGCATTCCCATTTTTTTTTTTTTTTCAAATTTATCCAAACCATAGCCGAAAGCCACCTTGCGAATTTGCAACCCTTGAAAAAGGTCACCAAGCTCGCACACATTCGCGGACCTAATTAGGATCAACAATTTGAAAGGACTTTGGGAAACTTTTCCTTTTCCATAAGCCGTCAAAGCAGGGGGGGGGGGTACAGAAAAATGCAGAGAGAAACGGAACAGAATACCGCTCAAAGCTGGTTTAATGCTCGCTTTTATAGATTAATAAGGATGTGCTCTGGGAATACCTAAGCAGCGAGTTAACCCGTCTGCAGGGTAAATGGCAAAGCAATTGAACTCACCGAGGGAGCTTACTCACAGCCGTGCCAGGAATTTCATTTAATTTTTCTCCTCAGTTCAGAGCATTGGTTATGCTCTTTCAAGGCAGCTGTGTACTCGTTTAAGGGGCCACGTCACTCCCACCCACCAGCACGCGTGCACATCACATCCTTGGGGTCGTAAAAAAATAATACACAGGGACACGGCGTGCCGGTTTACGCAGGAACCTATTATCTCTTATCCCAAGTTAACTCCTGACAGGCAAACACAACCGGGCGCCTCGCACCCACTGGCAAGTGTACACTTGCTTAATCAAAAAGCTTTAATGATCCTACACCCTTTGCATACGAAATTAAAATGAATTTGAAATAAAGTCTCCATACAAGATCTACTGCCACCCTGCCACTCTGCCACCCCTCCACCCTGTCGGCCTGCCTCCACAGAATATTTAATAATAAAAAAACAATCTGTGTATGAACACACTAGAAAGTGCTCCTTTCAGGTTAATGTTGTGCGGCGAGGAGGAGCTCGAGCTCTGCTTGGCTGACTGCAAGGCATAATTCTGAATTTATTCTTTTTTTTTTTCTCAGCGCAGACCATCCTTGCCTTCACTTGGGTTGCGTTTCATTTTTTTTTTTTCATTACTCATGATAGTAATTAGATGACTGTTTGAATATGCACAGAACGACATCAGCTATCCAACCACCTCGGGCTAGGGACGACAAGTATGTACACATCCACACGCACACGCACACACACACTCCAATGAAATCCAGTCAGTGCCCTGGTCATTGAGAACACAGCCGTACTAGGTTCCTGCATTAACCAGCAGCACTGGCAAAATGACGCTGAATGTGGTCCTGGTGGAATAGAAATACAATTGCGCCTAATTAGGTCATTCCGGTGGAAAATAATAATTTTATTACGCCCGGGCAGGGACGGCTTCCATGGGAACGAGTGAGGAGTTGACCACACTCATGGCGCATATACACGAGTTCGCGATGAAAGGATATAATTATTTAAAATATTAATTAGGATCATTAATTCATGCTCGGTACACGGTTACGAGTTGTAACGCAAAATGAGGGCGATGCTTTGGCCTTTACTGCGACTGCTGGTGCCACTGGTGCACTCAAATGTGTTATGTCGGATTGAAAGAGATGTAGTTACGGGATGGTTTACTTGTTTTAATGAGGCTATCCACAACGAACTGGATTATGCATATTGAATGAAGAGCTCTTCTAGTTAGTTATGTTCACCATAGAGGAAACATCGGGATGCAGTGGTAATGGGGGTCATCAATACTGCTGAGCTTAAAAGATTGCGATCATGATCGATGATTTGAATTCCTTCTCTATTGGTCATGTGTCTTGAGCAACCTTTGAGCAACCTTTGAGCACCTCATTCTCTTAGACGAGGTGACAAATTCTCACCAGTCTGTATTCTCGCATTCGAGTGAGGTGACAAAAAACCAATCAAATTCTCATCCTAAAAAAATTCAACTAGTTGGCAACATATGCTGCAGATTTGTGTCTTCAAGGGGGACCAATTGCAATTCGGTTGTTGCATTTGATAATTTGTATAAATCTTGGATGCATTTGGTTCAGAACACGGATATGTTGGTGCGCGTATGTGGTGGATTACGTTTCAATGACGGCCCAAGAAAAAAGACAATGTAACCGTTTCGTTGTCTTGAAAAATAATGGATTTCTTGGTGTGATTGGAATTATCGTCCATTAAAGAGACCAGGCAAATTGTTGACTTATTGTTATTTTAACACTAAACGTGAACATATTAATCAATATTTATTCCCATCAAAAACAACATTTTGGTTGAAACTTACAAATCTGTCGCGTCACCCGCAAAAATGCAAGCGACAAAACCTCTCTCATTCTATCTCAGTTTCTCATGAAATGTGACTAAGGGGATACACACAGTTGGTGATGTGCGCATTCGAATGATCACTCGTGTGATGATTACATGTCGAGAACATTTCGATTCTCAATCAAAAACTAATCATTCGAATGACTAATACTCATTCGAATGACTACGAATCATTCGCATGACTACTAATCATTCGAATGACTACTAATCATTCGAATGACTTCTAACACAAGTGAACTGGATCAATTTAATTAAATTTAACGCGAGAACAAGTAATAAAAAATTCATGTCGAGGCCTCCTGATTCCGGAACATAAGGAGAATGAACGCAAAAGTAAAGAACTTAAATATTACTCTACTACATTTGTTTTTGCTCTGATATATACATCTTACACTCAGGTCTACATGAATGTATGAAGAAGCAGTTGCACGAAAAATTTTCAAACCAGATAAAAAAATTCGTCAGTCTATTAAAGATCGTTAGCCACTTAAATACTCATTTGGTCGTTAAAAGCGATACGCCGTTGTAACCGGTATACGGTGCATATGTAAATCAATCTGAAGGCTATACCGGATCTTCTCTTAACCAGATTAGCTAAGCCCCCTCAACCTTAGTGTGGAATGAACGCCTTACTTTTTACGGTAAGGCTTACTTCTTCAAATCGTTTTTGCTTCTTCATTTTCAAATTGCGGGTAGAGTAGAGTGTGAAACGGAATATTCTTTGGTCCTGCTTTGTCTCTTTTCAGACGTAAAGATTGGTTCGTTTCTGATTAATTTTCTAATACAACTGACGAACCGAATAAAATAAACTCGTTACACAGAAAAATGCACACTATGTTGAACAGGCTCAAAACGAAAAATACACACAAAACAAAAAGACTAAGATATGCGAAAGTCATCGGCATCTGTAGACAAAAAGTTTACCATTTCAGAAAGAATGCTGTAGCACCAGGAGTTGCGTCCATTTAAGTCGTTGTAACCGTTTTCAAAAGAAAGGAGACCCTTTTGACTGCGCCAACTATCGAGGGATCAGTCTCCTTAACATATCGTACAAGATCCTCTCTGCCGTCTTGTGTGAACCCCTGAAACCATTCGTCAATAACCTGATAGGTCCTTATCAGTGCGGTTTCAGGCCGGGAAAGTCCACCATAGACCAAATTTTCACACTGCTGCAGATCCTGGAAAAAACCCACGAGATGCAGATCGACACCCACCACCTATTCGTCGATTTCAAGGCCGCATATGACAGCGTGCATAGAGACGAGCTATACACTGCCATGTCTAGTTTTGACATTCCAGCCAAACTCGTCAGATTGTGCAGGATGACGATGGAGAACTCTCGCGGCTCCATCAAGGTCGGTAACGAACTCACCGAGACCTTCAATGTCAAAAAAGGTTTTAGACAAGGCGACACGCTATCATGTGATTTCTTCAACATCATACTTGAGAAGATCGTGCGAAACTCAAATGTCAACACCAGAGGCACGATCTTCCAAAAGTCCGTTCAACTGCTTGCCTACGCGGACGACATTGACGTGATTGGACGAACACAGCGAGCTGTCAATGAGGCTTTTGCTAGCATTGAAGCGGTAGCGGCTAAAATGGGTTTGGCAGTTAATCAGGGCAAAACAAAGTACATGCTGTCATCACGAAAGGACGCACAACATCGACGCCTCGGACAGAGCGTCATAATGGGCAGCAGAAACTTTGAGGTAGTCAAGGATTTCGTCTACCTTGGCTCTGCAGTAAACAGGGACAATAACACCAGTACCGAGATCAAGCGCAGAATTACTCTTGCCAATCGCTGTTTCTTTGGGCTCAAGAGGCAAATTGAGTAACAGAGCCATCTCTCGAAACACCAAGTTGACTTTATATAACACCCTAATCATCCCCGTCCTGCTCTATGGCGCAGAGACATGGACGCTATTGAAAGCGGATGAAGAAGCTCTTGGTCTTTTTGAGTGAAAAGTTCTGCGTGCGATCTTTGGTCCTGTTTGTATTGATGGCGTCTGGAGAAGGAGATTCAACCACGAACTGTACGGGCTGTACAGCGGCATGCACCTAGTTAAGCGTCTTCGGATCCAACGCTTAAGATGGCTAGGTCACGTAGAGCGGATTGACACCACAGCTCCGGCCCGAAGAGTCTTCGATTCCGAGCCTTTGGGACAACGCATAAGAGGTCGTCCTAGAACAAGATGGCGCACACAAGTGGAGAAGGACCTCAACCAACTTGGTGTGCACACCTGGAGGCAGCTGGCGAAAGATCGTGCTGGCTGGAGAGGCTTGTTGGTTGAGGCCCAGGTCCACCCCGGACTGTAGCGCCAAACAAAGAAGAAGAAGAACCGTTTTCAAAATAGGGAAAAATCGGCTGTTGTAGGCTATACCTTAACCTCAGTCGGGACCTAAGAACCTCAGTCGGGGCCTAAGAATTTGGTTGTTATAACCGATATGTCGTTTAAAACGAAGTCGTTGTAAACGGTTTTTGACTAAATTTTAATTGTATGTAATTCAGTTCCTTCGACTGTGTGTGTATTAATTGAAAAAAAAAAGTTTCCATTCAAAGAGTCTTCTCGTATCAAGATTCGCCATAACAAATACCCCGAAGAATTTGCATAAAATTCATGTACATTGGTAAGTTATCATTTTGATTTGGGCTGAAAATCGCACTTAATTCAGTATATTGCCCTGAAATACTGAAAGACGAAGTGCTGCAGGTCGGCGACAAATGTTCAGAGTTGAGTTCCTTCAAACAATTTTAGGACCGAACCCTCATAAAGTGACTATCTACTTCTCGCAATTGAATTATATATTTCTTGTTAGCAGCTCTGTAACGGGTTACAGCAAAATTGCAGAACACTCGACGAAGGGAAGCGGGCTGCCAGTGAATTCACTAGCACACTTAGACTATGTTGGTCCATTGTGATACCACTGTTTGACTACATTGATAGTGCCGTTGATTTGATCCCAACGACAAATGGTGACTGGATCAGATTTGAAAACCAGAAAAAAGGGTATTAACTTTGCTTTCACTGGGACTCGAACAGGGGACCCCACTGACCAGGGACAGGCACTTAACCAACTGCGCCATCCAGTCGTAGACACACTCGACGAAAGTGAAAACCCAATACAAAATTCCTCAGCTCTCGTTGTTCCTCCAAACATTCCCTCTCCTCAATAAGCCGGCAAAGTCAGCTGTGACGTAGATCTTCAGTTTGCCTCGACAGCACTTTATAGCACAAACTTTGCAAACTTGAAATCCGTCATGGATTTTTCGGGGCAGTCTTTATGTTTCAAAAGACTGAACTGGTTTCCACCAGTTGAGCAGTCTACTCTTACTACTCACTGTGCATGCAACACTCGGTCGTGCCTCCCCAAACAACATTGTTTACCTCAATCAACTGCATTTAACAGAAGCAATTAGTGTAGCAACCATTTGCAAACGCAGAACGCAACCAATTTCAAACTCATTCTATGCTCGGTGAGTAGCAAAGCGCACTGCACATCCTCAAATAAGTTTGATTTCAACTGAACCTTCCTGCTCACTGAGCACACCGCGTGAGTGCTCATTACATCCAAATACACTCACACACCACTGCAATGGCATGTCAGTTAGTTTTTACTTCTTGCGATTTTCAATTAACAAAACTCCCGAAACACCCATGCACACACAGTTAGTCGAAGGAACGCAAGTACGCCTCGCCATGCCACCCCTCCGCACACAGGAACAGATCCTACTCCAATCAATTTCAAATAATGATAAAATAAACACTTTTCCGAATGAGAGAGCTCCATTTGTGCTCCTCTCTTCACTTACAGAATCGTCCGGTGGGACGTCGGGAAATGACTCGTGCTCGGACTCGTACTGCCCTTGTACAATGGTCCAGGTCCGCATGAAAGCATTCAGCAGCATGCCGGCAAGAATCCTCATCTCGGTATGCTTGTGTAAATGTTGTGTGCAAACAATTCCTTTGCTTCCAAAGGACCATGACTATTTTAATTGAAATTCACTGCACACGCACACACTCCAGAATGGGCCTCCCCCTCCTCTCCGAACAAGCTGCATAAACAGTTTATGATCCTTGGGTAAATAAATATTTTGCAATCGCATGGAAATAATGACCGAGGACAGTAAATATTTCATAATTAACTGGCGACAAGTGCTCGTGCTAACGTGCTCCGGTTATTTGCAATTTCTCTTCACTCGATTTATGTATTCGTAGGCATGCATGCCAAGACGTGGCGCAACCAAACTGGGACAAGGATGTGTGGGAAGTGCACCACACAAACGAAATGAATGCCAATTGGGATGTGAGAGTCCAGAGAAAATGTCGATTCGCATGATTAGCTGAGCATAGGCGACATCTTGCTGTGCGCTGACGTTTGGCTATGGCCCTCAACTTTAAAAGGGCCTAAGGCAAGTTGGCGTCATTTCAAGTCCTCTTTGAGTTTTATGTGCTGTGGGACATGGGAGTTGGAACGAAGTGTTGCCGAATAGCCGCTGAGACGTGCCAGAGGAAGGGGTCCCAAGGAGCTGACGGGACACTGATTGGTTCAAAAGAGGCCGGAAAGGGAGGAACTTGGGGCTATCATCAAAAATATCTCTTTGGCTCTGTACGGTTCTGAGGAGGCCCTCTCTCCACTGTGAATAAGCTTTCACGTAAATATGTAGTGGCTGCTTTCACGAAGGTTCAAAAGGCGGCCTCTCTCGGCTGCGTAGGCCTTCCGTAGTACGGCTGGACCTGCTTATTCTCTCCCGTCCACATCGTGGAGTGAACTCTCAACTGCCACTTTCCGCTTAAAAAGAAATGAAGTTGGCACTAGAGCATCGAGGACCATTTCCTTTGACCCCAGTCTTATGGATATGTCCGTCTGCAGCACGGACACCAGTACTTCGTACACTGAAAGTCGACATTCCCCGTTCTCAGAATTGACTCTGGCCTGAGCTAGGAAAGAACGCTGGAATGAAGGATCCGGCGCTTGCGCCTTCACGGAGAGCCACAACATTCGACTGCACACCTTGTTAGGCAAATTTGCGTCGGTATTCGAAGCGGAAACTTATGCGATCCTAATGGCCACGAACTTGTGAAGAACAGGTGGAAGGACTGTAAGTAGGTATCTGTGTCTGTAGAGACAGCCAAGCTGTGTTTAAGGCCTGCTTAATCTGCCCGAATCCACAAGTCCTCTCTGAATTTGATCGCTAGTCAAACATTCACTAAGACTTGCCTGACTCACCAAAAGGTCGCCACTTGCTAAGCAAGAACCAGAGGATTCATTCTGAGGACCTGAATCTGCGCAGAGACTACCTGCGCCCTTGAATAGGGCTCCCACCGATAGTTGGGCCTCTCGAGAACACAATCGGACGTGGCATGACTCTCCAGGATGCAGACGCATGCTCCCTAACGTCTGTAAGTCATTTTTGTTCTTCCTTGGCAGAAAAGATTGCAGACGACTTACATGCGTACCAACGGAACACTACACCTTCGCCAACCATCAGAGTGTGGCTAGCCTAAGCGACGAAATGCCCTGCGACTCCCATGGAGAAGACGACGACACTGCAGTGGTGGCAGGTTTTCGGTGCGCACAACTTGTGCGAGCTGATGATGTACGCTCCCAATTACAGAAGCGCCTGCTGGTCCTCCTGGACCAAGAAATTACAGCAAATGTATTCCTGGCAGTACAATGGACCAGTATTTGAGGCCGAGTGCTTCAGTGCAGTGTTTAAGAATCTCCTAAAAAAAGGACCACCAGGAATTTAGCGATACCATGGCGAGTTCGCTGGTGTAGCCCATATACACCAGTCCACACCGTCAGTCTGGCCCATCTGAGGCTAACAACTTCAAGGAAGTGCGTAAAGAGTGCAGCCCTGACTCCTTCTTGTGGTTTTCACATCAGCTGTAGGCTAGGCTAGGCATCCCCGTCTAGCCATCTCATTCACTGTGACCTGGAACCCAGATAAGGGCCATTATCAGCTGGCCATACACGGACGCTAGCTCAGTCCGGCATTCCTGCAACAGTTTTTAATGTCAAGGGCAGAGGCAATAGCTTTAATGGCTGCTTGGTTACTACGCCTTGGCAAAGTTCTTTTGTGTATTTTAACTTGACGCACGCTTTCCGAAAGGCTAACAACTCCGCCCGGAATACACTCGACCCGCATCCAACTCCGCTGCTCATCTTAGGGCCGGCCGTGTACATTACGCAGTTAAGGGTTTGACTGTCCTCCACTTAGACTCTCTCTGCCCGTCGGCGCTGTGCGCGGTAGTATCAGAAGGAAGGTGCTACGGCCAGAGGGTGTGACTGTCCTCCACTTAGACTCTCTCTGCCCGTCGGCGCTGTGCACGGTAGTATCAGAAGGAAGGTGCTACGGCCAGAGGGTTTGACCGTTCCCACTTAGACTCTCTCTGCCTGTTGGCGCATTATCGACATATCGAGAGGAGAGCGCTTGGGGGGCTATGCATGTTGTTCTTTGTAACTTGGTGAGTTTTGAGATGTTGTCTTTTCTTGCCTCCATATGTCACAATCGGGCGATCATCCGCAACCGTATAAATCGATAAAATTCTGGTTGGAGACTCCACTTTTCGCCGAAGTCTCTACTGTGTGCGTAAAAGGCCATGCATGCATTCTTTACTCCCCGGTCTACGTTCGGCTTCCAGTTGAGTTTGAGATCGAAGGTGAAACCTATGTAGGCACTGAGCATTGGTCGTTGAGACCGGAAAAGGAGAAGCTGGCCAGTTTCGTTTTTGTGGGGAGGTACATCTGTTAAATGGTGTTGCATTGTATGGTCCAGCCGCTCACCTTCCTCAGTGCGCCTTTCAAGATTTCAAAGATCACAGCCGGAAACTGGTCTGACACCAGATCACCAAATCACCCACGTACCCTACCACGCAGCCTGGTCTTGATGGTATTTCTGGTCGACCTTTAGAAGCACTTTAATGGTAAAGGAACTTTTCCAACCGAACTAACTTACGTCCAGACTCCCGGATTGCGGTCGAGGGCAATTCAAAGACATGTCGTGGCGTAAACAGATGGCGCCTACACACACCCTTGCTGAGCATTATAATGACATATCGCGATGCAAATCTGATAAATGTACGCTAGTCATCGGCAATTTATTATTATTTTTCTTGTTATTGATTCAACGACACGACAAAGACGTTGCGCAGACATTTGGATGTATTATTCAGCCAGCGTTGGGCGCCATTACGTCGATTTATTTATTCACAAGGACATACGTTTCAAATGAAAGCAGGGACTGTCCCTACACCAATCATTAATAATCCACAGCCGTTCTTCGTTTGGCTCATAAAAAATGACAAGCACACCCGAAATCCGTCTTCTTTCCTTTCAATTCGATAGCCCAGATAAATAATCACCATCCTAATTGTATTCATCGATTCCCCACCACGCACTGGGGGACTTTGTTATTTCATTCACCCTTAATTCTGCATCTCGATGGAAAATGATGAAATTGACTAAAGGGAAACTCCCCCTTAATTCCAAAAAATGTGTCCATCCTCCTAGATGTGTCCCCCCCAGCAGTGGACCATGCCACATGGTAATGTACGACTCTTGGCCGTCCTCTTAAGGATCCTTGTCCAAAGTCACGTCTCCTGCCAATCGCGCGACCATGCAAGCGCGTATAAGCCAATAAACCCGTGATCCTCATTCCGGGCGAGAGCCATCGGCTCAAATATTCGCGGAATTGATAGATAATGACGAGGAAAAAATCGATAATCCTTCGAAAGGGGGGTCCTCAATTTGCGAGCGATTTGGGAATCACAGCTCCCCGCATTCAGGGTTCCACGCAAATAAATTTCAATGTTTCACTCGCCATCAGCAAACGTTATGCAGAACGCGTTTCCTTCGCCCCACAGTCGCCGCATCTGGGTGCGAGCACTTGTTTTCTCAAGACGCCACCGCAATTTAATAGAATCCTGCCGTCAGCCTGCAGCCGAACCACTCCTTAGCGTCGCTAAAATGCCATCAATTCAAAGAGTCGATGGTCGGTCAAGACAAGAGCCCGCCAC
Organism: Eristalis tenax; assembly: GCA_905231855.2. Lineage (NCBI taxonomy): Eukaryota > Metazoa > Arthropoda > Insecta > Diptera > Syrphidae > Eristalis > Eristalis tenax. The sequence goes on from HG993126.1 coordinate 24,883,551, forward strand.
CCCCTCCCCAGGGCATCTGTTGCAGGACCCTCTGAAGTTCGTTCATCTAAGGAGCGGGCTGAATTTAATTAACCGACCGCACAAAACAAAGAGAAGCGGACGAAATTACTCATTCCCCCTTCGTTTGGTAACACTGGTCGAAGGACATCATTATGCACCTCTCGTCGGCTAAGTGCGAACTGGAGAGTGCCGAGGAGTGATGGGGGAAGTGTTGTTCTTGCCGAGTTATCCGTGCTTATTCAGTCTGCCGAATTGGTCTGGTTTTTATCACAGTTCGGACTTCAAAACGACGCTGGTCGTGTGAAAAATTGCTTTGCACTGCCTCATACTTCTGAGTTTAATTAAAGTCCGCCCTGCACTTTATAAGGCTTTGGATGACTTGCATAAGCCCGGCACTCTGTCTATCGCAAGGCGCCAACCGTGCAGCACAGGTTCTGTTAAATGGTTAAACGTCGGTGTTCCTTTCTAAACGGAGAATGCAGCCGGTTGGGCGGATGTGAAGATCCGACACAAGAAAAGCAGAAAAACGAAGCCAATGCAAACAAGGACTAGCAAGAGAGCTAACATTTCGTTTGCACTTCATTTTTACGATGGACCAATTTCATCCATCGTCACACTCGCTCTCCGCCCTCCAGCGAGAAAACGAAGAAAAAGTCGCAAAACAGAGCACAAACGCTGCACACGGCAGAGTCGGTCCTCATTGAAAGGGGTCTTAGTCGCAATCCGATTTGAATGGCAGCTCCAAGGCGACGCAGAACAAGGATAATGCCGGAAGAAACGCTGAAATGAGAAGAAAAAGAAAATACCAAACCAACTCCGATGCCACAGAATCAAAGAAGAATCCCTCCCCCTCCAGCATCACTTCGCAACCAAGCAACCGGCTTCGATAGTACCCCCCTGCCTGATGGAATGCATTCAAAGCTGTTCATTGCAATCACGTTGTCCGCAAAAGCCTGCGTCCCATTTGGGACGGATTGCATTTTTCTTCTGAAATCACCCATCGTCATCGTCCAAACGAGGACCCATTCACACTTGCGAAGGCATCTCGATCTGGTTTAATATTTGCCTACACACCACTCGTCCTGCGAAGGGGAGTGTTTTTAATACAAGTTGTAGCTGAGTCCTGTTTCCTTTTCCCCGACCTCGATGGGAACAGTGCTTTCTTCGTTTCCTAAGGATCTTGTTTGAAACTGTTTCGGGGATGCTTCTCCTCGCCGCCTGGCACCTGGCCGGGATGGTGCATGAATGAGGTCTCCTGGTAGCGATTGGCCTTTTCCCTGGCACTTCATCTCGATAAATACAGTTCAAGCGTGTCCCGCTGCCAGGACTTGCAATTTTGCTTATTTTTCAATTGAAAGGACTTGAATGGCGGTAGATGAGCAAAAAAAAGAAGGAGGAAGAAATGGTTTAGATTATTCATGATGGCGGCCAAATGTTGTTTCGATTATTTCACGCCCACCCGATGGAACAGAATAGAAGAGGTTGATGATGGTTGTGGTTGTACGTGTGTGTGGGGGGAGGGTAGTTTTTTTTCTCATGAAGGACCCCGCATTATGGCTTCAGTAGTTATTCGGTTCAGTGAACCCAATCGATGCAATCAGATGGCGCTTGATGGGTTTTCCTGTTTCGTTTTGTGATTTCCGATAGAGGAAGGAAGAGCTTTGGCTTGGGGTACAGTGGATCGTTGTTATCCTGCAGCGCAGTCATTGACAAAACGAAAGGTGGGGCGAGGGTGAACCAAGGCAAATGGGTTATGCCGATGCAAGTGGCTCGCAGAAGACAAACGCTGTCGAGATCAATGGGCGGGCGCACGGCACGAGAGGGGGGCTGGCAGAGTAAATTGTTGCTTGCATTTTGCGCTCTTTGATCAAAGTCTTCCGTCTGCTCTGCTGTGCATACAGCTCTACCGAGCGTGAGGGTGACGGTGGGCGGGAGAGCGATGTCTGGAGATAAATCTTTTGGCAATTGTTTAAGCATAGACGTTCGGTATTATGCAGGTAATGGCTGTGAGATGAATTATGCAGAGAAGATGAGAACAATTTAACGTGAGATCTGTGTGTGTACCCAGCATTTACTGAATGGGGCTGTGTGTCCTTTGTTGTGACTCGGGTGTCTGGTGTTGGTTCCATTAACTTGAACGACAGTGCACACATTGCAGAGACGGGTGTGCTCGGCAGTGTATCTGGGAGCCGACAAGGCTCTCTGCACAATTGATAGTTCATTGCTTGAGGTGGCAAGAGGTCGAGATTCATGGACAGTTTTCAGCAAAACACATGTTTGACTGCCTGCAGGATTATAGGGGAACAACACTCGCCTTGTGTCACGTTCCACAATTCATGTGATCCCACTTTAGACGCATGTAAACGAGAACAGACGCAAACGAATGCGTCTGCAATCCGGTCTCGACTGTGCTTATGATTGCTTGCTTCAAACAAAAAACAAATCCCGTCCGACTGCTGAAAAGTGCATGTACGCTGTCGAAAAAGAAATTCGATTTGCAGGAGCTTTACATATCGAACCGACGCAAAGAGGGTTTTTATTTAATGCTCTCGAGTGTGCAACGGCATTGTTGCTGGCGAACGATGCACACGACACCTGTCATCTTGACATGTTCAACCACAACCCTTGTTGTTTCAATGTTTCCGCAAATACGTACGTTTTCGGGGAAACAAAAGCAAAGATTGTGATATTTCAATGACAAACAAACTCCAAGAAGGATGCCTGTGCATGCTTTTGGATTTCGGGAAGACGGTTCTACTTGGAGAGCTGTGCTTGAGGATCTCTGACTGCACGACATCCAGTAGAGGAGGTATTTAAACGCCTGTCAGATGTTCCTGTCTACACAATCGCATACGAATGTAAGTGGGAGCAGTAGTGGAGCTAAGGTTCAATCTGGCTTTGAATGGAAAATGTACTTCAGGTTCAATGGCAAGCTTGCCTTTGTGTCGTCGGCATGACACACGGCATTCTCCACTCAGACTCCATTTGACCTGCTGCGACGGCAAATGCCTTTTAGTGCGACTCTTCTGACTCAGTCTTCCTTGCCTGGCGCACTAGAAGGCATCTAACTGTGCCCCTCTTCGCCATTGCATGCTGCTACATTGTCATTGGACCTAAGACAAGCGTCTGCAGTTAGCGTTATCTTTTGCTTGCTGCCTACCCAAAAATGCCTTGAAGTGCTTCATATCTCACGTGAGTAAAATGCGCATCAGCTCATCAACCAAAGACTCTGTCAAGCTTACTCCAAATGTCATGCATCATGTCCCAGGATGAAGTTGTTGCAACTAATGGTGCTGGTTGCTAGTAAGGTCTTGCGCGAAGAACTTTAGGCAAGAATTGAGAGAGGCTTGTGATTAACGTACTCGGCTTCATGCAGAGTTGAAGTGAGGTTGTGACACACTTTAGGGCTGGAAAAGTAACGAAAAATTGAGTATTCGTTACTTTTTATCTGAATACTCGATTTTTTTTTAATATCGTTACTAGTTACTTTCGTTACTTTCATCAGAATTGTTAAAATTGACAGATTAGAGGGGGGCACCTTTGCAAGAGCGGTACATTTGAACAGCACCTGCGATTTTATTCGTGCTGTTCGAAGATACCACACGGTGAGAGTTGGCCCCCTCACTCGTACTTCTGACTTTAGACGCTCAAGTAGAAACGTTGTATTCAACTTAACAAAGTATTTACGTGACATCTAATTTTTCTTGTTTATTACATGCTATTCACATGTGAATATTTTGTGATTTTCAGCTCGCATTCTCGAGTTTCAACGATTGGCAAAGTAGGTTCGGGTTAAAACACTCATAATGCGATCATGTTGCATTGCGAGTATTTTGTTCTACTTTGTGTTGGCGCGGCTCTCATAAATGCGAAGAGCCTATTTAGACTGCTTTGTGTGGAATATAATGGCATGCAGTATCCTTGTCTCGTTACTCGCTTAGACCCTCGTTATGAAAGATCACAAAATTCATGCAAAAATTAACCACGGAACTGCTGTAAGCCGTACAACCATAGTTTTTGTTAGTAATGAGCTATTTCTAATTTTTGATTCCACCCCTTTCAACAAACTCTTAAAAACAGCAATTTGTCCACTAAATTAAAACAAACGTCCACAAAATAATTGAATTCTCAAGAGTAACGTATACCAAACAAATAGTATAGAGACGTTACTCTACCGCATCGATATCTGCTGATACCAAAAAATAGATTCTACACTAGACCAACCCAAACATATCGAGAGAAGGATGCTACATGTCATAATATTCCACACAAAACAGTCTAAAGGCTCTATTCAAGAGAGGCATGCCAATAACATGCACACAAAGCACGGAAAGACAACCGACATCGGTATGTTGACTCTCGCATGGTACTGCTCCGATGTGTGATGTGCGCACACAAAGTCACAACAGCAACTTGTGAACTACAAATCGAAAATAGTATAGAGAAAAGTATGCTTGAAGTGAAGGGCACTCTGTGCGCACAATGGTATTTAGTTGTGCCACATCACAGATCGGTGCCGCACCATGCGAGAGTCAACTTACCGATGTCGGTTGGCTATAGTACATGTGGGCAAAAAATTGTAACGATACCATAATAGTAACGATATTAATCGAGGAGTAACGTTTCGTTATGTGGTACTTTTCGAATATTTGTTACTCAGTAATGAATTCGTGTACATGGCTACAGTACTATTAAACTCTCATATTAAGGCAGTCGAGTCTAATACCAGTCTTGGATATGTCGTAAGTCGTCATCTCTCCCACAAACACGGTCCTTGGCCGTATTGATGGTTGTTTGCGAAAACTGTGGCTCTTTGCATTTTGTACTCCGCTAGCAACACGTAAGATGTTAGTACTCTCTATAATCTTACAGCTTGTAACACATACCTTGACTCACTATCTCAACATAATTTACAAGTAGTCTTCAATGATGCTGTACGTTGTGTCTATGGTATTCCTCGATACGAGCATATATCTGTGTATTCTCGTGATTTGCTGGGCTGTAACATGCAGCAGTACACAATTTTTAAACAAATTAGTTAATAAATGTGGTCCGCCATATTTATATATTGGGTCTATAACTTAATTCGTGCAGTTTTTTCTCAAAATTTTAACGTTTATTAAGAAAACCATGTACAGTAGTATTATTCAAAGTATTGCCCATCTGAAGCTATGACTTTTTCCCATCTTTCTGGCAATTTGTGGTTCCCATCCCAAAAGAACTGCGCCGGCTTGGCAGCCAAGAATGAAAAGAAAATCAATCTGAATATTCTGCTCTGATGTGAACCGTATTTCAGTGAGGGCGTTCTGCATCGACCGGAACCACTGGTAGTCGGAAGGGGCACAGACCTTGCCCTTGCCTGGCTTTAAGGCGGGTGGGGTAAAACTTCCCATCCACTATTTTCTAAATAAAGGGTGACTTTTTGGCTACTATATTTTTGGCAACACTGGTTTAAACAGCTGACGCACGTTTCGTGTTTTGTTTCAATGTCAAACATCTTCAGTTTGGTCCTTAATTTAACCATGAACCGTCTTACAAACGGACAACTCTTGCAAATTATTGAATTTTATTATCAAAATGCGTGCTCTGTTAAGAAAGTTCAAATTTATTCAAAATTCAAAAATTGTGTTCAGCGACGAAGCTCATTTTTGGCTCAATGGGTACGTAAATAAGCAGAATTGTCGATTTTGGAGGGAATATCAGCCAGAAGCATTGCAAGAGTTACCAATGCATCCAGAAAAAGTCACAGTCTGGTGCGGTTTATGGGCTGGTGGCATCGTTGGACCGTACTTCTTCAAAGATGATGCGAATCGTAACGTAACTGTGAATTGTGAGCGCTACCATGAGATGATATCCAACTTTTTGCCCAAAATGCAAGAGCTTGACTTGCATGACATGTGGTTTCAACAAGACGGTGCCACATGCCACACAGCACGCGCAACAATGGACTTATTGAGAGGCGAGTTCGGTGAACATTTTATTTCACGTTCGAGGCCGGTCAGTTGGCCGCCGCGATCGTGCGATTTAACGCCTTTATACTATTTTTTGTGGGGCTATGTTAAAGCTCATGTCTATACAGACAAGCCCGCTTCAATTGACGCATTGGAAGACAACATTGAAGCATTTATTCGTGAAACACCGGCCGAAATGTTGGAAAGAGTACGCCAAAATTGGACTAAGCGGATGGACCATTTGAGGCGCAGTCAAGGTCAACATTTGCATGAAATAATCTTCAAACATTAAATTATATGGACCGTACTATCGATTCAAATAAAGATTTCACGAATTTTTCCGAATTTTATGGGTTTTTTTTTTTTGAAAAACTTTCCTATAGCTTTTAAAAAATCACCCTTTAGTTCTTAACTGGAACAACAACATGGGATCGAGCGTTGTCGCAATGGAAAATTACTGCCTCGTGTCTGGTCTCATATTCCGGCCGTGTTTCGGCGACTGCTCTCTTCAAACGGATTAATTGTGTTCGGTTGCGTTGTCCATTGATGGTTAACCCCGCCTTTAGCAGCTCATAATACAGCATACGCTTCTGGTACCACCAAATACAGAGCATTACCTTCGCGCCATGGATATTCGGCTTTGCCGTTGATTTGGCTGGTTGGCCAAGCCAAAATCATCACCTTTGGCACATTCGCTCAGCTGGCGCATGTTCACCATAAGCTTCCACCAAAATGCGATGTTTTTCGTCTGCAGTTTTTTTCATATTAAAGTAATGAAGAAGAACTAACCGCATAAACACTTTTTCAGGCAAAAATTTCGACATATTTGAGTGAAAAAAAATTATTGTTGTTTACGCTTCAAAAGAATGGCATATACTGAAATGACGTACAATGACAGGAGCTTTCCAACGCACGTTCCAATGGAATAATACAAGTTACGCCATCTCTTAGCAAACCACACGAATTAAGTTATAGACCCAAGAACAGACTTAATTTAACTCGCTCTCTTAGAACCACTAACATTATCCCTTCTCGTAACAATCATTTATGCTCCTCGCTCTTATTTGGCATTCATACTGTTAGACTGTGGAATTCCTTACCATCTCACTCAAGATCAATTTCAAGCCCGTACAATTTTAAAAGTTCGATCCTTCACCACTTTGCTACCCATCAACAATGAACCTCAATTCCAATCCTTATCAATACACACATATACTGTATACTAGTTTTAATCTTAGTTTGAATTTTGTAAATTAATGTACTTAAGTACAAAAAGTGGATAAATATCTTAATGTGCGTTACTGTTGACAAATAAATGACATGGCTGTTCAGTTTCTGGCTGTGATGTTGGGCAGACATGTGTCCAGTGGAGACGGGGTGTTACCATTCATTGATTGAACTCACAAGCTTCTCTTTCTGCTCTGGGATGTGATTTATTTTTGCAGGAACCAGTACGCATCATTTTCCTCTGAATCAGTAACATTCCCGAAATCCTCAAAATTCATCCCAAAAAAACGGACCTCCGAATTTCCCATGTTTTTCTTTGCTCGCCGCTATATATTCACGCGGAAACTCTATTCTGTGCAAGTGTAAGAATTTTACCGACGACTTCACGCAACTCAAGATTTTATCGCCTCGAAAACTCATTTCGCAATGTCCAAACGTCCGCACCTAAACTCTCCAATCTTATAAATATTCCCTTTCAACTTTTCATTCCTCCGGAAACGTTCATTATTTTCTATCTCGCCATATATGTGCATTGTGCGTGCGGCACAGCACTCATACCATCGAAACGGAAGCATGGTTCATTAAGAATGCCCGTGGGCACTCCACAAGAGCAAGCGTCCATTTCTACATTTTACACTTAAGGGCAAGGAGCTACTTCCCAGTCAATTAGCAGGAGAGAAAAAAAAACTGCTTACAAAAACACCAAGGAGCGTTAAAAGCTAGTCAAAGTTGGTGCACAAAGTTTAACTATCGCTTAATGTCAGAACTTGTAAAGTACACATGATTCAGGGAACACAGAACCGCCTGAGGTGGTGGGATTTGAAGTCAGACGGGTATGAAGCACATAAAATGAACCTTCACAAGAGTAAACCAATACGCCACAGAGCACAATGAGGCTCCGTGGAGATAAATCGACTGATGCCTTCAATCACAAAATGCATCGACCTACATAGCAATGACACATGCCAACAGGGAGAGAATTGTTAAATCTCGACAGCGGGTGGATTATGGCCAGGGAAGGTTCATTCCCTTGACATTAAGTATGTCATCGATTACTGGAAATTCAACTCGCACCTGCAATGACAGGCAATGTCCCCTTGAGTGCAGGGGACTGAGTCAGGGCGCAGTACAATCGAAATTCGAAATGCTGGATGCGGTCATCAACTGTCCGCCAATTTATGTCAGATCACAGCTTCAGCTTGGCAGGTCACAACTGAGCCCAACGACAGCGGGCTGTGTCAAATTCAGAGATGGTGTTCTTATAACGGCCGACATGTGGTGGCAACGACGCGTGCGAGTGCTGCGGTTGGAGACACGGGATACCCCGGTATCAGGCTGGAGGGAATCATTTGCTTGCTTGGTTGGTTGGAGTATTCGGAGAGTGGGACGAGAGTTGTTCTTTGCAACAGACATGAATTCAAGTGGTTCCACATCCCTGACGGGACCAGAATAGCGCAAAATTGAGCTGGAGGAAGATCAGCTTTATCATCGAAAAATTAGCTTCAACGAGGAAGTAGATTTCTGCTTGAATGGGCACGCTGCCAACGCACTCGGAAAATGCAGTGTATGGCCCGTCGGAAGCATGGGGCCGTACAGCTATAATCATATGAACAACGTTTCCGGGAATGGCGCCCGGTCGAGTTCACTGTCTTTAGTTTACATAGTTCCCATAGGCACACATGCCAGACTGAGGACACAACAGCTTCTCTCGTCTCATAATTGAGACGCTTTAAAATGCATTGCCAGCGTTAAAAATCGCTGTGCGGCTTAATTAGGGGACGTGTCTACGAAAGTTGAGCCCATTTAAGATTTATGCACTGAGGAAACTCATTCCCGGGCAACTTGGGCAACCACCGAAAATGCCATCCCGTTCCACCCTAGAACTCACTCGGCATTAATTGGGAGATGCGTTCAAATATTTAAATTGGAAAGCCTCACCGCGGGCGCCAGACGCGAGACGCTATCGTAGGCTTCTATCATGTCTCATTAAATATTATTCACACTTAATTATATCGGCCGGGATATGGTTTAATTATGTGACCTCTTTGCTCCTGGTGTTACCCACAAAACAGAACAAGGGGAAAATAATTTCATCCGCCCACAGAATGTGACCCGCTTAACTGCACATATGTCCTAGTTAGATGGCCCACAAGTCCCTTGAGACCACAGCCACCGCCTCGAGGGCACCGCGGCGTGGGGCTAAAGATGTGTGCCGCACTAGTAGTGGCTGCTGAACGAGGAGCAAAGCGGACGTAGAAGGAGGAGAAAAGGAAACCGAAAAACAAAAAAAAAAACCCACCGGAAAATAATAAAATATCCTCGGTAGCGTTCGCTTGCCATTTTTTAATTATACAAGCATTTTATGCTCGGACGTGGCGGGAAAATTCCACTTACAGGCATAATGACTTTTATTAATATTTATGTACAGAAGAAATTTTTATTCCTTCCCGGGTCGTAATGAAAAACTGCGCAAACGAACAACCCTCAAACAAGCAACGGATAGCCGCCAAGGCACACATAAAGCATCGCATAGCGGGCGTGTCATAAAAACCCCCAAAAAACCGCGCAACCCAACCGACCGATGAAAAATGTTTCGCACGCCCTTGCCTGAGCAGGAGAATGCTGACGACAAGCAGCAGTTTAACGGTAAGAAGTCGAATTAATAAACTTATGCAAGGTCACTGAAGCCGAACATCTGACAGCTGTGGGATAACGAATGTCCTTGCAATTGTGTCTGCGTGTCGTGTCGTCGTTGCCATTAGCGGATTTAATACACTCCCCTGCCCCCATCCCACGAGTTGAGGAGACAATGGTGGTGGCATTGACATTGGTCGGCCGAAACAGAATACGAGACCAAATTAAGCATCGTTTCATGATTTGTGAGCTTTTAGCCGCGACAGCGGGTGCCATTAGAGGTCGCCGTTGCTGCTGCTGTCAGGGCATACCCATCGCAGCAAGCTATACAGTTGGGACGGAATTATATTAAAATATTTCCGACATAACTCATTCCCTCCAGCAGGACAGACAGGACATAATCTCTGAGGGAGAGGGTGGCCCATGGAGCTGGCATTCAAGTAAATACACTCGCATTGCGACGAAACTTGTAAATCCGGCTTTCAGATACTTTTCATATTTCATTGCCAGCGTGACCCACTTTGACGTGGATCTCGCAAAGATACCGGCGTTGCACTTAGATACGTTCAACTGAAGGCTACCGCTGGAGCGTTAACGCCACCACCACTGGGCTAATGATAGCTGGCGGAGGGTCGACCTCGGCGGGGGATGAGGTCTCAAATATGGCATCGCTGATTGTGGGGGGATTTTTCCGCATGGTTCATCCTTCACTTCGTTGCGTCCTAATAGAAATTCTTGCGGTGCTGTGACCTTATGTAACGAAGCAGACGGCAGAAAACGGATTCTCCTTTGGGATCCCGTTAACGAATGACCTTCGAAGTTTTGCAACAAATTGTTGCTGTGCCTGCGCACACCACCTCCAGTCGGATAGATGGCGAAGTTTTTACCAAAATTGATGTGGTAACCAAGTTGATTCGGAAGATGTGTCTTCCCGATGTATACGTGCCGGGATGTGGTCTAAGAGGAGAAGCAGTGCTCCGAATGGGCACATTTGGGCTAATGTATCACTCGAGAAGGCTCGAGGATTTGCTGAGACCCATGCCCTAAACTTTGGTTAGGCTCTGGTGACTGATTGCACACGTCACCCAAGGCCGGTGTAGAGCGATTGTGCTGGAGTTTGCACCAAATTCGGCGTTCGGAAAAATAGAGGAGTGCCACTAGACAGCCGAACTGGTCGGCTAATCGATTGCACATGAGGCTGTCCCTATAACGAGTCGAACTCCAGTCCAAACAAAGGGACGAGGGGAATGTCTTGTTAATGTGTCCTTCCTGCAGAGCACGCATTATGTACAAAGTCGTCTCTGGTGCAACGTACATGTTTTCGAAACTCGGTAGCACTTTCAGTAAAAGGAAACTAAAACGATACTGACGTGGGTGGCTAACGTGGATATCGGCTAGAAGACAATTTCGGATATTTTATTGTGCGTTCAAGCTATAGTCCGTCTTCTGTAGTGTCGTTTATTGCAGTCGCTTCGCTAAAGATAGACAGACCAATAAACCCCTGATGTACTCAATAACATGAGATCTACTCGTATGTCACTCAGAAGTGACCAACAGGCCTCTAGCCTGTTTTAGAGATACCTGGTTGATAAGTGCAGCACTGTGGCTAAGTGTGTCGACGCGAAGAACGTGAGAACAACATCCCGAGAAACCTTCGTGCTAGTAGCGGGCCATAGTGGGTCTACAACTTAATTCGTGCGGTTTTTTGTCTGGTCGCATATTCCGGGCGTTTTTCGCCGGTAGCCGTTGTCCATTGATGGTTTCCCCCGGTTTTAGCAGCTCATAATACAGCACACCCTTCTGATCCCACCATATTCGGCTTTGCCGTTGATTTGGCTGGTTGGCCGGGTTTCACATATGATTTTTTGCGCTTGTGGTTGTCGTAATGGATCTATTTTCCATCACCAGTAACAATCCGATGCAAAAACGACTTCCTTTTGTGGCGTCGTGTCCCCGCAAAAACACTTTTTCAGGCACAAAGTTCGACATATTTGAGTGGAAAAAATTACTGTGGTTTACGCTTCAAATGAATGACATATACTGAAATGACTTACAATGACAGAAGCTTTCCAACGCATGTCCCAATGGAATAAATACAAGTTGCGCCATCTCTTAGCAAAACGCGCGAATATTCTACAATTAATTATAGACCCAATAAATTGGAAGAAGTTGTTCGTTAAAAAATGCACTTGTTCAGAATTTCTGGGCGTTTAGATCCAACCCCTGTTATCCCCCTAAAACACACCTCCATCACCCCCTTAGTGCAGCAGAAAGAAAAACTCTGCGATGGAAAAATTATCATGTCTACGAGGAGAAGGTGACACAACTGCCAACTGTATGAGCCGAACAAAGATGTAGGTGCAGTCCAGAAGCAAAAATCCACTTCATCAACCGAAAGGAAGAAAGTGCCATTGAATCCGAGCATCTTGGTTCGAAAATTAGAGGAAGACCCAACTTCCGCTGTAGAGTCAATGCCAAAGTTGGCGTCTCCGTAACTCGAAGCAGCATAACCATGTCAACGATGGAAGGCAGCCATTGCTCATGCTCAAACCTCCAGGGAGCGCTGGCCTGTGGAACAGGAACCGTATTCGACTTCGAGGACATCAGCGAAACATACTCGAACAATGTCTGAGCGACATCAGTTCCAAGCGACAAAGGCCAATTCAACGAACCACAAATCCCGCTGACAAATTGGCTTTTTATGCAAGTAATTGATTGAATCGCTACCCGAATGATCTGGTTGCCTTCGGTCACATTTACCATACCGACGGCCAGCGAACATAATTCTCGTCCGTAAAAAGTTAATAGAACCATTTCATAAAAGCTACCGAAGCGCGATGGCTCACTGGCTCATTTCTAATAAATTTCAATTTCAGTTTGCATTTTTTTCCCTCATGTCATTTTTCTCATTACTTTTCAGATGCTCCGCGCCAACAGGCCCCGGCTGAATCGAAGCATGGCTGTGTGCAGGGTAAACTAATGAACACTCAGTTCCACGGTCCCATGTGAATCCGCCCGGTGTATTCATCCAACCCCCCCGCGTAGAGGGTTTCCGAGAAGTTTATTACAAACTAAATTCCCAGAATGGACTCCACCACAAAAAGAGGACTTTTACAGGCGGGCTTTCAAAGGCAATTGATTGTTTTTGATCAATAAAATGTTTTTTACCGCGAAATTATAGATGAAAAAGGGCTCAATGAACGGGGGAAAAAATTAAAAAATATGTATTTATTAAAAGTTTACATTTTTTGTTTCTATGACTGCGCGCTCACGTGCGCTTTATGGATGCACGAGCCAGGCTATCGGGTATTTATGGAGACGAGACTGTAAATAAATTACACGGCAAACAATCTAAATGAATGGTTATCGAATGACTGGGGGCGGCCATCGGAATCAATGTTTTCGAATGCATCGTGAACAGCAGTTGTAAATGAGCGCTTTTTGCTACACTGAACTGAGCAGCTACAAATGCTGGTGGACTATGGAAGCTCATGCATTCCTCTTCGGCTTGATTTGAGTTCGGGAAATTGAATTTTTTCGGCGCTGTTCTGTCAAACAAATGCGTGCATTATTAATATCCATAAATCCATTTGTGCGCACGGGCGAGGGGAATGAATTATGAAAGCGAACATTAATGGCGAAGGATGTGTCCTATTTATGTCGGTATTGAATGTTCTGTATTATTTTTGGATTGAAAGCGAACATGTTTTCCTTTTTTCGATTGAAGTATTGATTGGGTCCAATTTCAGGCGTACCCATAGAAGCTACACTTGTAGTTGCTTGGCGAGTTTTTTGATAGATTTCACAATTTACTTACTCTTGTGTGGACTTGCTGGCAATGTCGCTGGAAACATTACACACATCCCAGGGGAGGAACGCGGCAGCAGCCTGGTCAGTCAGTCTGTGATCATCATCTACCCGGATGTGAGGGCGACAAGGACGTGTACCTAGCCTGTCTAGCTTCGACTGAAACCGGATTATTTATTTGACATTTTCAAAATCCGTCTGCAGTCGCATGCTGTATAGGAAACGCTGCTGTGTCAGAAGGCGGCACTTCCAGAAGCAAGCTGCCGATCGTCTGTCATTACAATGACCACTCTTTGCAGAGAAGGATATCAGACTTCAATGTACACCGACGAGATTGACAGTCTATTTGACACGAATTTTCGAAAGTTAATGGTATTTAATATATTCTCAGAAAGGTTGTCAAAAACGGAGAAAGAACGATAGCTTTAGCGTCAAAAATTGATTAGCTTCTTGTTGAGGTGTCAAAACCGAGCATTTTTTTTACGATGAGGGTGGTAGAGGGTGTCTTTAAGGCGCCAGGGGATACTTAAACAATCACTTAACCTGAAAAAAATATGAAAAAACAATGAGCCGATATGGCAGTCAGAAGGACTAAAGTTTACCATGTCACGTCTTCAAAAATTAGTGAAAATCAGATTTCCCAATTGACTGACACACGAAAACATAAACAAATGTGTCCAGAGGTCACTTGGGCCGATATGGTAGTCAGAAGATGAACTGACCAAGGACTTAAAGTCTTGCAATGAATTACTATATCGGTTTCGGTATCGTGTGAAAGCCAGAATCCTTTACTTAAGTCCTTAATTTAAAAGAAATCATATGTGTCAATAGATGTATGAAAATTCGCATGCGAACTCAAAATGTTGATGAAAAAAATGTTTAGACCATTTTTTTTTTCAAATTTTGAAAAGAAGTGCTTCTTATGACTAGTTATTTATTTTGTTTAATAATACAATTAAATGTCTAGTCACTAAGTGACCGACACCATCTACAACTGGCCATCTGTAACCATAATTAGTCGTTGTAGTTGTAGTGCACTTCATTCTCGTATGCATTTTTTTTTTTTTTTAATTCATTTTTATTAATCATTTCATTAAATACTTACATACTAGACAAAAATGCTTAATACTAGTTGGACGACCAATGATTCTATTTTAACTTACTGGCCCTTAGCGGGCTCTCTAAGCTAGACTTAATCTTAATCTATGTCTTTCGACTTAACCTAACAATGCTTTTTTAAACAAAGGAAAATAAATTTATATGCACAACTTTCTTAAAACCTATATACTAACTTACATGCTACCTTAAAAATAACTTAAACTAACTTAAGCTAAACTACATACATATACATATGTGTATATAATGATATACTCATATGTATATATATGTCCTTAAATTATGTACAATATATACACATAGGTACACACATGTGTACGAGTGTGTATACTAAAATTTTTTTTTTCTTTTTGATTTTTTTTTTTTGTTATTTTTTTTTTTTTTGCTATTACATCTTAAAAACTACCTTAACACACTACCCTAAACTATGTAAGACGGCCATAGGTTGCGGCTGCTCCGCTGCAAAACAGTGACCGACAACTGCTCCCATGCGGGAGTCCGCATTACCCTTTCTACCCAGGGTCTAACGGGTTCGACGAGGGAGTTCCTTCGCTCTCCAACCACCAGAATTTCCTATGCTGCATTGCAACATCTCGCACATCCCGCTTTGATACCGCCATACTGAACCGGAGGAGGCCTTCCTCAGCTCGTTGTGCAACGGAGCGGTCGTGGTTGAGTCGCCCATCCACAGTTGAACGGGCGATGTGAAAGAGGAGCGGTACCGCATTTATGTCTTGTATCAGACCGTTTGAATCCAGATAGAGGAATGCTTCGGGGGGGGGACATATCCGTTGTGACGTACCCTTTCGTTGTATAATGAATTGGGGTAGTAAGCCCCCGAGATCAAGTTATTGACCGAGTTCATCGCTCTGGCAGTATGACCGCGAATCAACTTCACTAGGAAATTGTCCACTCGTATCAGGTTCGCCCTGTTGTATAAGATCTCATTGGAGTAGAATTTTCTGTACTGGGACTCTGGAGTTCTATAAAGGCGAAGGCAAGCCCTAAGACAAGCCCTCTCGAACAACCTAATCTTTTCCATCAAGCTTACACTCACGTTGAACCACACGGGACAGCCATAGGTGAGCAGTGGCCGGATGAGGGCCATGTAGCAGATAACCTTCACACTCGCATCGAGTTGGCTGTTGTAAAACAGTCTCTTTGTAAGGGCAAAAGCGCCTCGGGCCCTGGCCAGAGCAGCATCTACATGTTTGTTAAAGTATAGATACTGGTCTAGCCAGATCCCCAGGTATCTGACTACAGTCCTTTGCACCAGTGGTTGCCCGTGTCGTCCAACAATAGAGAACTTTCGCCAATTCTTTTTCGTATCCGCCGAGGCCTTATACAACGGCGTCCTGAACATTCTCGTATGCATACGCTACCAAGGCTGCGTCCGACGCAGTTGTTTTCGGATGGCGCGATGTAAATAGTACAGTGCCTCAGAGATTATTTGTACAAAAATGCAGTGATTAACAATTACTCATTTGTAACATAACAAAATTAAGCTTTACCTTACACAATGCAAGCTATAAACGTTAAGGCACATAAACAAAAAATAAATAAATAAATAAATAAATATCGTGACGGTTTACAAACAAGTGCTAATTCTGTGTGGTCAACGCTTATATATCAGTACTGAATCGAACGGTAAAAACTGAATGATTTTTGAGCAAATTGAAAGATTGTTGTCCAAGATTTTTGGCTTCCGGATACCATCCAAATCATCATCATCATCATCATCTTCTGACCCGCATGCTCCACTAAAAGGGGTCGCGGGGGTGAGCCACACACTTGAGATCTCCAGGCAAATCGATCTTCTTCCATTGACTGTAACTCACCAGGAGTTATGCCCAAGCGTAACCAGGCGAGTTTTGGGACTTGGTCCAACCACCTCGTCATCGAAGGTGTCAAATGCAAAGATGATGTGTGCCTTGGAGCGAGCACTTATCGGAACTGCTCAATCCCGAACAGGGCACAGAGGATGGCAGAGCTGTAGTCTTGAGTGGGGCAGAGAATAGTCAATCGCTAAAAGTTGGCAAGTCCCCCGATGTGGGTGAAATCCGGGCAGAAATGCTTAAGGCGATGGGTAAGGAGGGAGTCTTATGGCTCTCTCGTGTCATTTTAGTGGCCTGAGAACGTGGTGAGACACCTGGAGATATATTTTGTCCCACTTTTCAAGAAGGGGGACAAAAGAGGTTGCTCCAACTACAGGGCCATATCTCTTTTAAGGGAAAGTCTACTCTAAGGCGTTGGAAGCGCGTTCTAGAGCTATGGTCGAGCCCAGGTTGAGGGATGAACAGTGGGGTTTTCCTCGCGGTAGAAGTACAACCGACCAGCGAGAGAGAAGGCTTGGGAGTTTGCCAAACCCAACAGTTGCTGCATTGATTTGAAAAAGGAATATGACCGAGTGCCTCTAGGTAAACTCTGGAGTGTTCTGCAGGAGTATGGGATTGATGGTCCTCTTCTGAGAGCCATTCAGTCTCTATACACAAACTGCAGCAGCTATGTTGGCGTTCGGACCTCGCCAAGGGTGTGTCTTGTCACCTCTCCTTTTCATGGTACATATATTATGAACTGGATGTTGCAGCGCAGCCGAGGCGAGGAATATTTCAAATTGGGAGAGTTGAGGGTAAGTCTTCTTCTTTTTGCAGTGATCCTCACATCTTCCCAGACGGAACTCCAGCGTGCACTTGATAGGTTTGTTGCCGTATGTGCTGATGCTGGAATGAAGGTCAACGAGGACAAATCGGAGGTTATGGTCATCTCCAGAACGCCTGTTCAATGCACTCTACAGGTTAGTGGAGTCCCAATGAATCAGGGGGAGAGGGGAGGGGGTCTAGAATGCATAATGCTAAGCTTTCCCGTATGATTGGTCAAGCTGAGTAAATTTTGAAACAGCTTGGTAGATCTGTAGTCAGGAAGGCCGGGCTTGGTGTCAAAGCCAAGTTAGCGGTTTGCAACTCAATATTTGTTCCAACTCTCACCTGTGGTCATGAAATTTGGGTAATGACCGAAAGAATAAGATCGCGAATACAAGCTGCTGAGATGAGATTTCTCCATGCTGCTGTGGGAATTACTCGCCGGGATAGGGTGAGAAACACGGCAGTGCGAGAGGAACTCAACATTGAGCAGTTGCTTGGAACGGAGAGTTGATTTGGTCACGTGGCACGAATGTTAGCAAAAGCTTTCTCTTCTAGCCCGGACCTTCTCCTACACTGCTCTAGTTTTCCATTACTGTCTCTCCCTCAATTGCTGCTTGTAGGCCCTGGCAATCTTCTGCGTGCTCAGCCCTCCAATGTCAACACTCCTCTCCTGTTGGCTGGCGTGGCTTTTGGACATTGGACAGTCGAGCCCTCAATAGTTCTGGTCGGACTCGAAGTCTGCTCCTCTGCATGTTCGTTTGACGCAGGCCTTGTGCCCTTTGTGCGCTGGACCATATTCATACGGTTTCTTCAATCGTCTTCAACTCAAACTGAACTAGGTACCAACAAAATTCAGAAGTTATCCCAGAAGTCAGAAGTTCCCAACACAAGGCAGCACCCGTCAGCGTTTCATATAATTGAACCAAATCCATTAGCCCTCAAAGCGAAGTGCAATCAAACATAAATGAATGCATCACCAAGAACTCGAAACAATCTGCCAGGAATAGAATTACTCTGCAGAGAGGGTAGTCCTTAATCAACTGAATCTACGGCACCTTGCGCCGAGACAACTCTCATTCCTTGCTCGCATTGCTTAACAAAGCCCCAGCCGGATGAATCAAATAGTTTCCTCTCCATTAGCTTTGCATGGGAAATGACGACTCAGCCACCTCACCCTCACCCTCCAACAATTACCAAAGAGCATACGAACGAGACCGTCGTTCACGTCGCATTCCGTCCGCCTTATTCAGTTCCAAAAGTTGTGTTATTCAAAAATAATTTCTCATCACAATTCAATTTAAAAGTTTGTACCTTTTCACCCTTAGGACCAAGCAATTACCAAGTTGTGATAGAAATCTTAAGCACAGAGAGACAGAGGAGCGGAGGCATCCTTGCGCCGCGCCCTGATGACAAATATCCTTTCATATTTTCTCCATCAAAGAAACTTCTGTTAACTTGCCTCAAAGTGTCAGAGACTGATCTCTCGATTTCTGGGCTCCCCCTGTCGGGGTCCGTGGCTTGATAAACAAGGGAGGGGAGGGCACGGGCGAATCAGACCAAAGGACATCGAATTAAGCTCCAACGACACTAGTGACACCTTGGTTTTTGACACAACGCAACCCAATAATGCTGGAATTAGACCATTCACTGAGCCAGAGTCTGAGCTGGGAACGAATGGACAGCTTCACGTTCCACGAGCTGATGATTGGAGTGACAAACTTTCGTTTCAATTTGATATTCTGTGACGATGTTCCGCCGCCGCTCCTGGCTGCTGCTCCAGTCCACGCAGCCGAGCATCTCAGAAACTTTTCCCATCGAGATTCCAAATGAAAACTTATTTTCTCGAATTCTCCGACTCTCCTCGGGCGGCGGCGTCGTCACCCACATCTCGACGCTGCGTCCTTGTATTTCGTTTCTCGTTATTCGGTGAGTCCCTCTAAGTCGTCGTCTACGTACGTACATCGTCTTCGTTTTGTCTAAGTTACAAAGTGAATGAATTGGATTTGGGGACAAAAACGGATATGCTGGGTACACTTGAAATCCAATGATGGGATCAAGTGGAAGATGACTGGCTTGCTGCCTCGACGATAGTCGTCGTCAACTTCATCGTCTTCTTCTGTCGTTGGGTTCTCTCCAGCTCTCCAGCCAGAGACTGGTGTTGATGAGGAGCGAATGAAAACTGATGCCGGGAAACAATCTCCTTTGGTTATATAAATCATTGAAGTTGGAAATTGCCTGTGATCCTTTTATATCGAATGCTGAATGTCTCAAGTTTCCGTTTCCTCCTTTTGGGTTTAACATATCAAAGATTGCCCCAAACTCAGAGGCGTCACTCCCTTCCACTGGACTCGTTCTGCTGCCTCTGCTGCCGCTCCAGAGTGTCGGAATAGATTGAATGGGATCTCATTGTGGAACACTTAAAAAGTTTTGCGGAGTGTCGCAGACTTTCTCACATTTTGATTGTGTTTCTCACTTCAAAGGGCATTTGGCGCTCGATTCGATTTGTTATTCTGTGGGCTATTCCCGGAATTGGATAACAAGTTGTGTTAGTTATAAAACTGCTAGAGGTCAAATCGTTTTATGTGACTCGTGTTGTTTGAAGTTCTCGTGAATATTATTGAGTTTACGATACTCGCACATCCGGCCTGCCAGTGGGGTGCCGGTGGTGCTTTCGGGTGATGGATGGCCATGGCACGGATAATGTGACATTTTATTCCCGGAACAGGTCTGATTGGCAGTGCTCCAGCTCCCTTCAATCTAAGCGTGGACGCACGTCGGAATTTCCATCAGCGGGGAGATTGATTAATCCACACACTTCCCACCCCTATGAACCGTGCCGGGCGCTGGAAATGAGTTTCGTTTTATCGGAGTTTTGAAAACTTAACGATTTCTCGTCCGTGACTACCAGCAGCGATTGTTGCTCTGGAGGTGGTTGGCGGGAGGTGGCTTCTCTTGGAGCGGTGATTCGGAATGCATCATGATTCATTTAAAGCGAAGAGGAAATCCGATGGCTGTTCGAAAGTCCACTTAACAGGAATGATCCATGGTAGCGATGCTTATCAGATAAATGATTCGAAGACACAGTGGAAGTAGAGAGAGGTTTGGTTCTTCTTGCACATACCGAGTGAAGGAAGTTCGGGACTTTGGTGAAGTACTTCAGGTCAGCGTCCCTTTATAATTAGTCTTTTTACTCGAAGAGCGCAGGGAAAACTCGTCTCCGGCCATGTGGTTCTTGGACACCGACCTTATGAGACACCACAACACAGGACACGCTGACAAGTGGAGTATGCAATCGTGCTGTGCAAAATAGGAGAGACCGGGCTTGAGATCGCGATAATGGGATTGTCTGTCGTAGACCCACGGACAAATTATTTGCACCAGATCTGCTGTAAAATGATCCGTGGGGAGCAGGTCCGAGGGGAGTTTTAGTATTGTTTGTCCGATCCAGAAGAGTAGACTGCTCCAACTTGCGCCAACATTGCCTTGACGTACGCACTTGAAGCGGTCTATCAAGCGTCGACTAGGTAAGGACTAGACGCATGTGACTTTAGGGCACTAAGTTTACAATAGACCAAACCCCTACACCGGGGGGAAAAAATTACTAATAACTCCAAATAGACACGGCGAGGAGTTGCCGCTCGTACTCAAATCTCCACGGCTTGCAGCATCTTCTCTAACATTCGGTAGCTTGCGCTGGACTGGCGGATGTGAGCAACTGCACCGCCACAACAATCCACTAGTGAAGACACAATGGAAGCAGTAGCAACCGGCTGTAGCTTTTATGCATTGTTAAAAAATTAGGTACTTGCAAGATGCAGGATGTTCTCTATCATCTGCGGTCCATCGAATCCATTCTCCTATCTTCTCTTCATACAACTTCTGCTGAGATCATCCATGAAACGTCAAGTCGCCTTCCATCACCCAATAACAGCCATTGACAGTCCTTGGAGCGCTAAACGGATCGTCTAGGGCGTCAGGCGCGTCGTGTTGTCCATCCACCTTGGATTGCTTTCTAGTTCTGGATGTAGTTTCTACAGAATCATGATCGGGAAAAGAATGCTTGGCATGTCCAGCAGTTTCCTGAGATTTCTCTATGGTCTGGTACAAAAAACAGAAGTATCATAAACCGTCCGGCCACTCCAACCAGAGATTGTGGGCAGCTGACCAATTGGTTGTCTGACTGTCCAGACAACACCAACATTCATCGTTCCACTTTGGATGTTAAATGTTAAGGCTTTGCATAAATTTGAAAAGTGGCGCCCAATACAAATCCAAAATCATAGAATTTCGTAGTCAACTATGTTCGCATGTTTCGGCTGAAACTATCAAAATAGTGCTGAATGCTTTTGGTCAATGATGTTTGCCTAGAAGCCAACACACAGTTCAAATGGTGATAAATCTTTAAGCCTTGACCGCCCCTACTCTGCAACTTGAGCTGTGATTCAACCACACATCCATTCCCTTAGAATGGCGTTCCACTTTTAGCTTTTCCCCATTTCATCTTCCAACTCTTTACTTGACCTTCATCCGTTAAGTGAGTCCTGTTAACACAAATTAACAACTTCCCTGTCAAGTGAGTCAGGTAGGATGGCTCCCATGCGATGATGGATCTTGGCCACTAATAAATTTATTAAATACAGACCAAACCAGACCATGCACCAGCTCATCTGTAAGATATGGTCGGAAGAAAGAGTGCCGGACGAGTATTGGAAGGAGATCCCTCTGACTGCGCCAACTGCCGAGGGAGTAGTCTCCTAAACATCGCCTACAAGATCTTTTCTGTCCTTTTATGTGAGCGCCTGAAACCATTCGTAAATAGCCTGATAGGTCCTTATCAGCGCGGTTTCAGGCCGGGGAAGTCGACCATCGACCAAATCCTCACACTACGGCAGATTCTGGGAAAAATACAAGAGCTGCAAATGGACCCCACCACATATTGGTCGATTTCAAGGCTGCATGCACAGAGGCGAGTTGTACAACGCCATGTCTAGTTTTGGCGTCAGGTTGTGCAGGATGACATTCTCGCTGCTCCATCTAGGTCGGTAATAATCTCATCGAGTCATTAAATTCAAAAAAAGGTCTTCGAGAAGGCGACACGCTGTCATGTGACGTTATTAACATCATTCTTGAGAAGACCGTGCGAAACTCACTCGCCAACACAAGAGCCACAATCTTCCGTAAGTCCGTACAACTTTTAGCATAGGCGGCTGATATTGACTTGATTGGTCGAACACAGCAAGCCGTCAATGAAGCATTTGCTGGCATTGAATCGGAGGCGGCCAAAATGGGCTCAGTTGCGAACGAGGGCAAAACGAAGTATATGCTGTCATCGAGAAAGGACGCACATCAGCGACGACTCGGCCAGAACGTGACCATAGGCAGCTATATCTTCGAAGTAGAGAAGTATTTCGCCAAGGTAGCTCTCCTAGTACAGCAACATCAGTGCCGAGAATAACTCTTACCCATCGCTAGGTCTTTGGGCTCAAGATGGAATTGAGTAAAGAGCCATCTCTCGAAGGATCAAGCTAACATTATGTACGACCTTGTCGTGCAATCGCTGGTTCTTTGGGCTCAAGATGGAATTGAGTAAAGAGCCATCTCTCGAAGGATCAAGCTAACATTATATACGACCTTGTCGTGCAATCGCTGGTTCTTTGGGCTCAAGATGGAATTGTGTAAAGAGCCATCTCTCGAAGGATCAAGCTAACATTATATAAGACCTTGTCCAGCTCGAAGCCTACACAGTCTTAAGAGCAGATGAAGAAGCCTTTGGTCTTTTCGAGAGAAAAGTTCTGCGTTCAATCCTTGGTCCCGTTTGCGTTGTTGGTTTTAAGAGAAGAAGATTCAACCATGAACTGTACAGACTGAGTCGTGCCTACAGGATCGCAATCGAAAGCTGTTCATTTCGGGGCCTTGTTACCTTAGCTCTCTAAATTGCACAGACCCCTAAGACGCCACATTGATGACTTGCATCGCTCGCTGTTTAATAGTTGTATCTACTTCTAGACGACTAGTGTTGGCTTTACGATTTTGAAGGAGTCACCTAGCAGCGTATCGCCTTGCATCTACAATTTTTTGACACCGAAAGCCTTAGTGAGATCTTCAACTACATTTATGGAGCAGCGAGAATTCTCCTTCGTCGTTGTGCATAACCTGGTCAGTGTTTGACGGAATATCAAAATCAAACATGGCGCTATATACCTTGTCTCTATGCAAGTTGTCGTATGTAGGTTGTGGGTGTCTATTTGGATTTATTGGACCGCTGGACCGGCAGCAGAAACTTCAACTGCCCTGAAGTCACATGCAGCTAGGTCCATACACAGACTATGGTTGTTAGACCGCTTCAAGGGCGTACGTCTAGGCGATGTTGGAGTAAGTTGGAGCTACAAAACTGAGATTCCCTTCGGACCTGCTTTTCACGGCATGGATCACCCGCAGCGGTTTTAAGGACAACAGCGGAGAGGTCGTCCAACACCGATACATATATCCTCAGCTCAGAAGGCCATTGAACAAGTCAAGTTCTTGACGCATTTGGCCACGCTTGTGGTTTTGAAAAACATCCTTGTCACGCTGTAACCTTGCAAAGGTCAACAAAAACCCTCCGACACCGCACTGTCCCGTTCAAAAGCCCTCCCGTTTATGAGGAGCAAGTCAAATCCAATTCTTCGTCCGAAATCACGGCCGCTTATTTCACGGCACAAAAGGACCCACCCCAAAGGGATTACAATAAATCCCCGAGAAAATGCCAAGCGAAGTGCCCATTCTGAATGACCGACAAAATGTTTACGTTTCCAATGACAACGCGCCCAACACTAATTCACCAGATTCACCATTTAATTCACTCAGCGCACAGGCAAAGCAACAAAAATATGAACAACAATATGGAGCGGCTGGTAAGGTATTCACGAGCGACCATGCAACAGTCGTCCTTTTCGGAATTACTCCTCATTCCATTCCGTTTTTTATTACACTTTTAATTACAGCCCGGTCTAGTGCCGCGCCGTTAAAATGCTTTGCAACATCCAAATAACGCAAAAGGAAGAAATTTCGGATTAATGTCGTTTTTGCCATTGTACCGTGCTTTTCACTTCATTCTGAGAGTCCGCTGATTTCCCAGCTCCCGCCACTCAGTCGGTCTCTCATTAGTGACAATTTGAACCCGTTAAAGGTATCAGGACGGTTTACTACTGTGTGCTCCTTTTGTCAATTACCGTTGCTCTCTGCTTTCGCCTCCACAATTAATACACAACGAAAGAAGCCCCGGTCCTGGCAATAAGATGGGAAGGACAACAGCAGAAAAAAAGGAAACGAAATCGAAGACGAACAAAAAATTCGAAAGCCTTACGTCCTTCGTTTGAGTTTGTTTGTTGTTTTTTATTTTTTTGTTTTGTTCGGGCTTTTATTTTATTTTCTGCCGTTTTGTCAAATTGTATTTGCGCCGGCTTGGGTGGTGGAGTGACGCGATCCCTGAGCATTTTTGATTTTGACTGCCGAAGGCCAGGATTACTTTCCCCTCTGGCGGGCGGTGGGGAGGGCACTGACACAATGAAATGAAAATACTTCTGTTTTTTTTTTTTGTTGTGCTGTGTACCGTTTTTTTTTCTCTCTTGTGCACTCAGTGATCCAGTCTAAGTACGGTTCGGGCAGCACCAGCATCTAATGCTGTGTCGGTAAATTGTTTACGGGGTGTGAATGTGCAATAATCCCTAAATTCGGGGCTCGTTTCGTTCATTTGGTGCTTTTACTAAAGTGCTGAAGGTAGTCTTGAATTGTGTGAAGCCTTTGACTTTAAGAGGGTCCATTTTTCGACATCGTTGCCCCGCAAGGAAGTAGGAAGTAAGTCGTCTTGGCATTTAGTGGGATCTGATAAAAGCCAAAACAGCCTTTGATGCAAGAGTATTGTTTTACAAGGCCATGTAGCCCTCATCCGGCCAATTATGGCGTACGGTTATCCACTGCGGTCCTTCCCAGACGGAAAAGATGGGATTGTTCGAGAGGCAGTGTCTTCGAACCTGTCTCCGGTTGCACAAAAAGTACAAAACGTTCTATCTAAGTCAAACTTGAACAGGGTAGATCGGGAGTCACATTCCACGAGCTATGACTTCTTCTAGCAGTCTGATCTTTGGGGCTTACTACAAAAAGGAATGCTCTTCCCAGCCCCAAATTTCCCACCGACTACCAGCCGCAGATATTTAAGACCAATGTGCACAGGTACCTGCTCTCCCAGGAATCTGTACGATGCCGTTGCAGCGCCACATGATGACATTAGAAGCAGCTGTTCGATATCGGCAACCATCGAAGTGTGGCTATCAGAGACCTAAGAGGTATGTAACAGCTTTCACCAGCATACACCTCAAAGGACAACCAAGGTCACACCTAACTGAACGCCACGATGTGAGCACCCATGGCCTGCCAATAGAAAATAAAATCAAGCAGTGCTTAGCATAGTAATTGGGTCCATACACGACGCTGCAAGTCGTTAGTCTGTGCAAGCACCCATTCGCCACGCACGGTGCAGACAATCTGCACAGACATTAGTTTGCATCGTTTAGTCGTGTTCGTTCCTCCATACTGTGTTGAAATTTAACACCAAAATTTGAAATAACGCCCGACTAACGATGGAATTTCAAATTCAATCAATTTTCAAATAAGAACTCTAATTCAGTATCAGGTATCAGCTATTCGCCAGCTGATCTCAAGAGCTCACACGTATTCACAGACAGCAGACAAAAAGCGTATAAAAAACCCTGTCAGATGAAATCAAGGCGCAAGAGAAGTAGAAGATGGATATATCTATCCCTCCATTATCACTGGTCATGGTCGTACAGACACAGCATTTAAAAAATAAAGCAATTCAAGCCAAGGAGTGGTACAACTTTCATAAATTTCCAAAAACTCGATCCAAAATTGTCTGTCCGTGTTTTTATTCATGTTTGCGACAGACACGTCGCTGCAGACCATGCAAAATTCCAAAAAAATTCAAATTCATGCAGTCATGCGGCACGAATGCACACGCGACAGACGGTCTGCGCAGACACGTGCCCAACAACAAAATATATTGGTCTGCAGCGACGTGTCTGTGTCGTGCATGAACATCTCAGCTTTTAGTCTGTTAGATTAAATACTAAAATTCTTCTTCAAATTCATTTCATAGCACAATTTTCGGACAATGAACGCTTGGACATGCGTTCACTGTTTAACCAGCTGCTCAGGCGCTGAGTATCTCAAAATTTATGCAACATTACCCTCAAGACACACTCAAAGAGAATGTTGTCGGTGATGTCGGGTGCAATATGCTGCAAGGGGCAGCCGTGACTTCGTGACTAATTGCTGTGACTTCTACCTTGGGAGTTCTGGGCACAATTCCCGGCGGCAGGAATTCTCATGATTTACGGTGCCACCTCTTTCGAGTTTCTGACAATGTCCAAAGAGTGTATCTGTTGGCAAAATTACTCTCAGACTTCGCCGTTCGGAGCCGGCATGAAACTGCAGGTCCTATTCACTCGTGTGAGAAAATGAGTGGTTGCTGTAGAGGCTAGGCCTCGGACTGGACCCTCTGCTACATTATTATTGTTTAAGAACGTGCCAACGTCGCATAGGATGGGCGCAGGGAACCTAATTTCTAAGACTACGGAATAAATAGGACATTATTAGTTTCCATCTGACAATTGACTGAATGTAGTACTGAGTTCCTGTTCCTTTGTGTGGCCGCTCTGGGACTGCCCAGGATACCCACGGCTGCTGTAAAATACATATTGGCATTTGGTTGGCCTAATATCTGTATTTTGACAAACATATAAATATTGCTCTGACATAAGCTGACTTGAGGCTTTCTTTTTCCAACAGCTGGTGAGACTCCAGGGTGAAGCCCTCATACGGACAACCATGGGGTACGACAGTTAAGCCCCCATGAGCTCGAAGAAATATTGTCTTCGATGTATCGAACGTTCGATCTACGGAGTGCAAGCTATGCGAAAATTTAAGTCTTGGCTCGGCTAAAGTCCTCAAACATTTGTTCGATTTATAGAAAATTCGAGTTAAGAATATTTAAGTTGCTGTTCTCCGAGTTCAGCCGGTTACCAACATCCTCTAATGCCCCCCATTTCTTTTAAATACCGGGGTGCCCCAGGGCTCTGTTATGGGACCACTTCTATTCTCGTTGCTTATCAACGGTCTCCATGGATGCTAACGACGTCTTAGTCCACATCTCATGACCAATCGCTCTGATTGAAGATCACACAACAAGAGTCAATGAGGATATTATGGATATTTTCGGCTAACACATCGCCTGAAAGAGAGTGGAAATCAGACGTCGAAGCCCATCCGAAGCGACCAAGGGCACAACAGTCGGTTGGGAGGTACAGCTATCGATCAAATGCTCAAACATCAAACATTTTGACACATTTCGCCTGAAGGTGGGTATCTTCTGAAAATCAAGTAGGTCCGAACCTTTGGGAATTCCGACGATGTCCTAGATGTATGTCCACTGCTTCTCCGTAGGTCCTAGCCAACAATCTGTCCTTCCGCAATGACCCAACATTATTCGACATTTAGGGGATTATGCTGCCTATGCATACCTCCATCAGCTGCAGACAACGAGGATCCACTTAATACCCATCTAGTCCCTCGCTTGTGAGTCCTTCATAATAGCGCTGTGATTGTCCCTCAGGAGAACTTTTGATGAAACCACTCATCAGCTCCGCAAGGGCCAATCCATCATCAGTCGCTTGTCAAACAAAAGCGGTTCTCTCTCCCGCTGTCTTAGCCTTCATCCCGCTGCACCACTTGCAGTAATTAATTAACAATTACTCACACAAAAGGGGGAACAGAGAAACAAAACAAAACAAAACCAACAGTGTATCCCCTTGAGAGCATCCTTCCGCCCGTATAATTTCATAAAACACTTCCAAGGACACTTGAGAGAAAAATTTTGTGGCAGTTCATCACACTTGTCGCTTCGAGCATCCTTCAATATGCGAATACACTCTTCACACTTTCCGGCATGCATACTCTCGCGAGCGAGTACACATCACAACTCTGGGCACATCCATCAGATGCAGATGTGAACTTTGTCAATGTGCGTTTGTTTCGTTTTTTTTTTTTGCTTGTTGTCTTCCATCCGCTGCCATCTGACGTGAAGTGCAGACACACCCTGACACCTAAGCGTCAAAACCAGTCTCGTTTTTTGTTTTTTTTTTTTTCTGTCGTGTGAGCATTCTGGCGCCCCAACGCTGGCATTATCCTTCCGCAGTCGCAGCACTCGCGAACATATTCGCGCCGAAAGTTTGAGTTCGCAAACAACACACTCGGCGTGATTTGTCGCCCTCAATGCGAATAATGGATGTTTGAGGGGTATTTTCGGTGGAAAATATCTCATTCGCGTGACGTTAACGAATGGCACTGCATCAATCTGAATACAGTTTTGTCGATCTGCCCGCCGCGGTGCCAAACGCGAATGTGGGGGCCGATTTATCCCGCAAAATATGACGGCTAACTTGCGCGCAAATCCTCGTTCTGTTTTCCCCATATTCACATTTTGATTTATGTTTTCGCCAAGCAAACACTGCGAGAGAGTAAAAACAAAGAGCGGAGTTTTCTGAAGAAACTTTTAATTTCGTCCCTGTCCCTGGAGGAATGAATTTAATAAATCGCCAGCGGAGAGGCACATCACCCGGGGGAGAATTAATTTGCTGAAGTATTCGCATTTCCAGGAAGGAGCCAAACGTAATTTGAATGCAAGACTTCCCGTCGTTGCTTCCGCAGCGTCAAGCTTAGGTGTCGTATTGCTGTCGGCAGGCACTGTGC
Source organism: Eristalis tenax (assembly GCA_905231855.2). Taxonomy (NCBI): domain Eukaryota; kingdom Metazoa; phylum Arthropoda; class Insecta; order Diptera; family Syrphidae; genus Eristalis; species Eristalis tenax. Next base: position 24,912,733 of record HG993126.1, read on the forward strand.
GTCTGTATCCGGATTTCCCGGAATCTGCACTGAAATAAGCCGTAATAAGCGTTTGTAAGATCCGGTTGAAGTGCCGACGGTCCTGCGACAACAGACTTAGCATTCCAAAGCCAACAATTGCTTCTGACCAGTCTGCTTCGAAGGGGGCGGGGCATGTTGGGACGTGCATAGCCAGGGGATGTTGTAGGTTGGTGGCGGGAATGAGGATTAATGTCAATGGCCATTGTCGATGCAAACTAGGTCAAGTGTAAGCGAAGTGATGTAAGGCCGGCAAAGGGGCCCGGCGACGCAGGTGTAATGGGTGTGGGCGTCTCATCACGGGAGAGTGGCCATTCGTGTTGGATTTTATTTATTTACGAGACGTGTCACTCCGTAAGGTCTTTAGTGCCTGTGGTCGGACCGTAAACGAGGACGGAGTGTCCAGGGATTTGTGATCTGACTTTAAACCTAAGTGGTGTGCGGTATTTTAATGACTTTTGTGCGCGAAACGGAGTCAACTTCAAACACATGCACACATAGGTGCTCGTATATATTTGCGCTCAAGCGGGGCGAAATAATAAAAGTGCATCGGCGATTTAGAGGTTTCAGAGGTTCACCGAGGCGCTCATAAATCGACAGGTTGACCATGCTGCCGTACCACTGACTGCAGAATTAATGGACAGGGGTTGCTCGGAATGAACATGAAACAAGGGATCAATAAAGTGTAGTGCTGTGCTGTGTTGGGGCAATAAAAACTTTCATTTCTCGTGGATTCCGTCTTCCTTTAGTGATGTGATGTGATAGAGTGGAACAAGCACCCAGCGGTAGCCTTGTTCCTTCTCCACAACTACACTTGTCGGGGCTTTGTTGCTCAGCTAGTGGATGCGGAATGAAGCGATGAGAGATCAACTGAGGGAAGGGATGCATGAATGACTGAGTGTGAGTGGAAAGCCCCACCTGAAGTAGATTCCGCTGAAGCATGTGTTTCTGCGTTAGAAAAACGCGATTCAACTATTCGATGGATTTTCACTTCCAACGTCGGCATTGGATTAGAGGCGACGAAACTTGTTTGACTCGTGCATGGAGGCTGGGTGTTCGCAGAAAATCAAAACCACGCGAGCGGAGAAGACTGTAGTCAAGAAAAAACCGAGACATCATTGAGGACCGGTGTTGACCTGAGGAGGTTGGTTTTGCACAAGACAGATGGTTGGTGGGTTGAACTACTCTCGTTTCGGTGACTCGTGAGCTGGATTCCACTTCTTTGAGACGATCCTAGTTCATGCCAATCCAAGAACACACGTCCGAAGCAGCCCGGCCCATGGATGTATAATATGAGGGGCGACGGTACGGTCTGAGCTGAACCTAGCTAACCCTAGCTTGTGTTGTGCGTGCAACTGTTCTATCGACAGAAGATGAGACCCCCAGCTTTATTCCGACTCCGAATACCTGCTAGTCCTCGTCTGGAGCAAAAGACACTTCTGAAGCAGTCTCTCTTCATGGATCATTCCCAGCCGTCGCAAATTTCCTCATAAACTGCATCAGGTTCTTGTAGATCATCTAGTAAGGTTGACTCTCACGTACTTTCGTCCCAAACAAGGCTAATGTGTCATTTCTTGGGCAAACGGGTTCGTAATTTGTGATATCATGCCTCAAGGGGAATGTAGTATCAGTATGTGATAATCTTGTTCTTCTTTTTGCTTAGCCCAGGACCCCAACCAACAAGCCCCGTCAGAGGATCTTCTCCACTTGTGTGCGTCAAGATGGGTTCCCATTCAACATTGTCCCACGGGTTCGTAGTCTTCGAGCAGGAGCCAAGTTGTCCATGCACTCAGCATCGCCCAGCCACATTAGGCTTTAAATCCGTCTTCCCCTGACTAGGCTTATCTCGCCATAGAGCCCGTATAGCTCGTGCTTAAACCTGGTCACCTTGATGCCAACGAAGAACCTTATTGTCGGACAGCCCAAGAATTTTATCATTCGCTTTCCAAGTTGTCCATGCCTCTGCGCCGTACAACAGGAATGGGATTTAATTGGGATTTAATTACCTCCTGAGCCTAACGGTTAGTAAGACTTGTTCTGAGTTCGGTCGGTTTTCTTATGATGCTTGTTCTATTCACGGCAAAACAGCTCTGTGACGCCAGACGTCGATGTTAAGTGTTTTCTTGGGGATAGCATATCTTTCGTTTTCCCTCAATCACTACTAGAGCTAAACAGTTCCGACGACGGAACGGACATGGAACGATTCTTTTCGCAGTCGGAACTATTTACCGGAACATGTCCGCGGAACTATGTAGTTCCATAGAAATGCCAACGTTGAACATGTCGGCGGAACATTTTGAAGAAATCATACAAGTCTACAGACCTATATCTACCCTGTCGAGGTAATCGTTGGGAGCGGAGGCTTTAAAGCAACGCATAGATACTCAGTCTCTCAATTGTCCGCGACAAATTCTTTACGGAGAGCATCGGACAGATTTGAAGTTTGGCTGACACGAATATATGTCAAAAAACGAAATTGAACGCGTAGCAACGCAGCATTCTGGGTTGCGTTACATTTTGTTGGGAGAATACTCCGATCAGCATTTGGAATTTTACTTCAAGGCAAGAATCCTCTGATACGTTGAAATCGAAAAAGTTTCACTGCCGAAAGTATATGTAGCTCATTTCCCGACCGATTGAAAAATAGTGATCTGTTGTCGATGTTGGCCCTAGTTCGAGGACACATGCAGCTAGTTCGATTGACATGTCCAAAACGTGTATTATAGCTTGTTTGTTGTATATAATGGACTACATGTCCATTTCCAATAGATGCGATACATGTCTACGTCGGCACATTGTTCAGACTCAGGTACTCACGCACGCACAGCCATTTGTGATTCCATGCGCGTGCTTCTGTGTGCCGTGTGTAGCTTGTGTAGGATTTGTGTTTACAACTTTCCACATGCGTCGTTCGTTTCTTCATGCATCTGGGAATTAGGAACTATTACGAGCACGAACATGAACATGCTTAGGTTGCGTTTAGGGAACGATAGAAAATGTTTCCGACGGAGGACATAGTTCCGGGAGCTATACATGTCCGGACCGACACAACTCTTATTAGGTAGGGTATTGAGGGGGTTAGTTAGGTTGGTAGTGAATTCAACAGCAGACTTAGACCATGTTGGTTCTACTACCACCGAGCGGCCACTCCAGTGATAATGCGGTTAATTTTATCCTAATGGCAAATGGTGACTGGACCAAATTTGAAAATCAGTGTATTAACTTTGCTTTCACCGGGATTCGAACCGGGGACCCCACTAACCAAGGGCAGGCACTTCGCCATCGAGTCGTTCTCACAACTATAATTACCACCATCTGTGAACGAACGCCTCAATGTCATCGTATGCTTATAGCTTCGCGGACTTTTGAAAGATCGTGTCTCTAGTGTTGCCCGGTGGATATTGGCCGATCTTCTCAAGAAGTCACATTACTGGGCGCTGCGGCATTGAATGTCTCGAAGAGTTCGTTACCGACCAGGACGGAACCGGGAGAAACCAGACTGGAATCATTTTTTAGAAATTTAAAATTGACTGGCCGTAGATAAGTCTCTGATCAGCGCAACTTTCACAATTCACGGCTGAACTGCTTCTGAGTTGCCCCTCTATGCCGAGGGGAGGCCTGCTGTCCAGACAAGACTTTTCAAACTTCGCCATTCTGCTCGAAGTCGGCGTGGAAGTTAAGCTGTTGCAATCGTGAGAAAACATAGACCGCATAAGACTGTAAAAGCTAGTCGCCCCCTTATTTTATTAGTTTTTGTCTCACGATAGGCTGTCGCTGTAACTCAACAAGGTGGCTCCGTAGTTCAAGGTTGACAAGAGATAGGTGCGAGACCAACATACCGCACGCATTCCAAATTTGGTCCTGATTGACAGCTGGTTCACTTTGAGGAGCGATGAAGGGGAGCGTTCCAATAAACGCCTCAGAAAAGTGGAGCAGAAACAGAAAACACCGCGAAACCCACTCGGTTGCTCTCATTTTGCTCCCTTTGCACAGTTTAACTGGGATTCGACTTTATCTCGCTTGGAAAACAAAATACCACCAAGATCTGCTTATCTGCTGATACTTAGTCGCCGAGCTGTAGACTTTACGTAGTAGCGAGCTTGGCAATGTTGTCATGTTATTGTCACCTTGAGTGGTTATTCAAGGGATGGTGGACTGGTGAATGCCACCGCCTGTTGGACAGCCAGATGGATCTGCACAGAATTAGATCAAAACCCCAAGCTGTCCTGTCTCTGCACAACTCATTGAACGACAGATGACTTTGACATGTGCTGCGTTGGGTGGGGCAGATTGCTCCCCACCACCATGCCCTGTGATCAGTCATGCGTCCCCGAGAATGACGCACTCGGAAGAGCACTTTTTCTCAATCTCACTGATGCCATACAAGTTCTCAACTGGCCTCAAGCCACCACCAATGTGCTCTCAGATAGTGGATATACGTATTATTCCGAGATCCACGTGGCCACTTGGCTTAAGTGCGTCCCACGAAGGGCGGCCGCCTAATCTAGTCTAAAGTGCCAATCAAATCTAAGCCACCGCAAACAAAATCCCGTGTCCATTCCATCGCTTCGAAGACGCCGAAGATTTCGCTCGTGAGAAAGCAATTTCGTGGCATCATTGAAAGAGCTCATCCCGGTCTTTTTTTCTCGCTCTCAAATTGAAGTCGGTTGCCAGCTAAACCAGAAGCAAATTGCCGTCACAATGTGGCACGTCTAATGCCGACAGCTTAATCGCCCCGATCTGTTACTGTTACTATTTTTGCGCTTCATTAAGCAACCTAATGAAATAATTTCATGGGGCGCCTAACCCCAGCCTCCACTTCCTGCCGGCACGACGACGCTCGACCGTGAACGACAGCGCCGAGCAACAGTCGAGCGAATGGGAGCCAGTCTATTCGTTATTATGTACAAAATTGCAATTTACCTGGACGCGCCTGTTTGTCCTGCGTTCCAATTATGCGGCCTAAATCCCAAAAAGGATTCGCTCAAACGCGACCGAACTAGGTACACTGCCACGCAATCTGAAATGGGAAAATATTGCTGAATTAATTAATCGCCATCCATAATTATTATTTTGCTAATTAGTGGTTGGCTGTGTTGTTGGGTGGCTTAGAGGGAGTGGAGCAAGGTGTGGTGTCTGTTTGCACGGCAGCCGGTGCAGTAATGAAGATAGCCCCTCCTCCACCTGGAATGGATTCATGTTCATGACATAAATAAGCGGACTAATTTAATAGAAATTGGGGATTATGCATGCCGGATGGTGTACTCCGGTGGATTAGTGCTTGATTTTGCACAATGGAATATTTTATTCGAAACGGCGAGCGGCGGCGAGACGCACACACAATGCACGAATGTGGTTGTCTCTTGGCGGTGGGATTACTTAAGGAGCATCCTGAGAGACGACGCGGGAGAAAGTGAGAGCGCCAGGCCAGAGAAGGGGATTAAGAGAGTATTAAGAGGATAGTCGGTAAGGGACTTAATCTGTTATCTGTTTGCTTTCTGCCAAGGCGCTGTGATGTATATAAAAGTTTATTCCACGCTTGGAGGTGTGTTCGAGAGGTGAAAGTCTCCGGTGAAGTCTGCATAAAGTCCTGTCGGAGGGATGCTTATCTCGAAAGTAGCAATCGGCGACGAAATGGAATTGGATTTGTTAAGGCTGCCCGAGGGCAGCAAGTGTCTCTAGCTAACTTTGTCGTTAAAATTGGCCGGGGTTTCGGTTCGGTGGGCCATGGGCATCGACTGTGGCACAGACCATTGTCTGCGATGGAATCAAATTGCATGAAATGATAGATCACTCGCGAACCCCAGTGATGCCGGAGGGAGCTGTTAATGGAAGGTGATGTGGGAAATTAAGTCTTTATAGCATGGCTGGACGTAAGCAGTCAAAGGTGATAAGTGACTGATGGAATGTGTCGAAGAGCAAGAACTTGAGTTTGACATTGAAACACATCGCACTAGCGTCCTCCGACTGCTTTGTGACTCAGTGTTTGTGCATACTCGTACTTCGCATTTCGTGTCTTTCCACTACTCACCATCAAAGGTTCCATATTCTATGAGCATTGTCAGGGGCTGGAATTATGAACGTCCTAATCCTGGCATCAGCGGCGTCGGAGTCGACGCTCCAAAGCACTTCACCACGGCGGATAGCAGTGCTCTTGGACTCTTGAAAATTCTTGGAATATTCCCGTCTCAATTATTCACTAAATATCAATAAAAATCTAATTGATTGTGATTTGTGACATGATGGATTCCGATATCCTGATGGTTGATTTGAATACTCACGTGGGTCTGGATGCAACGACATGGAGGAGTTTGATTGGGAGGAACGGTGATCGTCCCCAGAACGCGAACGGAGAGAAGTTGTTGGGCTTTTGCTGTGCAAATGGCTGAACACCTCCTTTCCACCCACAAAGGCATCCAAAAATACACATGGTACCGTCAGAGTCTTCAACTCTTTGTGGTACCATCTGGCGTGAAACGGATGGTTTGTGATGTTCGTGTGATGAGAGGGGCTGAACTGTCAACTGATCATCACTTGGGGTTGTGTACCTCAGTGATACAGAACCTCTCCTGCCAAGGCGGAAACCAAGAGTGGTTACACGCATACGTTGGGGAAAACTACAGAACAGTGAGTTGCGGCTAAATTTTTCACGGCACATATCTGATAGGTTTGAGCGACTTCCAACTGTTCCATAGCGTGTAGAGGAAGCATGGCGACTGTTGTCAGCAGCTGTCATTGCCTCTGCACGGGATGTTTGTGGAGTGAAGCGGCTTAGAGTGGCGGCTGGTGATGAGAAAAAAACTCGTGCTCAAGCCCGGTGCTCAAGAAGCCATCAGAGAAAAGAAGAAGAGGACCTACAGAGACTGGATTCTCTTGGGGGACTCCGCTTTTCACGAGAGGTACGAATAACTTGCAAATTGGCTGTGCGAGCAGCTAAAGAGCAGTGTTGGAATTAGTTCCGAGAGAAGTTGGAAAGCGACCTTAGATCTGCGAAAAAATGGTTCTGGCAAGCCATTCGCCGACTCAGAGGAAGGAAATTCAACATCAGCCAAGGAGTCAAATCCAAAGATGGTGTGTTGCTTTCCAATGAGGTGGACATCTTACGCAGATGGAGCGAGCCTCCCTGCGTTACTTGTCGGAACTGCTCAAACCCGAACAGGGTAGACCTGTAGTCTTGAGTGGGGCGGAGAATAGTCCAACGGTGGAGGAAGTGATTTTGGCGATTGAATCGCTAAAAGTTGGCAAATCCGTCGGTGTGGATGGAATCCGGCCAGAAATGCTTAAGGCGATGGGTAAAGAGGAAGATTTATGGCTCTCTCGTGTTGTTGAAGTGGCCTGGGAGCGTGGTGAGACACTTGACGATTGACAAACTGGGGTGATTGTCACACTTTTCAAGACAAAAGAGATTGCTGCAACTAGAGGGGCATATCTCTTTTAAGTCTCCCTGGGAAAGTCTACGCTAAGGTGTTGGAAGCGCCTTCTAGAGCTATGGTCGGGCCAAGGATGGGGGATGAACAGTGCGGCTTTCGTCTCGGTGGAAGTACAGCCGACCAGCGAGAGAGAAGGCTTGGGAGTATGCCAAAACCATCTACAGTCGCCATGTGGATTTGGAAAAGGCGGAATCCCTCGAAGTACACTCTGGAGTGCTCTGCAGGAGTATGGGATTGAAGGTCCTCTTCTGAGAGCCATTCAGTGCCTATACACAAACTGTAGCAGCTGTGTTCGGGTTAATGCTGCTAAGTCAACACCTTTAACCGTGGGCGTCGGACTTCGCCATGGGTGCGTCTTGTCACCTCTCCTTTTCATTGTATATATGGACTGGATGTTGCAGCGTAGCCGAGGCGAGGAATTTCACATTGGGAGAGCTGAAGGTAGGTCGTCTTCCTTTTACAGATGACTTAATTATCCTCACATATTCGCAGACGGAACTCCAGCCCGCACTTGTAGCCAGATGTGCTGATGCTGGAATGAAGGTCAACGAGGACAAACCGGAGGACATGGTCATCTCCAGAACGGCCGTTCATTGGACTCTACGGGTGAGTGGAGTCCCATTGAAGCAATTGGAGAGGGGGTCTTTTTCACGAGTGATGGAAGGAGTAATGCTGATCGTTCCTGTAGGATTGGTCAAGCTGTCAATTTTCAAACAACTTCTTAGATCTATAATCAAGAAGGCCGTGGTTGGCGTCAAAGCCAAGTTAGCGGTTTTCAAATCAGTATTTGTTCCAACTCTCATCTATGGTCATGAAATTTGGGTAATGACCGGAAGAATAAAATCGCGAATACAAGATCTTGTGGGAATTACTCGACGGAATAGGGTGAGAAGCACGGAAGTGCGAGAGGAACTCAACATTGAGGAGCTGCTTTTTAGAACGGAGAGGGACTTCCGAGGCAGGCGTTGAATGCGATTCCATCAGGTAGGCGACCGCTTGGCAGACCCAGGACGAGGTGGTTGGACAAGTCCAAAAACGCGCCTGGTTACGATTGGGCAGAGTCGATGGCGGACGAACGAATTGCCTGGAGAGCTCTCGTGCGTGGTTTAAGCTCGCGACCCCTCTAGTGGAGCATGCGTCAGAAAATGATGATGATGATAAAAAATGTATTCAAAAATCATTGGAAAGCCATTCACATGAATAATTTGATGTAAATTTTATATTAGAACAAATTTCTAACATTCGGTATAATACTGCTTTGAAAGTGTTGCCATCGTGTTTTGATATTTTTTTCAATTTTAAGTACTTTTTTCTTAAATTGCCCCTAACTGCTCAACGTGGCGAGATGGACAGCCTTCGTAGTAAAAAAAGGTAGTTTTCAACCCCTCTACAAAATACCGTTAACATTCCTTGGTGCCAAAATGATCGTACTTTCCCCTAACAAGACTGAAGTTTTCTTGGTAAAGACTTTATATTATCTTTATCCCAAAGCCCTTATTCCCCATCCCTCATCTACAGACAGCGCTACTTTGAATACGAAAAAACTTTGAAAGAAGCTGTTCATAAAGACAGAAATCGATGGCAGGTCGTCGCGTTAACCGTCAGGACAATCTGCTCTGCTTCAGCAGGGAAAACGACCAGGTTTATTTTTAAAAACCAAGTTCTTGTATACAGTCGAACCCGGATAATAGCACATCAATCGTGCAAAGAAATATTGTGACATTAACTAACGATACTTTTATTTCTATCATACAAACAGTTTAGAAACGGTTGGCTTCCCAGCAAGCTCGCACACAGGTACACAAGCAAACGGAGTGGGAAACGTCCGGGATAGGTGGGAAGTCAAATGCAGTATATCACGTGTACCTACAGTAAAGCATGGCGGAGGCAATGTGATGGTGTGGGGATATATGGCCTCTTCCAGCGTTGGAAATCTAGTTTTTATTGAATCAACTACCAACAAATATGGATACTTGAATATTCTTAAAGAAAATCTACATTCAAGTGCTGAAAAACTGGGTCCCGGCAATACCTTCATATTCCAACAGGATAATGACCCCAAGGACACATCTTTTCTGATAGATGAATGGTTGCTATAAAATGTTAAAAACACATCAAACACACTTAAGCCCAATTGAGCATCTGTGGAACCACTTAGAAAGCAAGATCCGACAACGCTCAACTTCAAGTAAGACTGACTTGAAGACCATCTTGATTGATGAGTGGATCAAACTGGTGCATTCGATGAAGAGTAGGTTGAATGATGTTATACGGAGCAAAGGAGGACCGACGAAATATTGATTTTGTTAACTTATGTTGTTTTTATTAATCTTTCGTTACTGTTATTAATTTTAGTTTCAAGAAAATCAAAAATAAGCAATTGTACGAGACTTTTTTGCTACGTTTTTGTCAACTCTTGTGCTGTGAATAAGTTTAAGTTTTTTTTGTTTTGCATTTAAATTTAAGGGACAGATTGGATGCTTATTTTCTTGTAGTCTTTAAGCGCATTTTTTTATGCTTTCAAACCAAACTAAAGAGTTTATCCCAAAATTGAAATGAAAACTGTTATTTCAAAAAAAAAAACTTTTCTCGTGTAAATCAAGTGAATTGTGCATCTGAGTGGAGTGTGCTAATAAGCGGGCAGGATTGTACGTGAACTGTTTGTTTTGTCAAATTTTTTATGTGATCCGAAGCGGGTTGTGTCACTTGGCGATGTGCTATGAAAGGGGTTTCGCTGGTACAAAATGTACAAAAAAAGACAAATGCCGTCACGATGTGTGTGCTATTTAACGGTTTGTGCTGCTAAGCGATGTGCTATAGCGATGATTACCCGGGTTCGTCTGAAAACTAAAAAATCATGCTAGACACACAACAGTAGCACAGCAGATGCAACACACACACTCCATCTGAAACAGCAGCTGATACATCGTAGTCTATGTTGAAAAGGGAAATGTCTTAGCATTGGACTTCCTTCTAGGACCAACTGAGAGACAGGACGTGATCGTTTTTGAGGTCAAACAGCTGCTGTTACGGACAGAGCCTTCTTGCTTCGATCAGTGGTCACAATCCTCACAGCAGTTCATCAGTGGAGCGTAGGGTTTGCTCCGAAGAGTAAGATACACGACCGATTATGGATCGGTGCTCTTAAAGCAAGCACCGAAGTTTATTGTATACCCCCGAATAAACCGCGACCATGACGACTGTCAGGACGCAGCTAGTGACTAGTCATGATTCACAGAAATTGATTTTAATCTTGGCTAACGAATACGACACCGAACGCAATATCTTCTTACTTCTTTTGGATTCCACAACGAGGACAATAAGTAAATCCCAATAATCTCTGAACGATGACAGTCATCTGCCCGAAGAAACCATCGAAGTTGAGCGAAGAGACCTTGGACACCATTGTCCTACGGTTTGCCTGACCCCATGGCACAATGGCCGTCAAAAGAATCTTAGGACACGTACACAAGTTCCCGTGAACGAAACTCTTGAACAGAATTCGCCCGAAACTTCAGGACGAATGAAAGCGAACCCCTCGATTCGAAATAAACTCAATTCCAGATCATTTTTCAGCTACCCGACTGCCTAAAACCCAGGAAAAAGGGAAAGTACATCCAATTAAGGAAATGTATTCCTTCGTCCTTGCCAGCAGTTCGTTATGTGATTAAGATACGCATCTATAAGATTGTTAACTCTCATGTTCAACATTTAGTGTGACTCGACCATTTTTCACCAAGGAAAGCCAAACTCATTCATCTCGTTGCTCAGCCAGCTCCGAATTTATTTATAGAGAGACCTTCTCGACGTAATAATTATAGCATATCCTCACGCCAGTCGCGTGGAAGCAGTTAATCGCAAGCAGACCCCTTCTCGAAGTCCTCCTTCAACCGGGTAAGGATTTAGCGAAAACTAAGTCATCAACATTCCTTCGAGGGTGTTGTGAAATTAGTCGCTAAGTTATGGATCTCAGTCACGAGCTTTCGCAATTTCACTGCCGGCAAAATGAATGAGAATGACAGGACTGCCGTCAATCCGTTTCCACAAAGACAATCATAAACGCTCCCTATTCAAGGGAATTTATAACACCTCGTTGCCAAGGATAATCCCAGATTTCAAGCGCAAAGCTAAAGTAATTACGCACACAAAGCTGGTCTTTTTTTGTTTTTCCTCTTTTTTCCTTCTGTGTGTGGGTTGGGCGCCAAGGCAGAAAAAAAAAAGGATATCACAGACACCAGCAGCCCGCCTGTGCTTGGTTGTTCACTTGTGCCAAGTGCCATTCATCTGTGTAGGGTGCTTTTTCTGAACTTTTTGGAGTCATTCCTCACGGTTGAGGAGAGGAGGCTCCTTCGAACTGCGCCACTTTTAATGTGGCAAACAAAAGGTGCCACACATTGTATCGCATAAACAATTGCGGCAAGGCTGACGGCGCAAGGCGCGCGGCAGCTGGAGAGCACACAAACCCACACGCACACAGTGCAGAAAGGATTCACACTCATTGTATATCAAGTGTCCTTGTGTAGCCACTGACATATTTGTTGAAGAGTTTCTCTTTCATTTCGGCGTGCCTTGTGGCACAAGGGCAGAGCACACCAGCAGTGCAGACGGCGGCGATGGCGATGCCGAACAGCACCCAGCATGAAACTTACTCCAGTTTACGGGTGTCCCGACAGGCATTCCTTTAAAACTGGCCGGCCAGGGAGGAGCAGCATTTAAATTCCCATCGCAATGACTGTAGAAACTTTTTATTTATTTATACGCCTTTGAGTTATTAAGGATGGCACGGAGGTGGGGACAGCAGGCATTGCCACTCGGGCCGGTCGTCTGAAATGAAATTCATTTCGCCTAAAATCAGCATGAGATCCTCCAGATTCCCGGAAAGAGCCCTCAATGAAAAATGCAAAGCGGAGCACAAACGCAAGGCGCGGTAATCAAGGAAATCAAGGAAATCAAGGATAATCCAAGATGAAAACTGGAAAAGGGAAATTGCTCGAGAAAACATGCAGGGAGCACAAATGGATAAATTAACCATGAATCTACGAGCATTAAGTAACCAGAGAGGCGATTCAACGGAGCACCCGGTGGGCTGATGTGCCATGGACACTGAAGTGCAAGAATGGATCCGTATGATTAGTCATTCAACTGAAGCATGGTATCCATGATTCCGGGATTTTCGCTCTCATTTGCATTCCTTACGCAGGACAATGCTAACGAAGGCTTCCCTCTGATAGAAGATGCAATATCGGTTTAAATATTCCGTAAGGACGCTCTCTATACTTTTGTTTTGCCTTCAAGATCAAATGCTAGAAGCACAGTTGTGGGGGGAGACTGACAGACACCGGAAACAATGGGCAACTTAACGAATGAGATAGTTCCTTGCTGGCGTGCACCCTTGACAAATGTATTACAAATTGTATGCACCCTCTGGAATGTGAAACTTTGCCAACAGTTCAAGTTGGATGAGGCAATCCGATTGGGTGGACAGTTGACAGTTGACAGTTGTTTATGTCAGTTGTGGTCTGAGACCAGTGCGGGTGCGTCCCAATGGCTCCTCAAGGGAGTCTGTGTTCCTGGGGAAGGAGGACTATCTAGACACCATGAAGGAGAAAGTGATAGGTGCTATCTCGTCATGAAGTTTGAGTGCTCTCCTCTGAATGGAGGAGATGCCTGCATTGTTTCGGAAGAGAGATGGGATTTTACGACGATTTTTAATGCTGTGCTTTGGAAATAAATTCCTTGAGATAATTTTAACCCTTGACGCCAGCCATTTTTCGTTCTGGAGGGCGTGGAAGGGGAAGGAGTTTCCATTTTCGATGTTCTTAAATAATACCCAACCGATGGAGCCGAATTGCCTCGCACCATCAATGCTTCATTGGATACATCACTCTCGGCGCGCATAGGATACGACGACGAGTTCCTCGAGGCAAACTCACACATGTGGCGGGTACTTGGCTACCTGCTGGGCATCAAGGACGAGTACAACATGTGCGGAAAGGATTGAAACGCCGCCTGGATATCACCATGCGTAAGGTCTATCGACCGGCACTGAACTCTGCTCCACAGAGGTTCTATCACATGACGCAGGCCCTCTGGATGACCTGCAACCAGTCAATATGTGCCTCACTGGCGCGTTTGTGTTCTTCACCAAGCGCCTGGCCTACTGCAAGGGCCACGAGCTGTTCCATGCGGACTTCCCCAACGGAGTGCCCAGAATCCGCGTAGTTTTGCGAATGAGACAGGCACGAAAGGCAACCATTTCGCGTTACATACGTGAAATCACATGAATCTAGAAAGTATGTACATGACATTTTACATGGCAGCTGTTTCTTAATTTCAAGTGCGTACGTTAACGCGTGATGTGTGTGCGTGAACAAAAGTTCATAATATCCAATCGCCACGTCGGAACTGTATTGCAATCGAAGACGCTCATTTCCAGTACGAGATGGTATATGAATGTGATCACGTACATTTCAGACGCACATATCTCCTTCTTTCTTCTTTATCTGTCGCTACAGTCCGGGGTAGATCTGGGCCTCAAAGCCCCCCCATCTATCACGATCTCTGGCTAGCTACCTCCAGTGCCGCACGGCCCGTTGGTTTAGGTCCTTCTCCACCATTGGGCGCCACCTTGAACTGTAGCGTCCTCTCTTGCGTTGTCGCACAGGTTCGGAGTCGATGACTCTTCGGCCCGGAGCTGAGTTGTCCGTACACTCTACATGGCCCAGCCATATTAGACGCTGGATCCGCAGACGTCTGACCAGGCTCATGTCGCTGTACAGCCCGCACAGTTCGTGGTTTCATCTTCTCCTCCAAAAACCTTCAAACAGGACCAAAGACCGCACGCAGAACTTTTCTCTGGAAGAGACCAACGACTTCCTCATCCGCTTTTGAGATTGTCCATGCCTCCAAGCCATACATCAGGACTGAGATGATTAAGGTCTTATATAAAGTCAGCTTGGTCCTCCGAGAGATGGATTACCTCTTGACCGCATAGAAACAGCGGTTGGCAAGAGTTACTCTGCGTTTGATCTCGGTACTGATGTTGTTTGTACTATTTACTGCAGAGCCGAGTTAGGCGAAATCCTTGGCTGCCTCGAAAATGTAGATGCCCATTGTGACGTCGATGTTGTGTGTCCTTTCTCGAAGACAGCATATTTTGCCCCCGTTAGACCCATTTTAGCTGCTTCCGTCTGAATGCCAGCAAACGCTTCATTGACGGCACGCCGTGTTCTTCCAATCACGTCAATGTCGTCCGCCTATGCTGAAAGTTGTACGGACTTCTGGAAGATCGTGCATCTGGTGTTGATGTTTGAGTTTTGCACGATCTTCTCCAGGATGATGTTAAAGAAGGCACGTGACTACGTGTCGCCTTGTCTAAGACCTTTATTGACATTGAAGGGCTCGGTGAGTTCGTTACCGAACTTGGTGGAGCGGTGAGAATTCTCCATCGTCATCCTGCACAACCTGACGAGTTTGGCAGGAATGTCAAAACTAGACATGGCGTTGCACAGCTCGTCTCTCTGCACGCTGTCATTTGCGGCCTTGAAATCGATGAAGGTGGTCTGTGACGATCTGCATCTCTTAGGCCTTTTCCAGGATCCGTAGTTTGAAGGTCTGGTGGATCGTGGACTTCCCCGCTTTGAAGCTACACTGATATGGATCAGACTGCTTAAAAACGACTCCGAGGGGCACAGAAGGCGGCGGAAAAGTTCTTGTATGCGATGTTAAGGAGACTTATCCCTCCACTCATCGGGCATGCTTTCATTCGACCACATCTGACAGATGAGCTGGTGCATTCGCCTAATCAGGTCTATCCAGGTGCCTTAACAATTTCAGCCGCACCGGCAGATTTGTTAGACTTCGGTGTTGATATTACTCTTGACCTTGGTCGAGTGGATCATCGTCCAAATTGACTGGAACATTCTGCTTGACAGCGGTATTTGGCTATTCATGGCTGTTTAAATGTCTAAAGGAGTGACCTTTCCTGATAAACAGTATCGACTGCAACTCCACTACAAGCTCCCCATTTTAGTCCCGGCAGGCTTCTCTGCGAAAATGTTTCAGTCTGTTTCACCAGACGCACATTTAATTGAATGAATTTGGTCCAAAGTTGTATTTAACACAAGATACACGGGTCTTAAATAATTGCATGTACGATGAATCCAATCCCATGGTACTACATCCCCAAGGCCGCCATGCAACTAAATTGGTCGAACTAGTGGAGCAGCAACCTTCACACGAAGGTGGTCCCTGATATGATCGACCAGAGGCTTTTTCCCTTCGAATTAACTCACAAAATATAAATGAAGAGACAAATGTGATAATTATCTAGTCAGAGATCCAAATGCCTCCACATTGACAGATGTCAGGACTGTCAACTGTCCATGAATACGCTGAGACGGAGCTAACCAGACTGGGGGTAGGACAGCCATTGGCATCTTATCAGGAGACACCCCACCAGCCACTCTACCGTTCTCTTCACAAACCGCAGCTGGATGGAGACTTACACCGAATGTGGCATGCACTGGACCACAGATGAACTAATTTACAACTAATGTTAAATAGAAAGGATCACTGGCTAACTTGCTGATTCCTGGGAATGCTTCCTTCTCGGATTTTAGGCATACATCCCCGTTTTCCCGACGAGAGAGAGGAGGAGTCGACTGTTTATTATCTCGACAGTTGGCCGACCTTGTGGTGGCGTGACATTCTGCCAAACGACATTATGCCAAATTGGTACAATGACGCTTTCAGGCCGAATGTTAACATTTAGCACAATGTCGCTTTCAAAAGTGTCATAGGGACAAACTAGTTTGCGAAATTGTGCCAAATTTGGTACAGGCTCATGAGTCCACAGGCCATCAGCCCACAATCGTAACAATGGGTTAAAAAGTGGCTTGGAGCACCTGGAGCTAATTTAAGTATAACTTTAAACGTGTCCCGTGATGGTCATACCAATACCCAAAGTGACATAGTTCCAAGTTGGCACTATGAGGCTTGTCCTAAACGACGTTATGCCAAATGTTAATGTTCGGCCTAATGACACTTTCAAAAGCGTCATTGTACCAAATTTTTCCATTTGGCACGATGTCACGACACTCTCAATGCCGCCAAGTTGCTCGGCCTTGCTGCCAAGAAAAGTTGGGCCCAATTGCCCACTTTTTTAATGATGTGAGATCTTCTTTAAGGGACGCTTTCAGTTGTCTGCTGTCCGACCTAGATCAGCTTCGAATAAAGGGAGAAAAAGTGGCGGTCCTAATATGGACCCTTGAGGGACACCTGAGTTGACAGGCAAAAATAATTGAGAGCCAGTCGAAGACACTCCCTCAGTTTGAGAGGATAATAATAATTTACCCATGTTGTGTGGCATTCCTCTCGCACGGGTCCTGTTTTATGCCGACTCCGAATGTAGACATTTAAACTGAAACTGGGCATTGCTTGTACCTCGAAAAAGGTCGAGCAGTGAATTCTTTTAAACTGAAGATACTCCTTGTGCATTGCTTGTGCTTCGAAAGAAGTCGAGCCGTGAATTTTCAGGAATTTGCCCCAGGCACCTCAGCCTAGCCACAATAACCGCAGCTGCACAGTCCGTTCAACCACACACACGACGGCGGCATTGCCGTCCTGTGGAGATTGGCATCAAGGTAAAATAGCTTTCAGAGGATTGGTAAAAGCCTCCGCCATAATCGACCTCCTCTCAGTTTTCATTTCATCATCTTCGCCTTGCCAAGTAGTTCAACTTTTGACACTTTTGTGAACATTTAAGAGGCTTATCTCAAAGGAAAAGCGAAATCTCTAAATGCAACAGCATTTGTACCCACAATCAGGTAATGTTAGCCTGACTCAGAAAAAACAAGAAGGACTTTCACAAAATCAATGTGCCGAGGAAGGCTCAACCCAAAGTGAAGGTCATATTTGCAACAAAGCCAGGGAAGGCAAGATTGCCTGCCACCCACCACGGCCTAAATGGCTACTTCTAAGGTTTACCGCCATACACAAACGTTCTTGCCGCATCAGTTCCTGGGCACCCTACTGTAGCCGCATGCCCGTGCTTGAGTGGTTCCACTTTATATTTTCTTTTTATTAAATTTGTTTCACTTTCATAAGCAACATCGTTGCTGTGGCGAAACATTTGCTCTTGCCTCTGGAGCTGGCCTCTCCCACTCTTTTTGCATTCGCGTGGCTTTGCTTCATCCATAATGTGATTGCAAAACTCAAGGATACACCAATTGAATGTGTAGCCGTCAAGTGTGCGGTTGGTTCATCGCCAAGGAGAGGGCAAGGAGCAGACGATGGGATCCACCGTCGTGTACACTTGATTCTGACAATGAAAGCTTTCACTTTCACTTTCGTCTTATTTTTTATTTGCGTTTTTTTTTTCACGAATACGGACACATTGAGGTTGCTTGTTGTCTGGTTGTCTCCTGCCTGCGAGCGTGTGTGCGCGCTCTATTTTGGAGATTGTAGACCCAGTCCTGGTTACTGGCAATAAAAGCTGCTCTTAGAAGACTTTTATTGCTCGCATATTGAAATCATTGAAGGACATTTATTTTTTGCCTGATGTAAATGAGAGCCAACGACCGAAGCGCTAACCCACGCACATTGCGAGGGACCAGAATCTGATGACTGAACATCAGGATACGCGAAGGATGTGCTGAGAAACGGCAAACCTGTGAGTTGAGGTGGATTGTTTCTTTTTTTTTTAATTTTTTACAGCTGAGATCATGAATAAGGAATGAAAGCTTTTATTGAAGTCATCTACTGGCAAATAAAATTCGCCACCGTGGAAAAGTTGCCCAACTTTGAGGACTGGCTGGCTGTTAAAAATCGCGACGAGGGTATGCGTGGGGACAGCTACCGTGTACACTTTGGTTGTACAGCGAGGCAATCTTCAAAATGGATTCGGATTAAAAGGATGTGACACGATGTCGTTTTGTCATCGGGGTGCACGGGTTTCTTTATGATTGCTCGCATTTCATTGGTTTTTTATTTCAGTTTTTTTTTTTTTAGTTTTGCCGTTATCTGTTAAAGGTATTTAACATAAGTCGCCTTGACTGAAGGGGGCAAAAAAAAGGCTCACATCGCTCGAAGGACCATTGTGGGACGCTTTATGTCGTGTTTCGCAAAAGTTCCTGGAAGTTTCCTTTTACCTTGTAGTTGCAACGAACTGGGCGGGTATCCCTGGTGAGCACTGTTGATCCTGGGAAATGGAAACGAAAATAGAATATTTTCGCTGAGTTTAGTTCTGTATTTTGTGTCTCCATCGCCCCCATTCTCGGTCTCTGGAGAGCCATAAAAGTTGAGAGGCATTTTGCCATTTGCCTGTGATGATATAATCCTTGTTGAGGCTATGTCCTTTTTTCTGTGTAGTTCTGCTCGAGCAGTCGGAATGGCGGATGCCAGAGTTGTCGCTCCCTTTAGAGAGAAGTCGAAATGGTATTACATTTCAAATGAATTAAAATAAAAACGAGAACACAAACTGAGCTTAAAGGAGAACTTTTTGTGTGTGGACTCGGAGCGAGTTTTGTCCTTTGTCTAGAGGTTCCGCATACGCTGCTCTGTGTGAGTGCCGAACGGACGTTCAGGTATGAAATGTCAAAGAAACTTTTGAAGTAAATTGTCTCTGGAACAGGGGATCGTTCGAATTTCGCTGCCATTGTTCCCACTGGGGCAGTCGCCATGTCAATGGTCTCGTGTTGGTCACTCCGTGGCGGAATGACATTGGATCCAGCGGCGAAAATTCGCTCCTCCGAACTGGAGTGTGTTTATATACTAGAGGTGCTTTGGCAGTTTCGAAAGAATTCGTTTTGATTATGACCGCCAATGGACCGGGTGACTTGTTGTCTGGTAGTTGTGGATATTTGCAGCTTATGAGATCCTTTGTGTAAAACACCGCATGTCACTGGGGAAGGTCTCAGATGAGAATACATGCTGGACTTGTTTGATGAAAACACTGACTAAGCAAATTATTGCAGGCCCTGATGGACGTGGGCATAAGCTCTACAACAAGCACGCGGATGGTGAGTGGATAAGATCGTGCCGACTTCGAACTTATCTCTGGGCAATCATAAGATGTGCTGAGCTAGGTTGCAGTGAGTGACTGCTGCACGGAGAGACATAGGCCCATTGTGCTACCACGCGGATCTGTGTATAGCTATTCCGCAAACCAATCAGCGCTTTTAATAAATCGAAGGACATGGCTGACTGGCTGACTCTTATGTTGCCCAGTTCGGCCAGATTATCGAATTAGTGGGCTTCCAGATGTTGGAATCTGCGGCAAGAGAGGGCACTGCAGCTTCCTCATCCTCGTCCCTACAGCTTCCGCAGAAGTAATTGTGAAGAAAGCCTAGTCTAGAGGCGTGAATTCCAAATGGCGCCATGCTGTGTAATGACGATAATGAGAGTTCTAGGATTCGGCCTACTTCAGCTAACCAGGTCCAGCGATCGCCTAGGGTCGACAGTAGGTCAGAGTTGTTTGATAATGCGGCATCCTGTGCCACTTGGTCATCTGCCATTCATTTGAGCAGGTGCTTCCAGAGTTAGCAGATGTTTCACTGTAGCGAAAGGCATGCTGTGTGGGTCTCTATCCGGAAAGTGTACAGATATTGTGCCCTTTCTGGCGAGTTCGTCTGCTTCGCAAGCCTCTGGAATGTGACTGTGCATGGTCCACTGTGCAGGTGACCACAAAATACTTGGCCATCTCGGCAATTAAGGCAAGAAGCTTTTCCCTAAGTTGTGTACTCGCATGTAAAAAAAATTAACCTGGCCATGGTCCACTTATGCAAAACGTGATCAATTTGGGGAAGAGGTCCTCTAACCGCATCGTGACGAATGCTTCTTAAAGTCAAGTGCAGATGTGAACGTGGATTGTTTTGCACAGAATGCAGTCGGTGTATGGGCGGTGAGGACTTGTCTGATTTGGTTATTGAAAACGAGATTGCGGACAAGGCCTAAACGTCGTACAGGCCAACAAACCTCTCCAGCTGACACCATATCGTGCTCTCCGATTAGTTGAGCTCCTGAGAGTAGTCACTCCTAGAATTCATACAGCTCACTCAGAGCCATGATTGAAGGCGTTGTTGATGCCATGCGACACAACTGGGTCAACATCCACCGATACTCCGCGTGCCTACATATGCTTATACTGGGTCAGTTACGCTCATGTCAGCAGTTATATCGGCGCTGCAAGTGCGACGTACTTTAAGTGGGACATATTTCATAATTACGTCTTTGGAATTAAGCTATTCTGTAATGTAAGAGTAAGCAAATTTGTTGCATAAAAGAAGTGGAAAGCAATCAATAAGGCGTAGTAGTCATTCCGATACTAGCGCAAAGATTTTCAATTTCCAGCGAGGTTTAAGTATTTGCTTCACCATTCTCTAATAAACACCAACTTTATGTGCTTGGTCTTGTCGTCGGCAAGTGAGCCTATTAACAGGCGCCATTTGGGCCATTAACACTTTCAAACCATATGAAATGGCAGAGTCCGAGGGCATCTTTCTTGCGAAGCTACAAGAGTTTGTTGGTTTGGCCTAATCTCCCCTCCGACCATATTCCAGAGATGCCTTGATCTACGACAAGGAACGCAGACTCTGGTGGATGACCACCGCTGTCTTTATACCAATGACAGGGAAAAGCTCCCACTTTAATGCAAAAGAACTCAGACCAATCAGTCTACCATCCTTCATGCTCAAAACTCTCGAACAATTGATCGATGCAGACACATCAGAAGCACAGTCCCGATGAATGAAACGCCGATCTCTCAGCGTGCCTACACCGAGGGCAAATCTCTTGAAACAGTCCTTCACTCGCACTCACGAAATCCTTCGAACATAAGGAATTTACCCCTAGTACCTAGAGCCTTTAACAAACTCGAAACCCATGGAATTACCTCAGCACCCAACCGACTCGGGATCGAAAGTCCTTAGTTCAATAGAGCACCTTGCACCAAGCTTGATGACCCCACGATCTGTAGAGCGGTTAATAGAGGGACTCCACAAGTTGGAGTACTCTCTCCTCTCCCAAGGAACATTGGATTGAACAGGCTGCCTATGCCGCTGATGTTGCCATCACGGCCTCTGGGAAATTCTTATCCGCGATTAGGGACACCATGCAGTCGGCTATTGTCGAATTGGAAAATGGACTAATCGGCAGAAAACAGATTTGGTCCTCTTTAATAGGAAATACGAAATTTCTCTCTTCGATCCCCCTAAAATCAGGGGAGTCCGTCTAAAACTAAGCAACAGTGCCACGTTCCTGGCCTCCATTTTGGACGAAGAGTTAAGCTGGAAGCCCAACATCCAGGAACGCGTCACAGAAGCGGCTGTATAGTGTTGTAAAAAAAAGCTATAAGGTGCAAATGGTGTCTACAGTCGCGAGTGGTTCACTGGCTATTGGCATCTGCAGTCAGACCCCCGATTTAACGACTGGATGGCGCAGTTGGGTAGGTGCCTGCCTTTGGTTAGTGAGCAAAATTAATACGCTTTGATCTGGTTTTCAAATCACCACCCATCTCCACCCAGAGTAGTCCGACTGTGGGTATCACAATCTACCAACATGGTCTAAGTGTGCTGGTGAACAACCTCCTTACCCCTACCTACTTTGGACTCTCACTCTTCAGGCTAAGTCCATGTCGCTGATCAGCTCATTCAGTTCGTTGTTGTGATATGTTCTCCTCCACTCATCGTCTGTGCAGAGGGAACGAAAATCACCCGAGGAATTTTCCAAGAGCAACCTCATCCACCATTTGATAAAGTCTGTGCCTCTGTGCCATGTAGCAGGACTGAAACGTTATGGAGGGTTACTTTAGTTGTTCGAGAGATGGCTTTCTTCACCAATTGCTTTTTCAGCCCAACGAAGCAACGATTGGTAAGGATTGTCCTTCGTTTGATTTCAGCGGCAGTGCCGTTGCCTGAGTTGATAGCGGATGTTAGGTAGGCAAGGTCTATGACTGCAGCGGATCTCCCTGCTCGTTGAAGCCTGGACCTCATTTCCGTTTAAACCCATCTTCGCGGCCATTTTCCCATCGACATCGTTGGCATTTTGACAGCATCGCATCAAGCTGACTTTTCAACAATGCACGACCTTTCCCTCGTGCCATCACAGTCACTCCAGTCCAATTATGGAGCTAACCACAAGGCCACAAGACTGCAATGCTCGTGCATCCATCCATTTAAGTCAAAATCCCGGAACTGCTTGTTGCCGTTATAAATGCGGCAAGACTAGGTGAGCAATTCAAGAACTAATCACCCGGCTTTCCTCTGTTGAATCTTATGATCATCCTTGTGAGTGCACTTAATTCCCAGAATAAACAGCCGAAGGCGTCTTTATTGAAAGCACAAGCTTAGCAAAACAAAAAACGCACACAAAACCAAACATCATGCGTACACAAATCCATTTTAATTAAAATCAAAGTCCCCCACACAGGCACATGTATCCTTTCCAGAATCCAGAGGCGCGGCGGCGGCGGGCGCACGCACCCCAAACAAGAGCGGGTACATATCCCATATTACGTACATCCACTCAAATACCCATAAGAGCACTGCAAATACATATATTTGATTCCGTTCGAGTTTTTTTGCCTTCTTCTTTTTATTAAAACGAAATCAATTTTCGAAGATACATCCCTCTCTGCTCGTGCATCCGCAATAGAGCTTGTTTAAGGAAATGTGTATTTCCTCAAGTCGGAACATATATTCTTTATTGCTAATGGAGATGAAGACGATATCGTCGTCATTGATACGTACGGACGTACCTCGACGCAGCTACAGTATCGAGCATAGGACTGGAGGATACGTAGGTGCATGTGTAATGCAATGAACATTCCATGTCCATGTCCTGTCTAGAGCGGCATGGGGAATTGTGTTTCATAGGCTTGCGTGTGCTTTTTCGGAATCTATTTGGGGGCTCTTCAAAGCTGATGTTTACACATTTGTTTTGAGCGATACTTGTTGGGCCGTTTAGCGAAATGTAAGCGCATGATACTGTTTGAATGTAAGCAGCCGTTGGGAACGATGCGTTTTTTATTTGGCATTCTGCAGTAAACATGATTCACTCGTGGGGGTTTTTGCGATACGACGCGAACCGCAGATTTGGTTTGGGCGCATTGTTTGGTGTTGGATCGGGCAAATGATTGTTTGTTCAGCAATTTATGGAATTACGTGACGCCACTTATTTTAGCATGTTCAGCGGTCGATTAAGCATCCTGCCGTTGTGAGTATTTTAAATTTAAATGGCGCCCAGCACGGCGCCATCCGGATTAACGGCGATTTGAGATTAAGTCCTTAACCGCGTTTAAAAATGTTCGGTTAGAGACGCCAAGTCTCGGACATGGACGGACACACTGTTGACGATCCTACGGAATGAAACAGGGACAACAATTTTTGGTTCTGCGCTTGAAATTTGAGGTCTATTAACGGACCACATTCAGACGGAGAAATAGGTTCTGGCCCTAGACGGCTCTAAGTCGTCACTGCCATCCAGTGCGACTTCTACCACGGTGATTGCAACTGAGAGAGGGGCTCATTTGGATGTGAATTTGTTGTTCTAAGCAGACTAAGGTTTAAATGGCTGAATTCGGGAATTTACCCCTAGGACCTTCGTTGACATGGGGGAGCCTTTAATAACGTCGAAACCCATTGAATTACCTCAGCACTCAACCGACTCGGGATCGAAAAGTCCGTTTAATAGAGCACTTTGCACCAAGCTTGATGACCCCGCGATCTGTAGAGCGGTTAATCGAGGGACAGGAGATGAGGAAAATGCAACATGACTGCTATCTAGAAGGGGTTGACGATATATCCCTTCTAGGAGTTCATAGCAGTCATCCTAGCCCTGGGTTCGAGATCAAGTTTTCAACGCTGTGCTGTAAGGCGGACATCTTTGTTAGAATCCGCTCTAGCTGGAGGGGGTTGGCGCTTGAGAACCAACTAAAACCGACTATCGTCACACAAAGAAGAAGGAGAGCACAATCCTCCATCTTATTCCGAGGATACACATAACACCTTGAAAACTCAAACTTGACAGAGAGAATACCTCAAGCATCATGTCACTCTTTGACATCCATCCCTCCCAGAAGAACAGCCTTCAAATGGAGATCTAAAGATGTATGTACCTGTTCGCCTTGGTAGAGTGGAAATGGCATGTCTGAGTAGAATTCCCGACACGAACAACTTTCACAATTCATGACACCCCTCGAGCCTCTGACTACGCTCAGACAGAATGTCTGTCGAGGAATAACTTCTCAGTCTTCTAAAAACAACCAAAGATAAAAGACTAAAGAGATATGCAACTTCTCCTTTGCTTTCCCCTCGGATTCATTTGACAGCCTTTTATATGAGACAGGTGAGCTATCGTGTGAATCGTGAAGCTGATTACTCCCGCCTAACACCATGGCGTTGCCATAAAGCCTTAATACGTGTGCATGGACATAAAGTAGTTGGCTTTAGCGCGCACTTGGCTGCGGGCGCGTAGTTTTTCACTGTAAATTTGAACATCTCGGTGTATATGATTCCTGCGTGTGCTATTTTCAATTGTAAGAGAAGAAGAATGGGAGTGGCTGTTGCGCTTCGGACTGCTATAAGTGTTCGCCGCGCTGTTCACAAACATTCAGAGGCTCTACTCCCATTTGGTCTGCATTTGGGTCCCACTCAGGCGCTGTTGGATTCGAAATGTGATTCAAGCTGGTGCTTCAGTCGATGATTCCATTATTTTCAGATGCTGCTTTGCAATGGAACAGAGCCATCAACGTATTCAGTACATTGGCCTAATCAGGCCCAATTTGAGTTCAAACATATAAGTTAACACCGCAAATGTTCACATTCCAAAATTTGAACCTGAACAAACAACCTCAGACACGCAATCGCTAACACAACGTCTGGACTACGGGACACCGGTGCTTTCCATCACGACCAGCGCGGATATTCGAAGACACCTGTGGCTCTTTCAGGTATGACCCACAACATCAGTTTCCTTGATATAATGTCCCACAGGCTAGCTAAAACGTAGACGCAGTCCGATAAGTCTGTTCCAATTCAAGCACAGCCCTTATAGAGGTCCTGTGGAGAAACACGCGTTTTCTACAAGACATTGATCGTTCCAGTCCTGCTCCAAGGTACGGGGGCATGAGCAAGAGTCCTGCTCATGGTCCTGCATCGAACTGAAAGCACTGTGCAGCGACATGAGACTTGCCAGGCGTGGCCAAGTCTTCCATTGGCACTTGACAGTGCCGAAATTGGTGAACATCCAGTCAGTCCTGAACACTATCAGAATTGTCCGACGCTATTGCGTTCAGGCACAGCAGGAATCTGTCACGAATTCTAGAAATAAACTTCATTTCAATGCTCTTATTTACTGTGAGGCCATCCACCAGCTCACAAATTATGGAATTCACTTTGGTCGCCATAACAATCAGGTCCTTCGAGCCGGATTTGAACCAGCAACCTATGGAAAAATTCGATTGTTGCGGAGCGACTTCTCATGAAGCTAGTTGCGGGTTGGTGCGTCCACTCCTACGGACCTACGTTTCCTAGGCTTGAAAAATCATTCTTATGGCCCCGAGTCCCAATGCTATAACTGTCTAGAAAAGCTTCTCGAATTGGCGTTCGGAGTAGGCATAGACTGTAGGTCCCTTCCACTCGTGAAAGAACGGACAACACGAGTGGTTGCTGAGAAGCTAGGCCCTGGCCCTCTACGGACTGTGGGTGGCGTTACAGTATCATATTATGTTATTATTATTATTAAACATGCGGTTACCATCGCAGTTGCTTTCCAACTTCGCTGTTCTTTGTCAACAATCCAAGTGTGGCCCATACACAGACAGACACCCCTCCCAGAAGGAGCTCTAAAAAAACACCCAAAAATTATAGCGCCCCCCATACTCCTACTCCTTCGTCTGCCCAGTATGTCTGGCCGCACATGGGCCCCAACACTAACGGCAGATGCAGGTGCCACCGCGCCCCCTTGGCCAGCAATATCCGCACGCACACCGCACAACACACAAAATCAATTACCAAATATTTGTGTAAATTTAATTCGTCCAGCGCCCAAAATGAAAACACGGGGTGCCTAGCTAACCGCAGCGCCATGCAAACAAAACTCCTCTATTATTACTTAGTTGGATGTATTGCACATTACGAGTGTCCTAATTGAATGGGCGCTAGTGTGCACCGCGGCAGCGGTGTTGGCGTCGGCCTACTGGTCGTCCAGTATCGGAATTTAATTTGTTGTTGCGGTCGTTCGGCTCGTGTGCGTCTACGAAATGCAACATTTTGTTTCGCACTAAAATTAGTATAATGCAACATTTATTTTATTTTCCCTGCAAAAAGGACTCGCGCACACACATGAACACGGAAACACCCACCCGCGTGTCTGGAATAAGTTATTTATTTTGGTCCGCTGTTGATTTTATATTCGATTCAATATTTAATTTGATGCATTTCATTAAAATAATCCTTTGAGAGGCGAGGCCATTTGTCCGAGAGAGTGATTGTCTCAATCAGGAGTGCTACGAGGGTTCGGCGGCTGTTCCTCGATGGTGTGGGTAAAATCGATAGGGGACGAATGAGACATTTTAAAACATGTTCTGGTTTCGTAAGCCCAGCGTGGGAGTTGTCCTTTGTCGGCCAGCATTTGCAATTAAGAATTGAAGTTGTGAATCTGATGCGGGCCGAGCGAGTTTTCCCTCAGAAAAATACCACGAATCATTTTGCGGGACACATTGTACGGATATGATGTTGAAGAGATAAAAATCCGCGTCAGCTTGTGGGGATTGCCCTTGCAGTAAAGGTGACGGACTTTAAAACGACGTGAATTTCTACTTGACAGAACGAGTAATTTCTCGAGACGTGAGACAAACACGACGGGAGCGAAGGACCTGTCGCAGATGCAAAGTGTGGGACTCGAAATAGACATCGTGCTGGCTGAAGAGCTAAGCTAATTGAGATTCATATCTTTATCTTTCATCTGGCTGCCGTGGTGTTGGGGGCTCGATCTTTTGCTGCCTGGGCTCGACCAAAACCGCCCCACCTCCTTCGAGTCACGGGCAATGTTCAAAGAGTAATAACGGTCTCGAAATAGCTTCTGAAAATGGCCGTTCGGGGTCGCCATAAACCTGAAGGTAGCCCTTATTATTAGATTATCATCTTTTTCTAGAGATGGTGGCTGTTTACCAGGGTTCCGCACCTTCATTATCAACTGTGCAAAAGTGGTCAAGTGAGTTCAAGAGAGGCAGAGAGAGAGCATTGAAGACGACCCCGGCTCCGGCGCCCCGGCTACTGATTGTACGGGAGAAAGCATCAAAGAAGTCGAAAAACTAGTTCTTGAGGATGCCCGAATGAAGGTGAAAATGATGGCAGAGATCACCAAGCATTCAATCGGTACCATTCACACCATTCTTCATGACCATCTTAACCTTTCAAAGGTCAGTGGAAGGTGCGTGCCACGAATGCTCACAGCGCCTCAGAAAAAAGTGAGAATCGCATGCGGTAGAGAGCTTTTGGAGATGCGTAGTGAAAACGCGGACGGTGTTATGGATCGAATTGTTACTGGTGACGAAACATGGGTCCACCACTATGACCCTGAAAGCAAACAAGAGTCCATGCAGTGGCATAAAAAAGGAACAGACCCCCCGAAGAAGTTCAAAGTCGCTCCGTCTGCCCGGAAGCTCATGGCCACAGTTTTTTGGGACTCAAAGGGAATCTTGCTCATTGAGTACAAAAAGTGAAACCATCAACGCCACATCCTACGCTTCCACCTTGCATAATTTGCGGGAGGTAGTTAAAAAGAAAAGACGGGGTAAACTCGCGCGGGTGTGTTGCTTCTTCATGACAACGCTCCTGTTCACACCGCGCGAGTTTCCAAGGCGCGAGATTGTGGTTTCGAAGAAATCCAACACACACCCTATAGTCCAGACCTGGCCCCTAGTGACTATTTCCTGTTTCCGGATTTGAAAAAATGTCGTCGTGGAAAAAGATTTTCGGATGATGAAGCACTAAAGTCGGCAATAAATGGGTATTTTGCAGAGAAAGAGGAAATTTATTTTTTTGAGGGTTTAAAAAAGCTTATCTCGAGATGTAACAAATGCATTGACGTTAGGGGAGATTATATTGAAAAATAAAAACAATTTAAATTGAATTCGCATTTTCCTTCATATCGATACCGAGAATATACGCCCCTCGTACATATTTAAGTCAACTTCGACCGCCGAAACTGTTACTTGGCGATAGGAGTCTAACCACTCGTTGGACTCGACGCGTCTTCCCAGTATCCGACGTGTCGGGGCTACCGTATGAATGCCTTAAGTGTCACCGGTTCGACTCCAAGATTTCCTGTAAGAGGAAGTTGGAGGCTTAAAGCTTAATATACGTGTAAAAAACCTTCGGCAAAAGATGGGGCTTGCAACCGTACATCATTCATTGGATGTACACAGCAATCATCAGACCCATTATAGCTTATGGGGCCCTAGTCTGGTGGACTACCAGCAACACAAAAAGCTAGAACAAAGCCAAAGAGCAACCCCAACAAAGTACAAAGGACAGCCGCTGTTTGTACACCGGGAACTATGAAGAGCACGCAGCAAGCAGGGTTGGACATGATACTTCATCTCCTTTCCCTGGAAGTGTTCATAGAAGGCTGCCCCGCCAAAAGAGCTCTCAGACTAAGGGAGTACCCTTTTTGGAAGCAAGCCAAATGTGGACATGCGGCCATAATCAAAATAATAGATCACCTGGGTAAGAGGCATGGTTCCAGTAGCCTCGCAACCGACTTTATATCTCCCCGCAATGACTTTTCCCTCAAAATACCAATTCTGTTCCCCGACAGGGACGTTCGAACGCCGTCATCAACGACCAAGGGATTGCCCTTTTCTGCGACGGATCAAAAAGGGACACAGGTACTCGGACTCCTTGCACAAACAGGAATCATTCAGACTCCCTGATTTGTGCAGTGTCTTCCAAGCAGAGATTCTGGCAATAGAGAAAGCAGCCAAACAAGCATCAGATATCACCATCTTTGTTGACAGCCAGGCAGCACTGAAGTCAATACGATCCTATACGATGAGGTGGAGGGCTGTTATGAATTGCCGCGACTCACTAAGGTCCAATCAGTCGCCATAAGGTCAAACTCTGCTGGGTTCCAGTTAGGTTCGATAGCAGGAAACAAGAGAGCCGCACGAGTTGGCAAGACAAGGGTCTGACATGGACATCAGTGAGGCGGACACATTGTTGCAGCCTCCGATCAGTGCATTATACTGGATCATAAGCGAAAATAATCCAATTCGTCATGGCTAGCAAGAAATGCCTGGCACACGACAAAATCAACGTGGCCAGAGCTAACCAACGGCAAAATAAAGAAGCTTCTGGCGTTGGATCGTAACTCAATCCCCGTACTGGTGGAAGTGATCACAGGACACTGCTGGAATGCAGAATCCAGCGATCTCTGCCGGAGTGGCGGTGACGAGGAAGAGACTAAAACCAACCAACATCTGCTTTGCCACTGGCCCGCTCTCCAGAATCGGCGTCTAGCTTCGCTGGGCCAAAGGTTCTTCACAGAGACTGCGGACTTAGTGAATGCGGATTTTCTAAGATTCGTGGTTCAAGTCATCACGCGACACAAGATAGGTTTTTATTAGAATGTGTACTACACAAAGGAAGAGCTTCACAAAGGGCCTTAAGGCCTCCGAGTGGATGAATGAATTCACAATGGGCCTTAAGGCCTCCAGAAGTGATGTTCAACCATCACAATCCCTTCCATAAGAAGTGTCCAATCGATATAACAGGGATCGTAAAGAGATGCATTTCCTGCACCACATACCAATGACACTGACGATAACGACTTTCCAACGCACTGTCTTTGGTCAGCCACAATATGTACAACGTAGCCACGTGCATCTGATAATAATTATAGCTCATCACAGATGTCTTGGCCTAACTTCGACAGCAATCACCCGTGTTGCGCATGTAATTGTTTTCACTCCCTTGGGGAATCAAATGTAGAATGCCGCGCTAGCTCCAAGCGCCACAGTTTAGAGAGATTCCAGATTAAAAAGATTCAGGATGGTGGAAAGTTCGAGAATTCGATACACACCCCACCGAACTGCAAACGCTGTGTCAATTTTCGGACCTACCATGAACTGAGGCACATAGCTGGCCGCAGAGGGAGGGGGGACAAGTGACCCAACTTGACCCCTTCCCCCAGCCTCTGGCTCCGTGATCCCATTTATATTTTTAATTATTTTCTTACTATAGCGAATTTTAAAACAACACCGATCAATCAAATTATTTTGCCTCCCCCCCTGGAAAATTGTCTGCGGACGCCTCTGCCTAGACACCAGGCTCAAGTGCGTATGACTGGATGCACTTGTGTACACAGTACGCACGGCGACAACCTCTGAGACCCACCCCCCAATGCGAGAGGAAATATCATAAGTTCAAGGCGGACACCTTCAGTAGCTTCAAAATGCATCGATGACTAAATCGTCTTTATGTAAGATTGCAGCCTTCAATTGAGCGCATAAGGGGCATAACTCAAAGGGCCGGGAAGGGTCTTCGGACGGTTCGTTGAAAACATTATGACGTTTTGAGGCTGATACAGCAAAGAAGGAAGTTTCAGGGTGTCTGAAGGCGAAAGGCATATTTTTATTTCAGATAAGTAAAACTGCATGACGTTTCAATAACGCTAAGGCCACGTGTTTATGTCATTCACTTTACTACATCCCCTTCTGCACACATTTCAACGTTACCAGCTACTCTCACGAGTATTGAGTTCAGTCCTCATGTACGCTGCTCCAGTTTGGGCTGGAGCTCTTGCGGTTTGACAACTAAGATGACGTCAGTCTACAGACTCTGCGCATTAAGGGCAATCAGCGGATTTAGAACTCTTTCAGATGAACCAACGTTCCTCATAGCAGGGATGTTACCTGTCGACATTCTGGCAGACGAGCTTAAGAGGGTGTACCGCAGACAAACTCCGGACCGGCAGCTGGCCAAACTCATAAAGATGGAAGCATGGGCAGCTTTAATAGCAATGTGGCAAGCCAGACGGGACGTCTCCATAAAAGGAGGATAGACGCATACTGGACATCAGCACCACATCTCACAGTTTCTGTCTGGACACGGCGGCTATCGACAGTATCTACACAACTGTGGACATGATAGTTCGCCGCTGTGCCCAAAATGCCCAAATGTTGAAGAGGACGCAGAGCACGTAGTTTTCAACTGCGTTCGATTTGCGCAAGACAGGCAGATGGTAACACTCCCAAGATGACAAGATCACAAAGTAGTTGGAATGAGCTTTGCTCGTACATAACCGAAGCAGACCTAAGCAGAAAGAAATGCTCAAGAGGCCGAAGTCTACCGCGAAGTAATACCAAACGGCAGTTCCGCGGGGAGAGTGGTCGAAGAGTGCTGGGAAAGGAAATATGAGAATAATATCCCGTGAATCTTTCATGCTTGAAGCACGGTTTACCAGTATCTTGAAGAAGACTCCACATCCATTGGCGCAAGCCATAAAAAAAAAGCGGGGTCTTTCGACATGCATCCAGGTTTTAGTGTTAGGTTTACCTAGCAGACCCAAATCCGATCGGTCCTACTCCGGTAACCAGTCCTTTTGACAAAACTGACACTAACCACTAAGTTAACTGACACGAACCTTGCTTAGTTCGGCCAGGTTTTTGAAGACGTAAGGCTCTAGGTCATTTCCTTCGCCAGGAGGGGGCGCCACAATAGCAGAGAAGCTGCATTATGATCTACGAGCATGCCGGGAAATCGGAAATTATTCGAGCCGACTGCGTGACTATTGTGGAAGGCAATCGGTTTTGCTAATGTCTTTAGAGAACTCGCCGATAGACTGATGGGTCTCAGGTCCTTTGGTTTTACATGCTAGCATTTCTCAGTCGACTTATGTCAATATAG
Source organism: Eristalis tenax (assembly GCA_905231855.2). NCBI lineage: Eukaryota > Metazoa > Arthropoda > Insecta > Diptera > Syrphidae > Eristalis > Eristalis tenax. The sequence goes on from HG993126.1 coordinate 24,945,089, forward strand.
GGGTTCTTCATCGCCTTCCAATACAGTTGCTCGATTTTATGAAGAAGTGAGAAATGGCGCCCAACACAAAAAGCAAACAAAAAAATAACTTCCCAAAAACGGCGACACGGCTTATCATCGAAATTTGAAGCTCATATGAAGATAAAACATTCTCACTACCGGCAGCCGGCTTTTTTTGTTAAGCTTGCATTTCGCTGATGGATAGGTCTTAAGGCGACTGTAGCAGAGAGAGTATTTTCTTCTGTACGATCAAAGAGACAAACATATCGACTGTAATGTACCCGCAATTCGAAAAACGTGGCTACTATGAAACCCCTATTTTTGTTAAACTGCCCAGACTGTAAATGACAAACCTTCAGCTTAACATGCACGATATCGGATGACATGTGGGTGTGAGGGGTGTCGTTGAAACAATGACGTTAGATGCAGACCACGAATTGGATATCGCATATCAACGCAATACTGTTTTAGTACAGATTAAACTTTCGTCCATTAAATGATGGCTCCTATCTACAGGCTTTCAAAGAGCGTCAAAAATGATGCGCATGGCTCCAGAACTTGCCTGCTGCACCAATCGAATTCCCACTCTTAAATTCACCGATTCCATAATTCACTCCTCTACAAGATCTGATCACTCTCATGGTCGGTCAGTATCACTTAATTAGTGCGTCCCAGAGCAACATCAATTTTAGCACGGAGCCCATTAACTGGATAATGTAACGTCACTTGTTGATGATAACAACACGCAATTATAACCTGCGTCCACCACACTCTGAGGGTGCTCTTCTCGCTGCAGGTCCCCCGCTTAAGCCACGCAACAATTGACATGTGCACACTCGCAGACACACAAACCCACGCGGAAGCACTGCACACTCGAGGCACATATCCTGGAATTGCTGATTGCGATATTAGTCGATGGGTGGCGGTAATGTGTTCCATTTGCTCGTGCTCGTGCTCTCCAGTCTAATGAACTAAACATAACATTTTGTCTCCACATGACAGGACACGAGCTAGTACACGAAACAGCCGCACGCTTGTTGGCAACGTCCCATCCCACGATAACCGATCATCATCAGACCCATTTGTTGTGCCACTTTGCGTTGGCTGTGAGACAGTCTGTGCGCGTACGGAAGTGTGTGTGCGGCGGCAGACGAGGGGTTTTGTTTGTTTAGAATGTGGCGTCCTCTGCAAACCAATCACAGCAACACCAGAACAAAGGTGGGGACGACAGCAACTAGGACTCTGCCGTATTTTTGTCTGTTTTGTTATTATTTTCGCCATGCCGAGTGGAATTGATATCAAGATGTAATCGGAAAATAATTAAGCCATGACAATACCTGATAATTGCTTAACGGTAATTTCCTTCTATCGTGCTGGAGTGTACTCGCTGGGCATTGCTGATGGCAGCTCCCTGCCGCGCCATCAGGTATTGAGCGGGAACACGGGCGTCCTTCCTCAGGAAAAACAATTAGGTGTGGATAAACAAACGGGACGCAGCCCCAGTCGTGTTGATACAAACGGATAACAGAATTGTTCTGTGTCTGGGCTGTATTTGTCATCCGCCCCCTCGCTTGTTTGCCTCAAACATACATGCGATGGTCGGTGGAGCGCGGGTGTTCAACGCCAAACCGAGCCGAGCTGACTGGGCGGCGCTGTGTTGTGTGTGTTGACGGCATAATAAGCGGGTGTTTGCGTTTCGATTTTAGTTTATTATGTGACATTCGATGATTGCCATACATTTTTGTGATTTGTGGACGAGCGTGGACTGCAGCCACTGGTCTAGTATTTTCTCTGTCGGATTTAATTGTGTTTGCGCACAAGGGCACATGAGTGCGTTGTGTTATAATTAAACCACAGACCGTGATGACCGAGTGAAGTCGACATGTCCGTCTTGGACTGGGAACGCAAACATGCGTTCATGTTTCTTAACTATTTTGCCACACGAAGCAATAACGATTTCGTATCTTGATTGGAGTGCCGAGGTCATAATTGTAGGCCTCTCCAGCAAGTAGGCCGAGGAAATTGATATTTTATTGAAATTGCCTTGCGCCAGGGAGTGCGTGAAGACAGGTGACCCATTTGTGGTGACTCCTGCAGGGGACGAGGTCGGAATAGATGATTACTTCCTGTGTTTTGAATACAATCTGACTATGGCGCAGGGACAGGCAGCCAAAGAAAAAGTCCGGAATGCGCTGGTGTAAGCGCAGAAGTAGTCAAGACTCTTAGTTCCCGGCATTTGACAAGTTTATGCTGAATAGCTAGTCACAGCGACATAACCGGCATGAGCTGGCTAGGGGCTTTCCGTGAGATGTCGAATTCCATGGCGCCTCCATTACATCTGTACATAAAGTGTGCCATTTAGTCCGGTAGGCAAACGTCGACTAAACTAGCTCGGTCACATTGAGAGCTTGGACATCCACGATCCAGCTAAGAGGGACGTCAAAACTGAGTATCCTGCTTCGAGTAGGAGCTGAAATACAAATATCCGCTAAACAGGCCAAGTTATAGCGGACATAAGACGACCTGGCCTTGATCACAGGAAGCAGGGTGGTCCCTAATGATGGAATGCAGAATAAACAAAAGTGAACGAAACTACTGAAAGTGAACGAACCTAACAAGAGTAGGCGAACTTAACGAAAATAAGCTAACCTAACAAAAGTGAGCGAAATTAACGAAAGTGAACGAAGCTTACGAAATTCAACTAACCTAACGAAAGTGAGTGAAGCGGCCATTAGACTAACAGACTAACTGAGCATGTACCTTTTTTTTTGCCTTGTGGGTTAATGCGTCGACAACTACTCGCTTGGGCCTACTCAACCCCTGATCGATTCCTTGAGAGCAGGATACTTTTTATGCCCCCACGTCTTTCGAATCACTGACCATGCTCAAAGAGTAGTAAATGTCCAGAAAAAGCTTCTCGAATTGGCTTTTCTCGCTCACACACGTTCTACGTAGCTGTAGCGCAACCCATATTAGTATTATTTGCTGTACGATTTTTGCCCTTTTCACTAGACACCGTTATCAAACTCCCTGGAACGATATCACTACAGTGAAAGTTCCTATTACTGACAACTCTCTTAGGCGGACAATCCCCATGAGTGGACAATTTCTCACGACCGTGGGTCTTGCACTGGAGTTCCAGACATTTCCATGGACAGACAACTCCCTTGGGAGAAACCAAGCCATCGATTAGGGATAGGGGCTGCCAGTGAATAAACCGGCACACTTAGACTACTACCACCGATCGACCACTCCAGTGATGTCTCATCAGGTCTGAGCCTGAGCAATTGGTGTGTTCCATCGTTGACGGTCCGAGCCACGCTGCTTCCAGTCATCAAGACCTTGCGTCTTGCAGCCGCGATTACTTGGTCTTGATACTGGAGATTCGGTCTTCCTCTCCTCCCCGAACCAGAGGCGCGCATCTGAAGACCCTCTTAGCTGGAGCGTTGCAGCCAGTGCAGTCGACGGATTTTTGCCTTCCGAACTACATCCACATCCTGGTACAGCTCGTTGCGTTCGCGGTTGTGTCTTCTCCTCCATTCACCTTCTTCGCAGACGGGACCATTTACCCGAGGCAGGTACCAAGGTACCAAGAATCAGATCTGCGGTTTTGCTTAGCGCCCAGCTTCCGGCTCCATAGAGCAGGACTGGCAAAAGGTGTTGACAGTTGTTTCGACAAACCGAAGTAGCAGCGTTGGCAAGGGCGATTCTACGTCGGACCTCCACTATAAGGTCCTTTGTGTAGTTCACGTTGGCCCCGAGGTAGGAATCTAGTGTACTCCAGAGAAGGGGAGACAGGACGCTCCCCTGAGGTGCCAGGCAACACAGAATTTGCCTAGCTGAGACTCGAATCTCCTATTTTTGTTTATCCACTGTCGGATACATGTTTCAACATTTAGGCCCCTTAAAGCGTTTTTGATCGCATGACGTTGTTGAAAGCTCCCTCTGTTTCTGGGAAAGCTACCATCGCGAATGTCCTTGCTATCCGCTGAGTAGCCTCTTCTGTAGGCATGTTGGTTCGGAGGCAGGGATTGGAATGGAGTACATTCTCTGATGGGTAGAACCATCAAACTTACCATGGTCTCGAGAACACAGAGCTTGATGGGCGTGTACTATGGGAAGTTCTTCCACATTTTGGAATGCAAATCACCTTCGCTTTCCTCCATATTTCTGGAGTATCGCTGAAGCTAAGCCGGCTACTGAAGATGGTTGTTGGCCATGGTGCTGTATAGTATATACAGTTCATAGACTCATGCCTCTGCTAGATCGCCTCATAGTGGAACGCTCCATTTTGGGAACCATTTGACAAAATGCAAAATGCTGCAAAAGCTCTTTACCTTAATCTACATCATCCCGGCACAGACAACCCGTCCCAAACTTCTCTCAGCCAAAGGAAACCCATTAAACCACAACGTGACGTCACGTGACAAAATGAAGATGACTGCTCCAAACCCGCATTAGCACCAACAATGCGATTTGCCATTAAATGCCAGAACTAGGTGCAGCCCTTTTGCCAGCCACGTGCTTGAATTCAACCGCCATTTATTTGCGCAAATCGTAGCGACCCAATTATTCTCAAGAGCCCTCAGCACATACACCGAGGCCAGTGTTAAATTGCATGTCTTCGCCTACTGACAGTCACGTCGGAATGACACTTCCCCCACCGCAGCAACACCACAAGCAACAACCCCCAAGGTCAACAGGCAACAATTTCTCTTTAACAAAGTGTCAAGCAGCTCCGGCCGCCGTCGCACTGAAGCACTGGAGCACTTTCGTGTTAATGACGATGATTACGATGGAATTTCAATCCACAAGTATCACATTTAATTGCATAATTTTTCCGCATCGTCCACCCCTAACCTTCGACACGGAGCAGTGCGAAGCTAGCCATCTCCTAATTTTAATTGAACACAAGCCAAGCGCAAGCACCCACTTCAACCCATTTACTAAATTACACGCGAAACGCATCCATCAAATAAAGTATCCACTTTGATAATTTTTCCACATCCAGACCAGCGGAGCAGAAGCGGACGTGCACGATGTGCAGCTGATGAAGGGTGTGGGTGCCTTCATGGAAATGTGAGGCACACCACATTAATTTCCCACAGTACCCCGCAAGGATTCACTCTGGAAATGACAAAAAAAAAAAAAAAAGGAGGAAAATCTGAAACGCAGCCAACTGGTTCACAGAAGAGAAATATGTTTGTACGTACGACGAACGTATCTGGGACGCTTCTGCTCCTTTGGCATCGAAGGACAACAGGGCGGAAATGTTGGTCATAATGATGGTGGCGGTGATAATGATGCTGATACGAGTCCTCAGTCCTGCGTTCTGGCGCTCTGGTTACGGTCTAAAATATGTCACACATTTACAATTTGCATGCAGGCATGCACGAATACACATACTCGCATGTTCGGAGAAAATGATTATCCTTGCGGAAATATGTTGCGCAGCAATGTGACCTCATGATGCTGAAAAGATGTGCGAAACTGAAGGAGAACTCCCGACGGCAGCCAACCATCGTGGTGCGAGCGGACGACGACGACGACGACGACGACGACGACGGTGATGATGATAACGATAGCGACGACTTTGCTAAAACAAATTCCAAGGAGAACGTCGTCTCTCCGGCGCAGAGCCACCGAAACGTCAAAAACTATGCGGGAAATAATTCCTTTACATCGTTCGTCACCCTCACTGAGTGGCGCGGGGGATATTGGAGGTGGCTCCCTTGGATGCGGTGTGAGTGACTAAGGGTCTCCCGCAGGACCCGCAGGAATCGACTGAGTGAAGGAAAGTTGGGAAAAAAGAAGCACGTATGGCGAAAGTTTGTGTCGTTATCATGTCGAGTGTCCTTTGAGCAGTTACACATTCTGTACGCACTCCATTCTCCAGCTAAGCCTGCCATCCGTTTGGGGTGCAACGGCTGGCAAACTTTGCATATGAATTTCTGCGTCGAGGTGTATCCACTAGAGCTTACGCCAAGATCTTTTCCTCTCGGCAGGCACAAGTCAGCGGGAAAATCTGTGAAAGTGACAGAACTATTCGTGTGCATGCTGGGATGATCTGGGACCTACTTCGTTCTGGGGGGAGAGCGGGCTCTGCGAGAGGGGTGTCAATGTTTATTATTAGTCTGCTTGCAGAGGAGCTATGCTGGCTGGAGGGTACACCATCAATTTTAGAGGTGCCTTGTGATAGACTGACGTTTTGTCCTTCCTCGACTGATAGAGTGGGCTTCTTGACTGCGGACGAGCAGCCAAACAGAGGTTATGATTCTCATAAGTAGAAGAAAGGACGTCCAAAAAGTCTAAAATGTTCATTAATTCCGAAGTTATTTGATGCAGATGGAGATGGAGGAACACTGCGAGCTTTACAAATATGAAGCTGTGTCGTGCAGTCTGCAAGACTAAAATCCGTCGACTGCATACATTGGCAAGTGTTCATACTCAGAGGCGCCCCGATTCCGAGCCTTCTCCCCGTTTAAAAGTTAGAGAAAGTCCGAACATCCGGCACAAGGGACGTAGGAGCATTTCTCCTCATAACATCTTTCTCGTACCCGTCATTACAGTGTTCGGCACAGTCATCCTGAAATTCTACGAAGCCTGAATATAGAGGTTAGAGGGATTTTTGTTAGATCCCGAAGGTATTGAAAGAAGTGGTCCTCTCTGACTTGCCCAACATTCATTTGTCTGGCATACTCTGGACTAGAGCTTGTGGGGGGCATACGAATGGAAACACGACTAAAGGGGGTGAAGTTTTTTAAAAAGGAACAAAACAGAGACTGTCTCCTTTTCCGTGGCTAACCTTATAAAGGTTCTTCCAGCCCTTAGGTTCCAAAAACATGTCTGATTTTGGAGACATGCTGAACGATGTCGTTTCGTCACCAAGAATATCTGCAGCATCTTTTTCCCTCAGATAACTTTTTAGGTCTGAAAACCCGACCGACTCTTCGGTGACTATCACCCGACTTCTGGTGTTCTGACGGAAGATGGCGCTTTAGGAATCCATGGTACCAAGTCTTTCCTGGTAGACCGTCTTTGAATGAAATGAATGTTTTTCTTTGTTCTTCAAAACGTGCTTAGCAAGACTATAGGTTTTTGTGGAAATCCACATTTTGTTACGTTCAAAACCCAGTCCACCAGGGTCTGTTCTACTGCTCCGCTAAGCACAGTATCCGGCCCCATTTGTCTTGGCTTTTCCACAATTCTCCCATGAATCCGGTCTTGAATTGTTGTTCTAGGGACCCGGGATTTCCTGCTTGCTTTCCTTATCGGCCAATTTTCCCCCCTGATCTTTTTCAAAGAAAGCCCCATTAAGTGCCTCTTGTGAGCACTTATGGAAAGCACGTTTTGGCAGTCCCTCAGATTTTTCCATTTTTGATCAAGCTTTAATAGGTAATAGCTTTTTAGGCCGTTCATTTGCCCTGATCTACCTGCCTATTTTAATTTTTCTAATTTAAAATATTGAGGGCCGACTTGACAAAACCTGTCTCCTAAGGCCGGCCGTTAATTTTTTCGTTTCATTAACAGGGGGCCTACTACTAAAAATAATGCAGAACACTTAGAAATTCTATTGAAAATCAATCATAGCTGGAGTTATCTTTGAATTTGCATAGTTCGCTAACCAAAACCAAAAAGCCCAATCTTCAGTAGTCGGCCAGAGCGACTGACCTTAGAAGAATCACTCAAGAAATGTCTTCTTTTGTCGGCCTCCCCGGTTGTTAAATTGTTTTTGATTTTCGTTGCATATACAGTAAAAGAAAGGCCCTTACGGGCAATATTTCACAGATTTTAAGACTATTTTGTAAATCACTTCCACTATTTTTTAACACCAAAAAACAGTCGTTCCACCGACGACAACTCGAATCAAAGTGGCTATTTTAACGCAGAAACTAGCAGCTGCTTTGCAACCGACTTATCCTCACGGACAGGAAAACCGTTATCCTTTTTGAAAAATAAATTGCATGAGTGTTTTACAAACGGATTAACTATTACGCATCATTTTCCAGCGCGGTGGCCGATTACTAGAGGGGGACGCCTTACATGGCATCACCCTACTTGGGCCATAGCATCACGGGTGGTTAGACGGTTCCAACTTTTTTTTCTGATTTTGTCATCCACTTTTTTCTTGACATCTACAAGAGGTGTTTCGGTGCCTGGGATGGTTCGGTTTTAGCCAATGTCCTGCTAAGTTCTGCCGCGTATTAAGAACCCTAAACTCTTCGAGGCAGCACGCGGCCCTCTTGGACTATTTTCAGAATGGTAATATCAGCGGGTGCTATTTCCAAAGTTGATAATAAAATGGCCGCTTCCTTGACGGCCCAGACCTCCACTCGAAAAAACGCTGCCGTAAGCAGGAATGGAACAGTGAGGTAAGTGCGACAAATATGGTCTACGTGGGTAGTATGGCCCACCCTTATGTCTCCTAAAGGGGGAAACGCACAGAGATAAAGTTGTGTTCACTTTAAACATGGTGTACTCGGTTCTGCTTGAGCCTACCGTCGTTGGCCTGGTGCGAGAGATATGCAATATATGCGTCAAATTGTGTTTTTTTCAGTTTCATTGTAATTTTTTGTTGGAATTTTGTTGGTTTCATAATATTTTTTTAGGGTTGAAAAGCCTGTAATGTGTTCTTATTTTTTGTCACATCAATGTTTAAAAGAAAATGTATGAATTGTGATTAAATTCAACATTAGTAAAAGCATTTCTTGGTGCATTGTCTTGGTGTGTGGCATGGCCTACCCCATGTGTCTCCAACATCGCCTAGTAGGCCTCGTTGCTAGATGCATCTATTTCGTCAGCTTGCTTACATTGTTTCGGATGCACAGTGTGTATTCAAGAAGATTGGACAGGCATAGAGCAACTACTAATATGAGTTTTTGGTGCAGTTAAACCCAAAAATCATTACCAGGCGATGATATGAGGTTACTTTAGCTCTTCTATGAGGTTACTTTAGCTCTCCTGGAAAGATACACAATCGAGCAACACGTTAAAGTTATTCAGGCTTATTATGAAAATGGGCGTTCAAATCAAAATTCTTCTGAAAGGGTCTTCTGCTCTTAAGGACTCTTTTCGAGCAGATGGAAAACAGTGGACAAATCCCATCCAACAAATCCCAGCCCATCTCTAAACTGCCGTCACACCCCGTACCGACTCATAGCACCTACGTCCCTTCTTTCGAAGGTCATGGAAACGCTGATAAATGCTCAGCTTCTGAAATATCTTGCATCGAGGAAGCTTCTTAATGACCGGCAGTTCGGTTTTCGCAGCAAGTGGTCCGATAGCTCATCTCATGGAAAAGTGCAACCAAGGCACAGTGCAGGTGGCAGCAAGATCGTTGCGCGTGATATTTCTAAGGCTTTGCTCTTCTGTCGAAAATGCGTGCCTATGGTGACGATAAATCTCTTCTTCAATGGATTACAAATTACCTTTCGGACCGTTCAGTTCAAGTTGTTCGGATGGGTTCAAGTCTGATATCCACCAAATAAATGCCTTGGTGTGCCCCAGGGCTCTGTTCTGTCTCCGACACTCTTTCTCATTTTTATAAATGATCCCTTGTCTGGTACTTCTAATCCAATCCATTCCTTCGCTGATGATGACAGCACCCTCAGCTTTTCATATTCGTTCCAAGACTCATGACCGTAGAATTGAGACACATTTTTTCAATAATTTGGTCTCGACGGCATACTTAACTGGGGAAAGAACAACCGAGCGTAATTCAATGTTTCAAAAACTCAATGCTGTCTGCTGTCACTCAGGCGAACCTTTAAATGTCAGCCATTATCCATGAATGGCGCTTGTGTCGATGAAACCGGAAAACCTTCCATCCTTGGTATGTGCAGACTTGAGGTTGCCGTAAATGCAGCGAAAGGTTTGTCTTTCCTTAATCGATTCAATAAATATTTCACACCCTCTGAGTCGGCCTTAATTTCAAAGGCGTACATCCGGACCAAGCTTGAGTACAACGCCCATATATGGTCTGGTGTCCCCAAGACCACCCTACACCTGCTAGATAGAACCCAAAGGCGAGAGAGTAAACTTATAGGAGACAAAAATATCGCAGAGTCATTAGAGTCTCTCGAACATCGACGCATCGTCTTTGCTTTGTCCGTGTTTGATCGCAATTTTAACAAGCGATGTTCAAGTGAGCTAGCTTCCCAGAAAAAAACTTAAGATTAAGATACATATACAGAATTATTCATCATTATATTGAAAACAGAGAGAAAACTAAATTGACCCACTGTGCTTCCTACAATCAAAAGTTGGTATTTGTTTGTTTGAAGAAATGTGCATTTCACAGGAAATGTTGGCACCCTCTTTAAGTTGGAACATTTGTTTTGGTTTCGTGGAATATATTCTTAAGTAGAATTCCTGTCATTCCCCTTTTTGTCCAAGCTATTTCTGTGGTTCATGGAATATGCTTTCAACTAGAAATGTTATCGTTCTGTTTCGTTATATTTTTCAATAAACTACTGTGTTGTGTTCTGAATTTCACCAAGTAAGGATCATTCAGTCTCAACAAGATAGATTTTTTGCATTGATGTGATGGAATAAAGGAAGATGACGACTGCACTGGAGTAATGATCGACTACAAGAATTGCGTCCATCTGCGTACGCAAGTTAACACACCACTCAACGCAGCACTCAAATGGCAAACACGCTCATTTAGCATTTTATCCATCGGCATATCCAATGATATGTAAAGGGTGGTTAAATTTTGGGCCGATGTAGATTTTGAATAAAACACAAATTATTTAGGAAATTATTGACATTTCTTTTTATTATGATAACATTGGCATGGTTCAATTATGTATGGAACAAAATATCGGCCAAATGGCCCCCGCGACCTCGGCGGCACACCTCCATCCGATGGTCCACATTTTTGACGACGCTGAAACATAATTCAGGTTCTATGCCGTTGATGTGCCGAATTATCTCATCCTTTAGCTCTTGAACTGTTGCAGGCTTATCGACGTACACCTTTTCTTTCACATAACCCCAAAGAAAAAAATCCAACGGTGTCAAATCACATGATCTTGACGGCCAATTGACATCGCCACCACGTGAGATAACACAACCATTGTTTCGTTAGCTGTGTGGCAAGTCGCACCGTCCTGTTAAAACCACATATCGTCCACATTCATATCTTCCAATTCGAGCCATAAAAAGTTCGTTATCATTTCACGGCAGCGAACACCATAACTGCCTGACCGGCCTCATTTTGGAAAAAGTACGTCCCGATGATGCCGCCAGCCCATAAACCGCACCAAACAGTCACTCTCTGTGGGTGCATTGGTTTTTCGACAATCACTCTTGGATTATCATTCGCCCAAATGCGGCAATTCTGCTTATTGATGAATCCACTGAGGTCAAAATGCGCCTCATCACTGAAGATGATTTTGATCATCCACTGTAGCCATTTCTTGCCACCATTCTGACCATTGACGACGCTTGAAATGGTCAAGAGGCTTTAGTTCTTGAGTCAATTGCACCTTGTAAGCATGTAAATGCAAGTCTTTATGCATAATGTTCATCAACGACGAGCGTGAGAGGTGCAATTGTTGGGCACGACGACGAGTTGAGGTGGACGGCTCTTCAGTACGAGCTGTACGAGCATGCACTGGTCTTTTCACATCTCCTACAGACCGGGTTTGCTCAAATTTTTGCACGATTTTTCCGACTGTACGCACATTTGGACGATTAAATTGACCGAAAAAATCACGAAGTGCACGATATGCATTTTCATAATAAGCCTGAATAAATTTAACGCGTTGCTCGATTGTGTATCTTTCAATGGTTCAAATTGAGTTAGTCTGAAATTGAGAAATGTCAAATGAAATGCAGAAAAAAACTTGACGTTTAGGTGTGGTTCACATTTAACCACCCTTTATAAACAGGACAGGCTTAAGACAGAAGTAAGTTCAGTTTTCAGTTTGAAATTAGCTACCGAACCGAAAGGTTCGAAATGGGGTTTTCTAAAACTCCTCCTATTGGGTCCATAACTTAATTAAAAAATTTTAACATTTATTTAAGAAAAACGTGTATAATAGTATTATTCAAATATTGGGTATGACTTTTTCCCATCTTTCTGGCATCCCAAAAGAACTGCGCCAGCTTGGCAGCCAAGCCAATTTCTGATATTCTGCTCTGATGTGAACCGTATTTCAGTGAGGGCGTTCTGCATCGACCGGCACAAATGGTAGTCAGAAGGAGCAAGGTCTCGGCTATAAGGCGGGTGGGGTGAAACTTCCCATCCACTGTTTTCCAAATAGTTCTTAACAGGAATAGCAACGCGGGGCATAGCGTTGTCATGATGGACAATTATTGCCTCGTGCCTGGTCGCATATTCCGAGCATTGTTCGGCTACTACTCTCTTCAAACGTTTTAATGTGTTCGGTAGCTTTGTCCATTGATGATTTCACCCGGTTTTAGCAGCTCATAATAAAGCACACCCTTCTAATGCCACCAAATACAGAGCGTTACCTTCGCGCCATGGATATTCGGCTTTGCATCGATGATCAGCAAGGACGATGCGTTTATTAAGCATCTCCCAGCTTTATAATCTGGAAATCCTGACGAATCTTGTCAACGACAACATCTACAGCAAGCAGACAACTAACACCAGAAGACTGCAGAATCTCCAAGGAACTGGAGCGAGTATGGCCGAAGAACGTTTGAGGTAGCAGTTCCGATGGTGCTCAATTGACTTCCAACGGAGCTCCGCAACTTACCAATGTGCACAGGTACCTCCCCGCTCTTTCTAAATGTAGACCTTCGGCCTGTGCTGTGTCTTGAAAAAATGTTTATGTTACTTAAGAGTGAAAGTAAATTGATTTTAATTATAACTAAAAAATAATTAAAAAAATTCAACATAAATTGATGGTTTTATTTTGAAAAATGTTAAGGGTGGGCTATTTCCGTCAAACTTACTCTACAAGTTTAACAATCCGGAGAAAATGCCTACGGCTGTGCCTTGTATCATCTTCGATCCATCCTATAGATCGAGTTGTTGGTGGGTTCATTTGTGTTCCACTCCTCCCGTGTGGGCAAATAACACCGGAAGAGTACTCCGAAGTCGATGAATGGGAGCGAGTAGTCCCTTTCGACTTTTTTTTGTGGCCTATTCAGTGTACTAGCTGACCACGGCTGTGTCTATAGACTATCTATACGGACAGACACATTTGTTCGAACAAATTGACTTCTAACTCTCTAATAAGACGTGTTGTCTTCCAAAGCTGCAATGGACGCTGGCTTATCCCGTACAAAAAAAAGTCGAAATGCGTCAAATCATCAAACGACAGACAAATGGCTCTCAGAACTCATTTCTCAATTGGTGTATGTTCTCCTGTGGGTCAGATTCGTTCGTGCACTTTGCGCAAACAAAAATTCCCAAACATAGAAAGCCATTGGTAGCTTTGTTCGTGTGAATGATTCTGCCCGACCATACAACAATCATACTTTCCACTGTACGGGCTCTGTGCCTACAGGCAGGTGACTCCTGAAATTGGTGCGAAAATTAGTAACTCCGACTTGAATTCCCTGACTGTCGTGATCGACAGCAAAACGACGTGCGTTATGAACTTGTTATCTAAGCATGCTTCGATTTGTCGCGTCTAAGTCGCCTGCCATCAAACACCATTCAGCACAAAGCCATGACCACCGGAATCTTGCCCTATCTGTCCCATGCAACCCATGACTCCAAGAGATTGCCAGCACGGGTGCATGCTGCTAGGTCTGCTCCGATAATGAATATGCCAGCTGATCGGTCGGCCATAAGTAAGATCATGCGAAGCATGACATTTCGAGGAACTCCAGAATATTTGTCGTATCCGCCCACCGAACCGGCCTTTTAAATTCAAATTCTATAAGCCCGCACAAGGTCATTGAAAGTCCAACAGGAGATTCAAAAAACAAACTTGACTCATGTCACATTCTGCTCGTTGCTTCAAACTTGAGAGCACTAATCTTCAGACGTATAGCACTCGTCGTCGGTTGATTGCGTCATGACCCGGGCAAGATGAAGACCTCGCCGTTGCGGTGTCATCGACATCCTCACGCGGCGCTGTCGACAAGAAATTTAATGCAGCAACCCACGCGATATCACAACTGCTCGCCAGACGTTGTAATCTAGTCGATTCCGAAGGACAACATCGTAAAAGCGAACATCACAGATCCTTCCCCCGCAGCCAAGCAAGCACATGTGAGGGTGTGTGGGTGTGAAAGCCCTCAACGACATGGTGGTTCCTCGCACAAGGTTGCCCACCACTGATCGCCCCACTTTCAGGAATGTAAAGTACTCTCGCAGTGGCGTCCATATGTGCATCGACCCATCGTCGTCGTCGCCGTCGTCGTCGTGGCCAAAGTTCGCAACATCATCAGCGACGTCAAACAATATGCTCTCGCCCGTATCTTTACGACTCCACTGAGTGCCACGAGTTATGGGCATCGGGGGAGGTGCACCCTAGACCGCAGCAGCCACGTACAAAAAGAATTTTTGATTTATATCCCAAAACAAATTTATGTGAACCCGTTTTTTGCTATATGTGCAGTCGGTCCGCGCTGCGCCATGCGCCGGGTTTTAGCGCCGAACGAACAACTAGGGCACCATGGGTTATGGGGTCTTTCAACTCCGTGCAGACACACCGCCGCCGCCGCTGCCGCTTCGCCTGTGCGAGCGAGGGCGAGCTCCTCCACGTGTCGCCTTATTGATTGTTCAGGTGCTGTGTGGGATCTACCGAAATTCGATTCAAAGGATAACAGCAGATCCGTCCAATTCCAAACAAACAACAAGTACCCAAGCGTCCTGGCACACTAATTAGGACGACAACGACGATGATGACGACGACGATGGATCCGAATAGATTAATGTCAGTCTCGACGGCGAATCTCCCATTCATGCCCGACTTGAGGTGGATCGATGAATGTGCCCTCGTCAGACCGTTCTGATGGAATTTCTAATTTATTCGAAGGAATCCACGTCACCTGATACGGTCATGTCGTTGGATGGCACTTAAGATCAAAGCCAGCAGATACTCATTTTCAATTCGAGAGTTATGGGAAATTTAACGGATGCGCTGTTGACGCTGTGTTCTCTGCTTCCTCACAGTCCTGTCCCATGTCCCAGTGAGATGCACGAGTGGCGAACCCCACACTGGGCGACACTCTCAGAGCTATTATGCTGAAGTAAATATTGACACACATGGCTTTGGGACGGGCGCAGGTATGTGTGTGGGTGTCCTTTGTGTCAGCGCCGAACTGCTGCTGGGTTGTTTGTGTTTGCAGTTTAATGTTACTGCCAATGGGGATGACAATTTCGAACGCGAGCCACTCATCTCCGTGGATATGATACAGAGGATGGTGCGCTCGAGGGTAGCCACTCGGGGGAACAATTTTGCATGTAGGGGGCTTCGATTTTTAGCCAATCGACCTGATCATGCATCAATCGAAAGTACAATCCAGTATCCACCCGTTCATCAACGTGCTGAGCGCATTGACATGTAATCTGTGCCGACCGATGAGAGGTGGGCTGACCAGAATTGTTCTACTTACTGAAGTCGAGCAGGAGTTATTGAAACCAAAGGGAATTTGTATGACAGACGGGGAAACGCTGGACGTTTGATTGACTGCAGGCTATGCCGGAAAGAGTGGGCACTAACCGAGGGGCTTGTCTCTCATCGGAGCTCGTTCACCGTCAGTGCAGCCAGGCCAGGGGCACTGCTTTGGATTGCCACATGGGTGGATTGGCACATCGAGGGTCTGGCAATTCACGACAAAGGATGCCTGCTGGAGGCTGAAAATCCGGGGTCGAAGCTTATTGTGGTTTAAGATTATCTTGCCGAGTGGTTGGTTATGGGCACTAACACGAAATTGTGCAAAGTGGTACCCTTTGTTCGGGCTTCAGAATCGCTATCGGAACTGACTGCTAGGATGCTGGATCATCGAGTCTATCAGAAGTTCGCTCGACGGCTGACTGCTGTAGTGTGTGTTCGCCTGCCGCCATCTATCAACAACCTCCTGGATCCTTATCAGTGCACCTCCAGGCCAGGACCTGTAGCCATATGTGGGCAACGACCTATAGTCCAAGTCATTCGTCCTCCATAAGCTTCATGGGCCATATCTTAGCACCAGAGAGCAAATTTACTCATTCATCGATTCTGAGGCCGTACATAGAGACGAGCTGTAAAGCGTCTAGTTCTGACATTCCACCCAAACTCGTCCGGTTGTCCACGATCACAACAAATCCCTACCTCCGCTCCATCAAGATCGGTCACCTCAGCAAAGGAGTCGGGAAAGGTGCTAGACAGGGCGACGGGGATGCCAAGAATGTCTAGTTGGCACAAAGCCTCCTCTCGACGCCCTCTGTTTAGACCTGACAGGCACCCGTTGTGAGTTGTACTAAGACGATTCATATTTATGTCATCCAGTCTGGAGCTTGTACGGCGTGCTAACATCCCGGTCGCGTAAGAAGGTCCCCACATTTGGTGAAAAAAGCTGATCTGAGTCGGATCAAGGCGACGCGCTGTCATCTAGCCATCTAGCCATCTAGCTTCTCAACATCGTTCGTGTGAATTTAGCTCACTGACCAATAGCATACTCGAGTGACACTCTCGGGACTAGACGAAGAAAGTGAGCTGTCAGTGGTACCGTAAACGGATCGGTTTCGATGAAGCGAAGAAGGCGTGTCCTTCATGGCTCAGCATTGAACGCGGTCCGAGGTATGGTTGCCTTCAGTTTGGAGATGTTCGACGCTCTCAGTCACCCCCTTGTCAGGTCACGACAGCCCCCGCAAACGTCATTGATGGCTACTTTGAGTCGTCGAGCCTGTTCGACGATCAGACACACCAAAATAAGTCTCTCTTCAGCTGTTACTTCTGCAGGACCTTCCTCACGCACCTTAAATGGGTCAAGCCTCACATCGCATCTGCACAAGGACAAATGACCAATTGTCCAACTGAACACCGACTCCACTCGATCAACAGTCAATCGCTATGAATCAGTTTTCCAGGAACTTTATCCTCCATTCAGCTCAAGCCGCAATTCATTAGCCAGCGACCGCTGTTCACTGAGCTTGCAGCTCCACCTCCTCCACAAAACCAATTTTCAAACTTTTCTCAGATTCATTGGGAACGCTGCAAAATCATTTCGCTCAGTTACCCCGAGCGGCGGAATTTTTTATGTTTGTTTGTTGTTGTTGTTCCCCTGCTCACTGAGCCCTCCCAAAAGGAAACTTTAAATTTATGCGTCTCTCGGGCCGGCTGAGTTTTTCTGCGAAAACTACAACACCCGACCGCCTCCAATTTGATATGTCACCGCACATCAACCGCAACGAGCGAGCCAAAAAAGCAAACTCGCATCTCAATCAATTCTGACACACATACGAGACTTCACATTGCGTCTGAATTTAAATTTTTAATTATTTCCCAGCCCCGCCGTGCGCCCATTGCTCTCCCGTGGTTCATCGTGTCACACCTCAATTTCATTCATTAACGCTATCCGGCCCGTTCATCGTAGTCGTCGTCGTCTGGGCCGCCGCAAGTGTGCAATTCTTTTTGTGCGCAATCCTGTGTGTGCACTGCTTGGCTGCCGACGCGACGGGCGGGTGGAAGGTTGGAGCTTGCTAAATAAACAAAGTTCCTCATTTGAATAAATAAAATATTTTTCTGTGAAAACTGTTGAGGAGGAAACTTAATGAAGTACACACACGGTCGGGATGCATTCACAAGTTCAGCACACAGCCAGTCGGAGGAAGGGTGCCATACGCCCTGCCAGCCTTGGTATTCCCAACCTCATTAGGCATGGTCTCTTAATTAGTTCGTCATTATTAATGGCGCAGATTGTCGTGTGCGATTGCTGAACGAAGTCAGCCAGCAACACCGGGATGCGGCAATTGCAATGGGTCGCATCCATGTTGCAAGTGGCAACATGAAATCCTTCCTTGTCCTGCATTATTTGGCAGCGCAAATGCATGCGGGTCCTCCGAGGGTTCGTTGTACCGTGCCAGCAGCAGGGGTAGGAGCAGCCAAAGCCGATGGTAACACACGAGCTTTTAATTCAGCCAGAGCCCTATTGTGCGCGCTCATTTGACTTTTCGTGTTTGGGACCAAGCCAATTGGAATGGACTTCCGTTTATAGCGGAATTATTAAATGTTAATGTGAACGCTACGCCTTTGACTCCAATCAATGCGACGACGCACGGGGACGATGGCGGCGCGGCGGCGGCTAGGCGGTGCCATTGGGCTGAACTTTTAATTCGCCCTCATTGACGGCAGCTAGAAAATGTAAGGACCAAAGTTGGAACCCAGGAGGCGTCTCCTCCTCAGCGGGTGGAATAATTTAGAGAGTTCGCCGTGCAATGACACGTTAACACCGGCTTACTTGGTACGTTGCAGCTCGCCCTACGAGGGTGCCACTTGCATGCATGCACGCATGTGTTTGTCAAAAAGAGTGGAAAACGAATGCCTTTGAAAGATAAGACTTAGCGAGTGAAGGGTCTTAGTCAGTTACTGAGGATATACTCCTCAAACTTCCTGCATGCACCCCTGCTTCAAGGATACACTTTGTAAAACTTATTCAGGTGAACGCAAGCGATGTGTGCTCATACGGCAACGGAAGGGCGAAAGTGTATTTGGGTATTTGACTAGGTGAGCCCAGTTGCGCGTGGATTGAGCGGTGCGGTGTTGAATTATAGTTGGCTGCTTATGTGCTTGTGCAGACGTTCGTAGTTAAATTGGCTTTGATTACTTTTTCACTTTCGTGGAGAAGGGGAACTTTAACTGATTGGTAATCCGTGCAAAATTGCCAAAACTTACTTCCAAAAAATTGATTCTGTAGATGATGCGTAGGTTCCGGTTGACATATGGTCAACATCTTCTATCCATCTTCGAGATGCAATCCGTACAGAAAATACGCTTGCCGCCAGGTGTTTGAGGTGCGATGACATGATTATTTCCTCTCCACTTCAATAAGTGGACTTCTTATATTTTCAACGACCAGGCTCTCCCACGTGCACTCATCCTAAGTACTGGTTGTGTGTGTGTTTTCTTGAAGCCCACCCTAGAATTGAAGGGAGCTGCCTTCAAGCGCTTGAACCTCAGAATGTGAATACTCTTTTCTTTTCGACTGCAGCGACCCTTAAACGATGGCACTTTGGGGCGTTGTTCTTCGATGGCCACAACGGCAGTCTATAAGACCGCATTGTAAATGCACCCGTATTCTGGCACACCTCTTTTGGTTTTTTGGGCTAAGCTCGTCCTTCCTGTCGTTTAATGAACGAAGGACAGGAGTGGCCCTCCGCCATGATCTTTCTCCGCCCAGTTGAATCTTAAAGTTTGTTAATGGAGACACAGTACTCTTTGCAGGCTTCTGTCTAATTACTAAATGCTTCTTCCTCCTCTTCCTTACATCTTCTTCTGCAGATTGTAAGGTATACCCCTGCTCATTGCGTGGTTGTCTATAGGGCAATGTACGGTAGAGTCCCACCTTTCGTAAGTTTTCTCACCCACGTTTTTCTTGACATCAGCGAGGATCGCATGGGATGGGTCGGCTTCAGCCCCTTTCCTGGCAATTCCCCTGTGAGTCCTATGAGATCGGACCGAGCATATAGTAATCGAGTGAGATGTAGGACACGGCACCGTCCTGGAGCTTGTCGACTGTTTCACCAGAGTCCGAGAATGAGACTACTCAGAGTGCACCAATTATCGAGGGATAAGTCGTTTGCAATTGAATTGCTGCAATCTCACTTTCCAGCTTAGGTCGTTAGCTTCAAGGGTCACTGGTCACTCGCACCATCATTCGTGTCTGACACCAGAAAATTCACGTCATCTATCATCTTTTCTAATCGCTGTTCTGCCCGTTATGTGTGCAAGTGAACTGTAGTACCTTGCTCAACACGGTGCGGTGTTGGGCTTATCAACTCCTACTTTGTCGACAAGAAATGTTAACGGTACTTTGTAAGTTAAGTAACACTAGCATTTTTTACTATGGAACGGGGGAGGGGTTTAGAGTTTAGGTTTAAGAGTTAGGATAAATTTTAGAAAAAAAATTACTTAAAATGAAAAAAAAAAAATACAAAAAAAAAAACAATGGCAACACTTACAATCAAGTACTATGCAGAATTTGAAAGCTAGAAAAATGTTCTTTCATATAAAAGGTGCACCAAATTATTAATTTACTTAAGTAATTTTTGAATAATTTCTATTCAAACTCAAATTGAAAAATAACTAAAAAAAAGAATTTTAAGTCCATATTTTTCAAAATTGTGAAATATTTATTCTGGATCGAATACAAAAAACCGAATGGTGTTCTTCTAGTTTTTGAGAAAATGTTGACATTAAATTTAGAAAAATGAACCTTGTGGAATTTTTGAATACTTCTTTGACAAATCTGAACTGCTGCAAATTTGCGGGAGTTTTTGTGTTTATAGATGTGCCGAGAATATTTCCTGCAGTGCAGTGGCAACAATGCTGCAATAATGAACTCAACAAAAGCGAACATAAGAAATCCCCCAAACCTGTGCAGGTTAATTTCTGGCACAAGCAGTCGCTAAATAATACACTCAATTAATAATTGTGTAAAATGGAAGAAATTGAATAAAGAATTTATCTTTGCTGGTGCATATTGTCATATAATGAATGTATTACATGTACTATGTATTATTTACTATGGCAACACTTTCCACCATGCCACACGGAAACGGGAAATGGTCTCTATCCTTGTCTTTAGCGAGAAGACAAAGATAAGAGACAAGACACGTCAATCTTGTTGGCGTCTAGTATTAGGTCAGTCTTAAGTTTGGATTTGACCAATAGAGTTTATCAATCTTATTACTCTCTTTTATTTGGAATTTTGTATGATAAATGTTGCACACAAGAGAGGTACAACATCACTATATGAAATTGACTCATTTGACAGATTCGATTTAAAAAGAGAGTGAGAGAGATGGGCATCGTTCAACTCGTTCTCACAACTCATCTGAACACGCAAAATGTCATTCAGACACAAGCAACTAGTTCCAAAAGGGCCACAATAAAAAAATCACACGAAGAAGTTGGGCGAATAGTGCAGCAAAATCATATGCGCGTGCCACTCAAAAATGTTCACAGGAGTAATAGACTAAATTCTATGTTCATATGCCTGATGTATGCTTCTGGCAACCCATAATTTACGTGAATTTGTCTTAAGCATGCGATAAGATGGAACTTGACTCTGGCTGGCTGTGTTAGCGGACGAAGCAGAAAGTTTTCAATATAAACCAGAGAGCATGCTCAGACTCAGAACCTCCATGGGTCGTACATAAGTGAGGTGTGCATGGCGTCGCTTCCACAGAAATGTTATGTCCCGCAGAGGAGTGACACCGCATCTATTATAAGAGGGATCCCAGCTAAGATTGAATTGGAAACGAGTTGTAATTTAGTTTTTTGGTCAAAAGTAGGCAATAGGAATGTTTTTTTTTTTTTATTATTTTAACACGCTAAGCAACAACACAACAAACTAATGAGCAGAATCCACTCACCGATATGACTCTGTTAAAGAACATCCATCATAGGTGGCGCCTCCATACGATTCAGATAACACCACTGAATCACAGATGCCTCTGACAACACTTTTTGAAGATGCAGCAATTATCCGCATTTTTGTTCTAAATAGTTGGTCTTGGGATAACGTTCCCCAATTTGTAATCCATTCTTTATTCAATATACAATCGCTTCTAGTCAATAAAACCACATTTGTACTAACATTGGAAAACACATTTGACAAAAATTAAATATAGAGGCCCTCTATTTGTATTTTGACATTCAATGCCGTGAAAGTGAGGACACGCACCAACTTTTGACACAAAAAAAAATGAGAAGTAGAGGGTTTTATTGAGGATCAATGCTGAGCTGAGTACTGAGTTCTCAATAAAACACGCTAAAGTTTGATTGTTTGTGGAGCTCTGGACCCTAAAAGGCTGTTCGGATTTGAAAGGAATGCAGGGGAATTTGCTACTTAAGTTGTGGATTAATAAATGGGCTACTTGCAGTTCCACTCGGCAAAAACCACAAGACCCGAATACTTGCAATACCCCTTTGCGATTAACACATACCAATTTAGTCGCTTACAGCGTTTACAACCAGCAGTTTTCAATGTCAAAGTCAATGTCATCGGCGTAACTAAACAAACCTAAACCTTCAAGGGCTCCCCTACTCCTTGTCCAACTTCAACTCAAATAACGTGGGACAACATTAGCTTCAAACGAATCAGTCAAAATTACTCCATTCTCCCAGACCATTGGAGACACAGTCGATCTTATGAGTAACTCTCACAGGCGGCGCCCAACGTTGGGCGCCCGACAAGTCCATTACATGATACCACAAATCCATTGAATATTCTTGTAATCACAACCAATTTCGGATATTTCCATCGACACATAAATGAATTTCGTGACAAGACTCAGTCCACAGGCCGTCGTAATTGTTATTCCTTGTCGGTGCCTCAAAACTCCATCAAAAGTTCACAGCCCACCTCCTTCAGCACGGCCTACCCAGGGACAACATCATTTGTCAATGCTTACATGTCGGCAACATTCTCTTTGACATTCCACACGAAAACAGATTCAAATTCATATCCATAAGATGTCCTCAAACAAAAGTAATCTCTTCGCTCGCAAAAAATAAAGGCAAGCAAAAAGAAACGACTGAAAGCCGTTAATCAAGTTTGAAGAAGAAAAAATAAAAAAAACAGGAGAAGAAAGGAACTTCTTCTCATCCATACAAGTCGTGATAAAAGTGATCGACCTCACGCCGATACCCCGTCGCCGCCGGCCCACAAGGCTAAAAATATAAATTTATAAAAATATATTATTCTTCGCCAATAAATTGACTTTGTTTAGAGTCGCCCACTCCCCACCGTCGGTCTCACGCTACCACAAGACACACATAAAGTCAACCCCAAGCGCCCAGACAGGACCAAACCAACAAAAGCACACAGGCAAAGCACAAAAAATTAACAACTTTTCGTCAAGTCAAACGTGATGGCACGCAACAACAACGTCAAACGGCAACGCCAGGGAGTGACGAGAAACTTTGTATGTGAGTGTGTTTTTTTTTATAAACTTTCCACCCCACCACACGAGAGAGAAAATAAAAATATTTGCTTATAACTTTATGATTGGTTGGTTTGCCTTGCAAACAAGTCCCAGCTAAGGACATGCTTACATCATCTCCGGTGACACTGCAAGAAATTTCGGAAAGCAATGGCCAGCGAAGAGGTGAACAAGTCGAAAGAAACCCCAAGCATATGTGTGTCTCTCTGAGGTCGGCGAAAGCAAAACAAAGCCCCAAGGAGCCCGGCGGATGGTGATGAAAAAACATTCATCGTCTTCCAGAACCTCAGAGCCACACACATCCACAACCACAGCCACAGCCACATTGGCAGCCACACTCGTTTGTTGGGAATAAATCGCAACATTCTATTATGACCTCAATTTGACTGCAATAACAGGATCATGGGTTGCTAGGAGCATACATCAACTGGCTCCGGTGCAATTTATCAAAACTTCATTCTCGGCACTTGGCAGAACTCTTCACTTTTCTCCTTCTATCTCCACCCTCGTTGTGGGGATGACTGGGGCGTGTGCTCATTCGCACCACTCACTCACAGGGTGGTGGGAAGGTGAATAATGTTGAAGAGACTTAAGCAAATCGGTTAAATTCCTTAAGCCTCAGCTCGGATGTTAGGTGATGGGTGCAGCTTGGTGGTAAATTATTATCTCGCACCAAGACAGTGTTTGCATTCGAGGTGAACTCTTGTGGAAAGCCATTTCAAGAGTTTATCGAAATAAAGACTTTGACCTCAGGCCTAAAGTGTCACTACACCCATGTGATTCTTAAAGGATGCCACTGTCTTCGCCAATTCTGTTCCTAAGCCAATATATCAGTGACAATCCGCGTTCGCCCTAGGCCTAGATTTTATAGCAAACACTTAAGCTCTGCGTGCTCTTAGTCTCCCACGAGTGGGAGCGATCAACGGTCTAATGCTGGGAACGGCGAATTTTAAACCATGTTGTCTATAGAGGCATTCTCTCAGCAAAATAAGTCTCGGCAGCCACCGTTTTATGCATTGAGGCTTTTGAGTAATTCAACCGCCTGTAGAAAGACCACGTCGACTTGACATAAGGCATTGAGCACCGCATTCCTGCTCTGCGCAAGGTGACATTGACAACGGACTTTATGAGCGTAAAGCTCTGTGTTCAATCTTTGGGCCAGTTTGCATTGGTGCCATTTGGAATCTCTCTGTACAGCGACATGAGCCAAACCGGGTGGATATGAATACAACGCAACCATGTCTTCACTCAGCCAGCCAAATTGAACGCCATAGAACTGAGAGGTTCCGCTTGGCAGGAAAAAGTGCTTCGAATGCTCTAAATAGGACATGTTCTCTATGAACATCTAGCTCTTCCAACTAATAGGCGTTTCAAAAATCCAAATATCTGCATTAAATAAGCCTCACGTTCAGATCGGGGAAACTCTGGTTCTTGTTATGTGAGTTTCCGTGGGGACTTGAAGCACAAACGGAATGTGCGGAGCTGCGGCTGCTGTATGTGACTATCCAATTCATGGTCCGGATTTAAAATAAATATTTCAAACAAATCGATCGAACGATTTTTTAGGAAGGTGGGGCCTTTGAGCGTGCCAGTTAACAAAGATCCCCCAAACGTTGCCCATAAGATATTCTCCACTGCATTGTATGGCCAACTGAAACCACGATCGACCAAGTCCTTAACCACTAGATGGCGCAGTTGGAAGTGCCCGCCCTTCACAATACGCTTTTATCTGGTTCTAAAATCTGGTCCAGTCACCATTTGCCTTTGCTTTCAAATTAACGGCAGTATCACTTCGATAAGCATAGCGACGCGCTACACACCCCAAATCCTAAATAATTAGCGAGCGCACACGGGATTGTCAATACCCTTAAGAGGGCGAAAGCGAGGAGAAACAGGTGCCTTCTGACTGTGCTCATTGGTTTTAAATATCTGCGGATTGTAGTCTGTGGGAAATATTAGGCTAAGAACAGCATTCTATATTCATGTGGTGCGGCTGAAGAACGAGTCTCTAAAATGTACGTCCGAGACTAGGCTTAAGGGTATACGGATGAGCATTCCAAACGTGACGGATATTGCGGGAGAGGATATTCATGGGGAGGTGAAATGTAAAATGTTTGTTAAAATAGCGATAAGATGTGGACAAAGCAGAGACGATACATGTTCGCGCGAGTGTAATGACTCTGCGATATTGTTGTCTTCTATAAGCTCACTCGCGCTTGCTTTTGGGTTCTATCTAGTAAGTGGAGGGTTGTGTTGGGGGCACCGGACCAGATATGAGCGTTGTACTCAAGCTGGGGGAGGAAACGCATTTCAAATTGATGTTGATGGTATGGTGCACTCGAGTGCGCACCGACGAACACAAGTTCACGCGTCGGATGTTGGCACAGAACTCTGACATTCTTGTCGAACTTGTCATTTTGTGCAGGATGTCAACGGAGAATTCTCGGTGCACGATCAAGGTCGGAACTCACCGCGGCCTGTCAATGTCGCAAAATGAAAGAGACAAGGAGACCCTATGTTCTCGCGAAAATCTTACAGAACTCACTCGTGGAGCGGCGAAGCCTTAGCGTCTACCTTCTTCGAGGACTCCATCTACCTCGGCCACAAACAAATTGTGACGTCGACCTCAAATTTGTGACCGACAACATTTTAAGGGAAAATCGAATAATATCGATCACAGTACCAAAATGACCAATCGACAATCGGTGATAAACGACACACGCTATCAGGGCCAATGCCTACCGTCTACATACCTCTTGACTAGCGTGGAAACGACATATGCTAGAGCCTGCAGAAGGCGCTCATTTGCTCGGACTGGCCCTCATTTGGCCGGAGATCGGTGCTTGTTTAATACAGTAGTACCCAACCATCGGACAAACTTGGCCCGAAACAATTGGCCGACATTTGGTCGACCTGATTTAAATCCTCCCGAATCCTGACAACATCTTGTCCATCTCAACCGCACCCCTACGAATATGAAGTCCCAACCATTTTAAGTCCAAGAAAGCCAGCACTTCCGGTACACAAGCAACCTGCTCTGCATTCGACTGTTGACCTAAAACCATGCTTAAGTTGCCAAAGTACACCCTCCTGCGCAGGGAACTTCCTTCATCCGGAACCGGTGAAAACTTTACTTATCCGCAAAAATCCATCATAACTGCGGCAAATCCATTGTGCGCCACCCTATCCAGAGTGCGGCTAAATCGCACAAAGTGAGAATCCGAAAACTATCCCGGAATCCCTTTCCATTTTTATTGCACACTTTATCCGGAGATGTGGTATTTTTTTTTTGTTCTCCTAAGACTGGCCCAAATCTTGAAGCATTTCAGAGCTCTTTGTTTCCTCCGCACTGGCTGGCACCACTCCTCGAAGCCAACAGCAACATTGGATGTAATTCATACGCCCATCGCCCCACCGGCCACCCAAAATGAAACCCAGTTGTAGTGTATGCATTTATACACTTTTTCGTTGCTCTCTCGTTCGTTTCTCGTCGATTCCGCTTTCAGTTTTTATTGCTGCATCCAGATCGTCGGTCGCTACGGTGGTGCCGCCATGTGAATGACATTAGAGACACAATGCCAAGCTGAACCTCATTTATTCATCCGCTGGATGGCGGAGGGGGCGGTGGGGTTGTATGCTCGTGCTCGTATGTTAGACCGACACAAAATCGTAAAGCATAGCCGTACGCCACCTTTTAACTTTGTTAGGAGCGCACAACCAAATCTCGGGGAGTTCACGGAGGGACGCACATACTCGGGAGGTGGGAACCAAGAGCCAAGTCGTATGAGAAGTGGAGTGAAATGTGAAAGGATTTCGTACAGAACAAGCGTAAGGCAGCCCTGGCTGCAACAACAAGAAAATAAATAAATAAATGTATGGATCGTCTGTTGGGGTGTGGGCGACGCGACCAGACCAAGTCAGAAGGCGAAAGAAATGGAAACTGGGTTAGTGGGGGAGAGCACTCGTTCTGTGGCTGTGCTGATTCCTACTGCCAGCCATCCTGCAAGTGGAGGGAGTTGCATAAACTTTTCCAGGATTAAAGACCGAAATTGATTTTAAATTGCTGTAATGTGGTAGTTGGCGGAGTGAGTGCGGTCGGCGGCACGGTGGGGTGTTAGCCACTCGTGGAGTGGAGGATCTGTGCATGAGAACGGGTGTATGCAATTTACGATAGGAAAGGGCGTGAAATTAGAGTTCTGCTCCTCTCCCTCGCCCTCGCACCCACAGATTTCGAAACGCGAGGGCGGGTTGACGTTTTTCGCTGCGGAAATGGATGGAAATGAGAATGTAAGATGTGTTGTGGGAAGGAAATGAATGATTCATGGAACTAATAATGTGAAGATGTGTGCTCTGAGACGACCGAAGGGATCCCCGAAAGGATGGCAAGTGAATGATGATTGTGATGTGGCTTCCCAGGGGGCTGACGCAGCCGGGTCTGGTGGGATAACAAGATTGCTGGCACTCCATGCTCTTATCACGCGGTTGGACCGCTGATGGAGTCTTACTGACCTACATTCTGAGGATTTCTGATTTAAGGGAGTTCGTCGATTAAATTTGTCTGCAGCCCGCTTAAATTCTTCAGGCGCTCGCGTGGGAACCGTAATTGCTTTCGTTAATGATCGGTTTGAATTCGATTTTGACTTCCCTAATTGCTCCACTCGTTAGCACCGGCAAGCTGGCGGGGAGTGTCGTCGTGACATTTCGAACGATAAGTGCTGCCAGTGTTGAGAGCTAGCTCCCTTGTGTATTGCTTTGACGTATTGTGTTGCAGTGCAGACTTACATGGGCCGAAGAGCACGAAGGTCAGGGGCGCTGTGAAGCAATCAATCAAGCCATTCCTTGACTGGTAACAGTGAACGTGGATTTGTACTAATTGAATGGTTGTAAGGGGGGTTGGTATACTTAAGAGTGGGTTGTGATTTGTGAAGTGGGACCTTGTAGGAGTGACCTCATCACTTATTTGTCAACTCATTAGGGAAACTGTTTCTGCCTACTCTCATGCTATGGCATCCAAGCGGGAATTCGGTCTTGTTCTCCTCCTCAAACCTGGCTTGGTTGCTCACAAGTGATCCACTTAGCTTGGAGCATTGGTGTCCAGCCAGTGCTGTGGACGGATTTTCATTTTCCGAGATACATCCACAACTCGACACTGCTTGTCGCCTCTTCTTCTCCACTCGCCTGTCTCGCAGACAGGACATTTCATAGCTGAAGGCAATACTGTTGCGGTACTCCTTCGGGATGAATAGAAGGGGCTTTGAAGATGGTTGGTTAAAGTTGGAATTCGAACTAAAAACTGGTTTATCACGGTGGAGTATGGTCTCATTCGCAGCGAAGTTACTCGCAACGTTACGTCGAGTCTTGGGTGACCAGCCGCTGCTATGTTTCAGTCAAAGACTGCAATGGATCCGACTGTCAAGATATGGAACATAATAAGGAACATGTTTTTTAAATATTCGCGAAGTTCCTCCTTAGTTTTCGAAGTCGTCGTCATCTTGGAAAAGTTTAAGCGGGAGTACACTCTGTTTGCACTTGAAGCCACCAACGTGACAGAGATTGTTGCGAAATGAAGAAAACGGAGCCTCCGCAGCGGCCAGTGTCCTAGAAGATTCAGGAATTTCGATTCGCTGCTGATCAGGTGTATAGGGCAGCGCCAGGGAACACACCCGGCTTTTTTGGGCCTACTTCCGTGTAAGATTGTGGCGACGTAGGAATTGAAGCCCGACAACGTCGTGACATCGGTAACGTCGGATCGGCACAGAGATCGTTTCCAGCAAATCCGGAATTCGGTCAAAAAGACAACTTCTCGGCCAGGACAAATTTATGGTCCTCCGATTACTGCAGCAAGAGGAATCGCAGCAACACCCGAAAATGATCGACCATGCATCCACAAGGATTGGTACGGTTTAAAGTAGTGGCGGCATCATTAGACCGTATTTCTTTCGAAAGGACATCCTCCTTCAAGGGCAGCGTTGCCCCCAATGGTCTCATCTCATGAATGGACCGAATTGAACCGAGTTTCTCGGACCAGAGATCGACAATATTCAAGTTGTGCTGTGTGTGACGCAATGCTCTAAGATGTGAAACAGAAATTTGGCGTCATCTCATGGCGAGCGTTCAATAATTGGCCGCGATCAAGCCACGCTCTTGTCCCTTATCTTGGGCTCCGTCAAGTGCTTGGTCTGAGCTAACTTTGGATGAGCTTGAGGCCAACATTTGACATACTCTTGCCCCACGCACTGGGCAGAGTCATCGACAATTTAACGGACCGCTTGAAACATTGCCGAGGCAACCATTTGAATGATGTGCTACTCCATACATAATGGCATGAATGTGGGTTCAAAATGGATGGTTTGCGTACATCACACCGTTGTTGTTTAATGGCAATTTCTGTTCCTCACGTTCTTAGGCACACCCTGGATTAGAACTCTACGAGACAGAGATCTGTGCCCTTTCGTTAATCAGAATTTCATGGACGTCTAGCCCACGTTTAGCAGCAAATCGCATAATCTAGCCAATTATAGGAAAAATGTCGGCTCATTCCATCCCCATCAGCGCATGTCAACATCGGAAGTGACAGAAGAAGTTGTCACTTTCCAGCACAACGAATCCTACCCACGACTGTTTTCTTGCACCACTCATGACGTCCCATCACAGATTCAGTTGATTAAACGAGTACAATGACAGAGGAGTGTGCGTCTTCGACGGGGGACGAAAGGTTGCAAAAGTTACAAATGATGTCTGCCGTCACATTGTGCTGTGTTCCTTCAGCAAGACGCACTCTCTGTCTGTGACTAGAACGAGAACCACGAACCAGTGTCAGTGGGAAAAACAAATGAATCGTTCCTTAGTCGGCACAAACGTCAACTCCTCTAACGAATACAAATGGCACATGCTCCACCGATCCGCCATGGCACGCCACTCCCACTAGCACAATCTCCACCCTCGGTCCTGATTGAATCGCATCCCAACGCCGAAGTGAATTAAAATTAACGAATGCCGCAGCTTCAGCGACCTGCAGTAAATTAAGTGTATTAAAGCCGAACACAGCGCAGAGTGGAAAAAACGAATGAAATGGAGTCGCATCAGGTCCTTGTTCCAATTGCCAAAGTGGAGCAAGAAACACTCTCTCTGCGGACTCCGCTCCTGGCTTGCATCATTAAAAATTGTGTTAGATTCAAGCCGGGGCCTGGAGTGGAGTGCACCACACCAGTGCGCGTTATTTTCCCTAATTTCAGATTCCATTGATCGGGGTGGCGCGAGCTCCACTCCTCAGCCGGGGCAGCATTCCGTGTCTTTGGCCATAGCAGTCCGACTGTAATTTGCGTTTTATGCTAATTGAAGCTTAATAAATTATTCCGTCAAATTTCATACTCGACTTGACACTCGGAATTTGATCCTTTCGACTGGTCCTGCTTGGGCAGCAGGCATTGGAGTCCACGGAAAAATAAATGAAAAGTATACACAACAAAACGCGAGGAGAGGGTGTGCGGTACAAGCCGTTTCCGCCGTCCAATTCTGATAACTGTCTCATTGGGGCGTCCTAAGCGGAACTGATTATCTGAATACGGGAGCAGGCTCGTGGAGCAGAGTTGCGGGCACAATCTGATTCAGAGATCCAAATGACGACCGGGTATCGATGAAGGGAAACACAAAGATAGATAGAGTGGAAAACGAAATTGCGAAAGTCACGGTGAAAGGGAATTTCTCGAATTTACTTACGAGATTCTAGGGCATCCTGAGCGCTCCGCGAGTCCTTAGCAGCCGGGGAGCCGAGCACGGCAGCTCAATAATGGGTCATTATCAGCTTCGCTGGATGGAAGAAGTAGATGGATGCTGATGGGCGGGCGGATGCGGCGACTCTTGGAGAAATGTTGGGTGGGCGAGTGAAACGATGCCAATGTCGAAGACATTACTTCAATTGGAAATAAACTGCTCAGGATGTAATGGAGGTCCAATGATGCCGTACCCAGATACCGGGAGTCGGTAATTTGATGGAATTAACTTGAGGATCCCGGGGGGAAGGCGGGCACCGCCACTGTCAGCGGATGTTGTAAGATTCCGCGACGATTTTCTTCGTCTTCCTTCCTCACGGGCCCCGGGTTGAAGTGGAAAATGAGGGTCAACGGTGAATTTATTCGATGCAATCGCGAAGGAAAATGGGTTTTTCGATGGATTTGGGGGTTGGGTGCGAGGTGAATAGTTTCTCGTTTATTTTCCCACAATTTGACAGCGCTTATGGATGTCAGAGCGATCGGGTGGATTTCTCTGCGTTTCTTGGAAAACAATCGTTTCTGTGGATCTTGGAGTAGTTTTCAGGCTTAAGGGCCCAAGTTTCTGCAGCAACCACTCGTGGTGTGCCTACGACTGTGAGAAGAACGGAACTCTCTAAGCGTTGTCAGTGACACGAGTGAGGTGCAACAGTGCATTATGACAAGACAGCGTAGTAGTCGACGGGAACCAACCCCTTAACCCACGGCGATTTCTGGGATTGAGTGGGCCATGCGTGTTTCGATTCTCCATCTACTCAGATGCATGTTGTCACCTCACCGTTCTTAAGGAGGAAAAATGGGCTTTAAAAGCCCGCGAGGAAATGGAGTAATGCCATGACCGGAATAAAAGCTTGTCGGGACGAGTACGGACAACTGGCCGTAGAGTCCCCGTCTATACTCAGAATTTAGGGGAATCGATTCTTCAGACATCTAAACGGCGGTTATAACGCAATTGTCACTAAATCAGCATCGACCCACTCTAGAAGATGTCACGCCGAGAACTGAACTGCTGCTGTGGATGCGCAGTCCGCTGAAATCTTCGGATGTGAAGTTGGGCATGCTCTCATTGGGCCCAGGCTGATGATGGCGGAGACGATGGTGGAGATGATCCATAGGCCAAGGGACTATTCTCCTCTACATCGCCCGCAAGACCCTCTCCGCTGCACTGTGTGTTCGCTTGAAGCCCTCTAGCAACAATTTGCGAAACCCATTCAGTGCCACTGGAAGCCAAGAAAAGGTCTCAATTGACCAGACTTTAGCACTACGATCCTGGAAAAGACCTAAGGCGTGGAAATTGACACTAACCGCCGTATTTTGACATTCCTACCAAACTCACCAGATTCTACAACACGACCATGGACTCGTTGGCACTGCTTCATCAGGTTCTAGTTCGGACATCTTAAGTTAGGAAAGAGGTCCAAGACAAGGCCAAAATGTCTGTAGTTGATACACAGCCACAAAGCTACGTCTTTGGCAAGGGAGTTTCTATTCTCCATTTAAGGACATACGAGATCGACATCCTGGACAGATCGTCACAATTGGCAGCTATAACCCCGAGCTAGTCAGGGACTTGTCCAGCTCTGTTCCACAGTAAACCGTATCAGTGGCCAGATCAAGGGCAGAGTGAGTCTCGCCAGTCGCTGATTCTTTAGGCTCAAGAGATTAAATTGAGTAATACACCGCCTTTCAAGACACTCATCATCCAAGTCGCGCTGTACGGGCCCAGAGATGTGGACAATTTCAAAAGCGGATTTGGAAGTCCAAAGAAGGGAAGTGTTCTGAGCAAGGTCCTTGTTTTCGGGAGTGTCGACTGACGGAGAACATTCACCAACCGACTGTTCAGACTGTACAGCAACTTGTGCCGGATTTAACACCGAAGGCAGTTGAGTGTGCGTGAATAACTTGACTTTGGACCGAAATCGCTTCGACCTTGGTCCTGGAGGTAAAAGCGACAGAGAAAGTGCGCATTTAATGTAATAAGAGGAAAATAACCCCAATCGGCAAGGTGTGCGAATTGGTAACACCTAGTGAGAGGTCGCGCCAGCTGGACAGTCTTGTCGAGGCCCAAACCCTCCACGGAAACGCATAAAAAGTTACCACAGATGAGTAGTATCCTCTCAAAAATTACCACAATTCAAACACCAGCACCAACACAGCGACTTAGGCAATGTACCCGCCTCAGTTTGATGTTTTCAAATGGCAACTCATAAATTTCACACGAAGCACACGACGATCCGCAAAACGTCACATCAGCAGCCACTTCCAGCACGCTCACAAATGTCAACGTCTAACCTGTCGATCTCAGAAACTCATAAACCCCTCGTCAGCTCAAAGGCACGGTATCAACGCCATTAAAAGTTCATTAAAAACTCATGTGTTTTATGCGCCCCTGACATTAAATCACAATTCTGTCAAGTCCCCCGCTTCCCCACAGTCACTATCCCCCCGCCCTTGACATAAAGCCAATTAACATGGTATGGAAAGCCTCAACAATAGTTTGACAACATATTTGACATTTCAAGGCATCTGACCGTGAACTTTTCAAATTAGTTGTAGTATCCTTTGCGGACTGCCGACGAATGTAAGCCTCTTTCAGTCACTCCCGCGTCATAGATTCCGAACTACATAGCCGTTGTCTATCACTTTTGATCTCATTATAACCCCTTGGGCAATCTACTTAAACCCCAAATCAAAAGTTTCACTTCTCAGCAAGGCATCATCCTTGTCAGGCAGGTTGTCTTCACTGAATGGACAAACCCAGGCACACTCCCGCCCGTCGTTCCCGGCATTCAAACAATAAAGGCAGCGCCAAGGAGAAGGGATAATGGGTTACGAAAGGATGGCCAAAGTAAATCCTTGCTCACATTCCAGTTAATACTTTGATCAATTTGTTGACAATGTGGTTGACATGAGAGTCCTAAATATAACGTCATTCCTTTACAGCAGCCCGGCCATGAGCGGGCCATATGTACGTGCATACACACAGGGCTCCAGGACCTCATTTAAATGGGAAGCCAACCAACTCAATGGTGTGTTGTGGGTGAATCTATTCACTTTAACCCCGAACTTATTACAATGCTGATGGTGATGGGTATCTTTGATGGGATTATCCGCCCCCTCCGACGCCCGCCCTCACCGATGGGTAAATATTAGCTTCGCCATTGTGGTGTCGCAGAACCCACAACAATACGACGACGAGCAGCGAGAAGGTCAGCATCTTGCAAACACCGGATGTCACTTTATCTTGGGGCATCACATAAAGGGCAACTCTCCCTCCTGTGTAAGTCTCTCCACTTGGCACACACGCACCCAAACAAAAAAGGGCTAAGGTCTAGCGGTTTGCACCGGGCGCCGGCCGGGTTACACAGTGAGGGTGGAGTGTGAGGTGGATACCCTCGGAACTTTATCGCTTCCGCTGAACAAACAGCAGCAGGACGAAGTCGTCAAAAGGATGAGAGCGCAGCAGATACTTTAACACACGATGAGAGTTCCTCGGCACGAACATATCACTAGGCTTAGGCAGGGGATTGCGTCTTAAGGAACTGCCGGCAGATCTTTGGCAGCGCCACACTGCCGGCTGTGGATGTGGAAGGATTAAAAGTCAACAACAATTTGTTTGTATCCTGTGACTAATTCTGCTCCCACTTTATCGCGTTTCCCTAATTAATTACCATCACGTTTGCGGCATTATTACCGCCCGCCTAGAGAGGCGCAAGCTCCCACCGCAGGCGAGGGATAAATGTCAACAAAAATTTAAATAAGGACTCCAAGTAATGTGCCCTTGCTACTTCGCGCTGTGTGCCTTGAAGGCTGAGGTTGGTAATTCATCATCATGTGGGTTCATACACTCCCTCTGTCTCTCTCTCTCTCTCTCTCTGCCTGCTCTCTCGTGTTTGCGATTTGTCAGGACCGCTGATGTTGCCATCACGTGGGCCAGTGTGAACGCGCGGGTGAAGTTTCTGGAGGATTTGCCATCGTCGTTATATGCATGTTAATCGTGATCTGTGGTGCCTGCGGGGGTCGAGCGAGGTCTCAGTTTCACAAAGTTTCGGGCATCTCTGTCCTACGACCCATACCCGGGCTGGGGAACTGGGGTGACCCAGTTCTATATTTAATAAGGGATTGTGTTTAACTTGTTGAAATATTTGATGTTCTGCTGTATTGCAAGACGAATGGCGGGAGAGGGTGCGAATGGCTGCTCAAATGGGCGCTCAAAGTATCGGCATTTGCATATTTTATGGGACAACACTGCGCCCTGTGATGTGGTGGGTGCTTAGATGGATGGGACATTTATCTCAGGATAATGCCAGTGAACGAGATAGCAGGACATCATTATCTCGCGGAACGTCTGTGCGGCGGATATTACACTCGTGAGACATTATGGTTTATATGGATTTGAATGCCTCGCCGCAGTGGTCTGCGTTGGGGTAATTTTTCATAAACTTAATGCGACCATTCTGCTGGCGAATGAAGGCGACAAGGCATCTTTCGCAGTGACTTACGCATAAGCTCGTGTCGTGTAAATGTTCAGGCCCCCAGCACTGAATTTGTATTCGCCGTGGGAGGGAGCGAGGGACGAAGACTTTAATGGAGTTACCTTGGGTGACCTTGTTGCTAGCCTAGAGGAGTTGTACTTCTGAAAAGAAAAAAAAGAAAACACTTAAATTGTTAATTTGTCCAAGCTGGAGGTGAGAATTTTCAAAAGACAGTGATATGTAGACCTGCGCAATATTTGTTCTGTCACAAAATTGACAACTCATAAGCCTCACTGAGAGAGGGAGGGTGACAGGCAATGCGGCCCACAAGTGCAATACATGGCGCCGGATGAAATTGATCAACTTTTTACCTTTTGTGCGGTTGACAGAGGATTCCATCGAAATTCATTCGGCTGCTCGTCATGTGTTTGCTTTCGCGATGAATGAGGGAATATGCGTTTTGTTTTGATATCAATGTTTTTTAATAAATTCTAGTAATTCAGGAATTTCAAAATTTCGATTTTATGATAAAGTGACTGGTACACTGACAGGTCCTTTATTTTTATACGTATTTCACATCTCTGCAATTGTACTTCTGTCCACAAACGATTTGGATGGATTATAAACGCAGCGCAACGGATTCTTGGGGTTTGGGACTTTACCCAGAATGAAGTGTGATGTGTACAAGTGACTATATTATTTCAGTTGTCTCTCGAGACTTCGGTAGCTAATCTGCTCTTTGTCGCTACTAGATAATACAAGGTAAGGCTCATGTCCATTACATAAACTTAGCTTCAACATTTCCGATCCTGCTGCACAGTTCAGGGTTCCTGTGATTGACACTTCTCTTCAAATTCCTGACTAGTTCAAGGATTGTTCTAAGTT
This sequence comes from Eristalis tenax, assembly GCA_905231855.2. Classification (NCBI taxonomy): domain Eukaryota; kingdom Metazoa; phylum Arthropoda; class Insecta; order Diptera; family Syrphidae; genus Eristalis; species Eristalis tenax. The sequence continues at coordinate 24,981,301 of HG993126.1, forward strand.
ATTGACTGATGAACAAACTGTGCTGCTGACACAACCCTAGGACATGCCTAGTATTCCGTGTCTTCTCACTCCAATTGGCAAAACTGGTGGACTTCAACATGTGGTCACACATTTTCAACTGGCGTGATATGAGTACATGACATGATAATTTTACAACTGCTTCACAGTAATCCATTCCATTTCGGGTGCATTCATTTCCACCCAGAACGGACTTAAGGGAACCTAAGCGTATGTCAAAACCGAGCAAAAAGTAGTAATTAAGTACTTATGATAAGGAATTTAAGCATTTACGTAAGAAAAAAATGATTCCATAAGCTTTTACTTAAGTTAGAAAAAATTAACGATACTTAACGAAACTTAACGAAACTGAGCTAAGTGGTATTTATGGTCATTGTGTATCGTTCAAAACGATACCTAACGAAACTGAGCAAAGTGGTCATTATGGTCATACCTAACGAAACTTACAGAATCTGAGCTAAGTGATTATTATGGTCATTGCGTATGGTTCTAAACGATACCTAACGAAACTTAGAGAAACTGAGCTAAGTGGTTATTATGGCCATTGCGTCTCTTTCAAAGCGATACCTAATGAAACTTAACGGAACTGAACTAAGTGGTTATTATGGTCATTGCGTATCGTTCACAACGATACCTAACGAAACTTGATGAAACTGAGCTAAGTGGTATTTATGGTCATTTCGTATCGTCCAAGACGATACCTAACGAAACTTAACGAAGCAGAGGTAAGTGGTTATTATGGTCATTGCGGGTCGTTCAAAATATAACTGTGAGTCCCTTGACGTCCATTATTGATCTTTATCTTATTGATACTGAGCGAAATCAATCACTATGATCCGACAGCCAGTACTGGGCAATTATGAAGTTTTCAGTCACAAAAAGTTATTATCCTTATGTTCCTTATGTCGAATTGACAGCCAGTTTAAATGCACTTGCCTCGTGTGAACATTTCGAACCGAAAAGAAACAGAAAAGATTTACGAATTGTTTTAATCTCAGCCTAAAAAGGGAATAAATAGTAGTTGACATGTTTCTTAAAGGACTTGCTGACTGGTGTGTTAACTTTACACACCATTTTATACAGGCAAACATATCTAAATACACTGCACCAATTTCCGCATGGAGAAACACATCTAAAACTCGTTAGTACTATGGCCCCTTTTACACCGTCAAATATGGTCAAATTTCAGCGTTTTGTTGGCGACGTGCGGGATGCTCCAGCGTTCCATTTGTGCGGGAAGTGTATCAGATTTCGAGTGAGCTTTCGTTATTTTTTTTGAGATCGTGTTAGGTTTTGAGAGAATTTCCGCGTTTTTCCTCTCATGGCTTAAGACGACGGTCGTCTGGCGTCGACTCGACGTCTTTCCGACGATTGTATTACTTCGTGTAACACTAAAATGATTGAATCGTCCGGACGACATCGTTTTCGACGATTCGCCAATGCTGCGTACATCTCATTGAACTGTTAAAAGCCGACGACTGAACGATTGCTTTTTTGCAATCGTTTCATACTTCGTGGTGGATTATATTTATATTTTTGTTTTTGAAATTCTTAATGAATCTCGAACAAAATGCCACGGCATTACAATGTGTTGTTTTTCGATGACGAATAAAGTGAAAAATCTATTGGACTATTGCGAAAGCGAAGGACGCTTAGAGATGCAGATAGAAACATCTATTTTTAATTATTAACTGTATCTAAGTCTTGCTAAATTGGATTTTGCATTTTAGTTTTATTTAAGGTTTTCGCTTATCAAAAGAGGCGTTTGAGTTGAGTTCGCCCGTGTGAAAGCCTAATGCGATGACTTGCGATAAATGAAGGCATTTGTTGCGTACAACTAAGCCAAATAAAAGGAGCCTATGCATTCGGCTGTATACATACGATCTTCCAAATTCCCCTTTTGTTCTACTCTCTCATCGCGTTGTGCTACAATCTTGCCCTATTATGTTTGTACTAGCATGCCGTACGTCAGGAAGCAAGCTATACGTCGCTGCCATAGTGCATATTTTGCTTCTTCAAACCAAAAGCAAGCGGTATTCTCTAAAAGAATTTAAAAATTAAAGCTTCAGCCAGATTTGAACGGATGGCATACATAGCGCTTGATCATAGACTGATGTGGTGCACAGTTTTCGGTTGTTCGTAGTGGAAATACAAAGTGCTTTATTATTAAAGTAAGAACTGCGCCGGCTTGGCAGCCAAGAATGAATCAATCCAATTTTTGATATTCTGCTCTGATGTGAACCGTATTTCAGTGAGGCGTTCTGCATCGACCGGAACAAGTGATAGTCAGAATTGACAGGGTCTGGGCTATAAGGCGGGTGGGGTAGAACTTCCCATCCACTGTTTTTCAAATAGTTCTTGACCGGAATAGCAACGAGGGGCCGAGCGTAGTCATGATGGACAATTAATGCCTCGTGTCTGGTCGCATATTCCCGGCGTTTTTCGGCTATAACTCTCTTCAAACAGATTTATTGTGTTCGGTAGCGTTTTAGCAGCTCACCTTCTGATCCCACCAAATACAGATCATTACCTTCGTGCCATGTATATTCGCCGTTGCTGTTGATTTGGCTGCTTGGCAAGGTTTCATATATGATTTTTTGCGGTTGGGGTTGTCGTAATGGATCCATTTTAAATCACCAGACACAATCCGATGCAAAAATTACTTCCTTTTGTGGCGTTCCAGCAACCTTTCGGGCATGCAAAACCCCCTTTCGACGTCTCTCGGCTTGAGCTCATGTGGAACCCAATTTCCTTGCCTTTGAATATATCCAGATGCTTTTAAACGTTTCGAAATGGCTGCTTAAGTGACACCGAAAGATTCAGCGAGCTCTTCTTGTGTTTTGGCAACAATATTCATTCAAACTTTTTTGGCTGCCCAGGACGTTCATCGTCTTCCAAGCCAAAATCACCACTTTTAAGTCGTGCAAACCACTTTTGACACGTTCGCTCACCTAGCGCATGTTCACCATAAACTTCCACCAAAATACGATGACTTTCGGCAGCGATTTCTTCATATTAAAGTAATGATCAAGAACTCTCCGCAAAAACACTTTTTCAAGCACAAAGTTCGACATATTTGAGTGAAAAAAAAAGATTGTTGTTTACGCTTCAAATGAATGACATATACTGAGATGACGTACAATGACAGTAGCTTTCCAACGCATGTTCCAATGGAATAATACAAGTTACGCCATCTCTTAGCAAACCGCACGAATTAAGATCCAGTTATTGAGAAAAAAAATGCAAATACATAAATTCCATTTTTGATGAATTACACGTAAGAGCGTAGATTTTTTGATGAATTCTGCTTCAAGGAGTCAGCGCTCGTTACAATGAGCAATCTCGCTCCAGTGAACATGTCTGGTTTTTATGAGTCCACTATGTGGAGTGTCAACTTTCTAGACAAGTACTCGTACCATTGCTTGTAGCTTGAAAGATATGCAGCAGTGAACTATGAAAGTAGCTCGTTGGGGGCATTTACCCACTATGACAAACTGAATTCCATTTTAAAAAGCAGCAGCGACGCACAGTTGCTGCCTCTCCCCGCCCAATGGACTAGAATGAGGGCGAAAATTGAAAAAAAAAACAATTTTTAGAAAAGCAAGCTGTCCACTTCAGTGAAGATGTCACATTGTCCTCAGAATCAAATGCTAATGAATGCAAATTACTATCCGCAAACATTCCCATCCGCTGTTCATATCCCTCCGCCAACACCGCAGATACTTACGCAGAAACTCTGCTCAAACAAAAGCAAAAAAAAAAAAACGAAAGAAATCTGTTGATATCCTCATTATCCTTTCACCCGGAAAGCAATTAATTTAAATTTTCCATAAGCATGAGCGTAACAAAAGTCATTGTTAACGTTCTGCCATGTCGTGCTGCCAACTCAGTTCCGTTCACCGAAAAGGAGAGCGAAAAAAATGAATAACAGTAAGACATCCAACAACAGCAGCAATAACAAAAACAAAGGAGTCCACAACATTAATAATATCCCTCCAATATTCTTCACTCTTGGCACTGATTTTATATTCCAATTAATTAGATTTATCGTTCATTGAAGACCTTCCCCATTGTCATGGGCCATGATGAATGGCCCGTGGAATCGTTCTCAAACGAAAAAAAAACTAACGCCAACCTTGGTCGTGGACAAGCGTACAACAATCGTACAACAGGAAGTGAGAAGCACGGAAAGAAAAAGCACAAGGCGCGGGAAAAAGAAATCTCTCAAATAAATCACCTCAATAAATCTTGATTTCATCTATAGATGGATCAGCAAATTGCCGGAACCTCCGTCAACCCGGAGGGCTGAAGTGGCACCTACTTATCGCCGTCAGCGGGAAAGCGGTCGCGCGCCCCTTGCAAGAAATTAATTTAACGCATTTCTGAGTGAATAATTATGCAGTTCTCTTGTTGATCGTCCTTTCGCGGACATTGCCCGCAAACCTAAACAGAGGACACTCTGGACAGAGTGGGAGGGGGGAGAAAAAACAGACAGCTTCCTGTCGCCCTTCACATTGCTCGAGTGCCGGTGACGAGTGGAAGAAGAAACAAAAAATAAAACACACACACCACTGGAAAAGGAGCAATGTCCTGGATGCTCTGGTTTGTTCACCTAATAGCCACCAATTAACCAGCGATTTCAACAGTCACAGCTATTTGCTTAGACTTCCTACCGAGATTCACTTCCTGTGTGTACATTAAAGTGGACATAAGTCAAACTGCAGCGCGCTCTTGGTGGACTCAACAATTTGGTGAACTAGGGAAAAGGACATCGAGTGTAGGCGATACAGTGCACTGCACAACCCATAGAGCGGGTCGGAAAAAATTTGTTGGCACGAGAGCGATAGAGAGAGCGAGGGAGACGTAAGAGGAAAATCCTAGAAATGAGTCCTGGCAAACAAGTTGAAACTCGATGAGAGTTAAGCAAAGCTCAGATTACACCAGAGTCAACTCAATCAAAATAAATTGCCATCCTTAGTTCGCTGAGCAGCACCAATACACACACCCACACAGTCACACCGGTGTATATGCCCAGCAGTCAACAGTGTAAGTAAGTGGGAACAGATCCTTTAAATACAGACTAGGGTGTGCACATTCACACACATTTGTTAGCAGAAGGACTTTCAGCAATTTATAACCATGTGCACCCGTCCTGTGGAAGGAATCGGGTGTCTGGGTAATTGCGATACGGGTATCCTTTTGCTACATAGACTCACCGTCCAACACGATGGTGTACAATATCGTTGAAGTCCATTGTCGTCGCAGCCGCTGCTGCAGGCGTACACGATAGCGTAGTTAGTCGAGGCAATCTGTAGTCACCTTGTAGACGCAGCCAGGCCCGCTTTGGCTCTAATGATGCGCCGAGGAGGAGGAATGTTTGGTTTTAGTTTGACAAATGGGAAACTGATATGCATGATGGTTGAATTTCACGGGATCATTATGTAGTGAGTGATTGACGGTGGTAAGGCGGCGGGGGATGCAAGGAGACCTTTAAAGGGATTTGAGTTACAACCGATGTCCAATGGCCCTGAAAAGTGTGATGCATGCGTGCTTTGAAGCTTTGTCTTTTCGTCTCAGTTGCAGTGTGTCTTGTGTTGAAACGCAGGCATGTGCCGTATTGTTTATGACACAGACACGATTTGGGTTTCTCATTTTTACTTTCGATGTGTCATCTCAATGGAGGTGATGCTGGGATTGTGAGTAGAGATCCTTAGCCGATGCATTCCAATTTTAAAAACTATTGTGAGACTATCGCCTGCCCTAGATGGGATAGTTAGACGCGGGTGCCTGGACTTATATAGCTCCCAGGCAATTGTACAGCGGACGAGTTGGCCAGACATATAGCATCTATTTCTACACACCCCTCTGAACAGATTAGGGATGATCCACGCTATACAGGCAATCTTTCGTTACGATGGAACGTAGACAATCGCTGTACACAACGCACTCACTCTCTCCCTGATCACATACTTGATCACATATAAGACGCTCATTTATTGCCATCACAGGTCCCTGCCTTATGGAAGATCTCGCGAGGAGATTAGGTTTAATCGGAAGCGACTTCCCCAGAAGCTGCCGGAGTTTTAAATAAAACACTTTTAAATTTTTTTTTTATTTTTTCCAATTTTTTTAGACGGCACTTCTTGTGTACTATTTTTCTACTAAACAAGACAAAAAAACACAGTTGTCAAAACGATGAGACATGAGACATGAAAAAACAGAGTCAGCAAAGTGACACGTAGGCATTTGCTGTCAAACGAATATCGTGGATTTGTTGCTGACGCTTAGTGTGCACCTAGAAGTAGGGACCGTGTTGCGGAACGTAGCTGGTGCATGAAGGAACCATAGAAAGTGTGTATCATCTCCGTTCCGCTGCGATTTCAACGAGTTTGGTCTCAACGTTCTCCACCAGTGGGGAAATGATGCCGAAATTATCCGATTGACTATCAGCTTACCGTCAAAGCTCGTCAAGGCAGGCGGCGATGTTCTGGTAGGGATCGTGTAGAATTTGGCATGCCCGACTATAAGAATATCAGCTCCATATGTCCGATCCACAAAAAAGCCTCTTGCAACAACTTGAGAGGTATATTCCTGCCCAACGTCGCCTACAAGATCCTGTCCACCGTACTGTGCGAACGTCTGAGGCCATTCCGCAGCGCACTTATCGGAACATACCAGTACGACTTCCGGACCGGCAAATCCACTATAGACCAAATCTAGGAAGACAAATCTATTTTATTATATATGATACTAATTTAGCCGAGCCACAGAATTCATCGGAAGGAGCGTATCGATCCCGGGAAGAACTGATCCGGATGTGTCGCATCACGCGGTGCAGTTTCGCTCAAGGACTTCCGAGCCGTTTCAAACCTGCACCGGTTTCCGGCAAGGAGATGCGCTGTCGTGTGATTTTGTCAGTTTGGTACTGGAAAAGATAGCCCCTTGGGCAGCTGTCAACACTGGAGGCACTAGCGATCTTGACTCATTTACCCGGGTACCCTACAAATACCCGAGTACCCGGGTAATGCGAGTAGCGATAATGTTGAGTACGAAATATATCTGAATTCATTGTAATGGGGTCTAAATTTAGGTCTAAAATTACGGATACCCGTAAGAACACCATTCGACTGCCCGGTATTTTGGTACCCGAGCATTACCCGGACTCCTGTTGCATTTCCAAAGTGCCGCAATGGAAGCATTCTCGGCAATTCAAGAGGAGTGAGCTGGTCTTAAGGTCAATGAGGACAAAACAAAATATATGCAGTCGTCCGTCCCATCTCACACCATCTACGACAAAATATCATGATCAACAGCTACAATTTCGTGGTACTTTCGAGGAAGTTTATACATCGGGGCCAACGTGTACTCCACGAACGACTTCACAGTGGAGATCCGACGTAGATCAGCCCTTGGCAGCCGGTGTTACTTCTGTATGAAGAAACTGGGCTCAGAACTTCTGAATCGAAGGACCAAAATGATGCTCCACACAACTCTTACTTTGCCAGTCCTACTATATGGAGCCGAAAGCTGGACGACAAGCAGAACTGCTGATTATTGGGCCTTCAAAAGCTAAATTCTACGTCGGATATATGGTCCCGTCTGCTAGGAGGGGAAGACACAACCGCGAACTCTACGAGCTGTCGCCGACATCAACCACATGGACACTCACACCAGTGATCCAACGAAGAAGGCCTTCAAAGAGAGCCTTCTGATTCGAGAAGGAGAAGAAGACTGAGTCGTCGGTATAAAGACCAAGTAATCGCGGATACAAGACGGCTTGGTCTTGATGACTGCAAGCAGAGTTGCCAGGCTCTTGCCCTCCATAGATCGCCGATAAGTAAGTAAGATGAGGTGACGTTTATTACGACCTAGTCCTGTCGATTACATCCACGATTTTATGATCTTCACTTTCTTTTCAAAGCAATTTCGTTGTCCTGAGCTTCGCCACTTTTTATTCCATGTTGAGACATTTCGACTCTAAGTTTGTGTTTAACACACGATTGCGTTTCTTCGTAAAAAAAAAAACCGCGTCCAGTTCTGATTACTGCCCGAAGCAGCAGCGGTTCTTCCTTCCAGTTTCTGTGGACTTAGGTGCCCTAACGTAAAATTGGTTAGAAGAGCGCCCAACATCACATCCGGACGACTGCAGCCTGGAGGCAGTCATTTCGAATTTCCCAATTCACAATAAGCTTGAACCCATATTCAGACGTTATTTTGTCCCAATGCCATCGGCGAAGCTTCATCTGACCAACTTTTCACCTGACAAAGCCCATTAATTCACACGTTCAATTCGCAATCAGAAACATCCACAGTCGATGTTGCAAACGCACCAAAATCATCGACCATTAACCAAAGCATAAGCCCACACTGTCACAGAACCCCCACAAGCCCTCCGCCACCACAAACCAGGCCACATTCTTGCAGCCGTTCATTCTTGAATTCCAAATTCATAGTCCCCAGCACAACTGATCCCGTGATTAACGGCCTCAACACCGTCATTATACGGGGCCCCCATTGAATGCTACTTCGGTTTTTAGCGCTCTTAAATTAACTTCAGGTTGTGACACATTTTTGATATATTAACGCTTCGCCGCCACTTAATGTCGGTCCCATAATTAAGTTTCACCTATGTGTGTTGTGTATCCCTGACGGCTATGTACACGCACCCCCTTGCGATGTGTGCCAAAAATGTCTCCCTTTTCAGTGCTCATACGTAATGGCAACCTGACACAGATTTTCACATCCCAAGTGCGCTGGTCATCGCTCCGAAGAACCGATCCCCATCCACCACCCAACAGCCTGCAGCGGTGGCGGCAATCAATGCCAAAGCTTGCTCGGCATAAAGGGCGGGCAGGGCGGGCAGAGAGGGACGAGGGCGCGCGGCTCGTCGAGAGCAATAATGTCCTCATGGCGTTTTGCCGGTCACAGGATTTTGTATCGGATAGCGTTGGATGGCATGGAATGGGTGACTTTCGGTTTGCTCATGATATCAGCCAGCACAAATCCTGCCACAATGAGTGTCCTCTATATTAGAGTAATTTATGGCCTCTTGTTGCCACTTCATAAAAGTTTCCCTCTTTAGTGGAACACACATACACCCGAAGCGATACAGGCAAACAGTAGCAGAAGTGTTCCACTTCCGTTTTCGTCCATATGTCGTTCCCAGGGGGTGGCGGCCATGTGGGTGGGTGGTACTTACTCTCTCTTGTAGACACTCCAAATATGGGCGGCATAGATCGAATAGAGGATGATGATGACGATGATGATGATGAAGGTATTTGTATGTTTGTCCGGGCAATATCCTCGTTGAGGTCTGGAAAGGCACAAGAAAAAAATCTCACTCTTCAAGGATCTATTTGTAGTTCCTCGTCTCTCCACTTCGCCCTCTCGCTGCAGCGGATCGTATTATCTGTAACCCAACACCGGACACATGGTGTCCCTAAACTTCAATAAGGACAAACGATGAGGTGACGAAATCTAAAATAATATCATTTGACGTCCCACTTACAAAGGACACCTCCCCCATCACCCACGGAGGTCGTTCGGGAAACAGTCAAGCATGGCGGCACATAAACTGTGCCTCCTCCTCTCTGCTTAGTCGGGTTATTTAATGTTCTTATTACTGTTGTTGATGTTGCTGTTGCTGCCGATGATGACGATGATGGTGGCGTGGTGGAGGTGGACGTGCTATTGGAAGGAGTCAAAATGCGGTGTGTAACGGCAAAAGTATCGATGTCTGGCAATGATTTGAAATTTGTCAGAGAGCAACTGTGCGGTGTCGTCCGGGATAACCCAAGCCGAATATAAAAACTTTTCCCATTACGGTGGGGGGCGTAGGACAGCGACGAAAAAGCTAAGGCCATCTTCTTGCGGGAAAATGAAAGTTTAGGACATTCCAGAAAATAGGATACACAAGCGCAGACAACGAAATGAATTCACATTCACACGTAAGCGTCGTCGCACAGTGGGGCGAGTTTTTGTGTTAAGTTGCCTCCTCGAGTTGACAGACTCGGGCAGAGAACAGAGCCTCCAGAAATTTGAAAAAAGCTTCAACTTTGCACTGAACGAAAATGTATTTTGAACATTTCACATCCACTGTACCGACTATTGACAGCGGGAGGCATAAGAAACGGTGGACGGTAACGGTGGAGAGAAATACGGCAGCACAGCCGTCGGGAGCTTTGAGCGGATACGAGCGTACCCATAATCACGACTTCGGAGCCGTGCCTTGAATGCGATCACATCAACCATCGCTTGCCGGACCTAAGGACGAGGTGGTTGGACCAATTCCAAAAACTTGCTGAGTTGTCCTTGGGCATTTGTAGCTCCTGATGAGTTATAGTCGGTACCCTTTTCGTGATACACGCAGATTACTGAGAACGATGATAATGAGGTGCGTTTAAAGAGCATGCACCTCAAAGACTGAGTGAACTTGAGTGCCTTTTTCCAGCTTTCATAACTTCTTCGTTTGGGATTCCCTGCAAGTCCGTCTTTAAGTTTCTGTGGTTCTCGGCTTAGACTAACAGCTGTTCCATTGTTTCGTCAATAGGTCGACAGTATCTTGCATTTACGCTAATTATGAGAAAGTTATTCTTGCTGTCAGAGCCTCCGACACAGAGCTTGCACCTATTTTCCCGTGATCCCGTGACACGTGCTTGTGCAGAGTACACGTGATCACGTTTGCAGCACAAATATATGTGAAGTTAAGCTAAGCAATCACGTGAATATCCGTGTAATTATATGGTAAAAATAAATTCACGTGAAATTAAGTCACAAGCACATAGTTACGTGAAATCACAGGCTCTATTGGGTAGTGATCCACCGAAGCACCATATACGAGGCCTAGCAACTCAAAGGGATGATATGAACGGTCGTGAGGACTAGATTCAATCAAATAATTGCGAACTGGTCCAAGTAAGCTGTCGGTTGTACATCTGAGAGGACAGCGTGATCGTTCATTCACTTGGCGCTCCTAGCCACTCTCTGACTCCCCCGATGGCATCAATGCATTTCCTAACCATAAAGTGTGCTCTTCAATTTTCAGTTCGACTGAGCACCTTGTCTACTTGGGCACACTGTACGATGAAACCACAAGAGCATCGTAGCATATCACGAAATATTCGCCACTCGGCCCCACTGCGCGGATCCGATTCGATCTAAGCACACATAAGCCTGCAAGGCAAATCAACCGAATCCCAACTACACTACACGATGTGCCACCAGTCGGTGAAATGTGTTTACATTAGTCAACGAGTTACTCGCCGCCGAAGTCATTCGCCCGGCACGGCATGGTCCCCAAAACATCAGCCACCGAAGCATGGAACAAGGACAGCGAGTGTGGCGGCACTAAAACCTGAAATCCGCGCATAACTATTTGATCGTAAAACCAGCCGGGACGGGGAAGTGGGAGCGCCAGCCGGAAACAGATGAAAAAGTTTTATCACAAATCTGGCCCCTAAATATGCGGCGAGAAGGATACGCGCAGCTGGAGCCAGGGGGTGATGGTGGCTCGATTGTAGCGACTGCCGTCTATCGACTGTCGAGCAACGAAATAGTTATTCCGCACAGATGGGCCTAGAAATTACGGCCACCATCCGAGTTCGCTGCCGGTTGTGGTGGTGACGGTGGTGGCGGTGGTGCTCGAGTGTGTGTTTACTTAACACCCTCCGGCCTCTTAAAGTTGAATGAATTTTTGACAGCCATTCTGGGGCTTCGATTATAAATCTTTTGTGACTGTCACGGATTTGCTTATGTCGCTCGTGTGTCGTCCTCTCCGGCGGCGCTTGTGTGCTTGTCCGATAAAAGCAGGATCCCGGGGCTTGCCTCGGTCGACTCGGATTTCTTTTCTCGGGGACACTGCGCCGGAGCCTGAGTACGGTGTTTAGTTCCCCCTTAGGTGGTGAGCCCTCACACCCCGCCGCCTTGATGGGGATATGTGTATTTAGTTCGAGGACAAATTAGGAGTGTAAGTAGTCGATTGGGTGTGTGTGTCAAGATGTTGTCACTCTAAGAGCTTGGCAAAGAAACCCTCGTTGGCGCTTGCCGACATGTGGTGGGTGATGGCAGACAAGGAAAAGGCGGTATATTCGACGAGGACAACGAGTGGGTCGACATGAGTGGCGGTGGCTGCTGCTGCTGTTTCTTTGCGCTCGTTACTGGTGTGGGAAATCTGTTTGTGAATCAATGATATGTCTGTATTTTGGCTAATTTATGGCGCAATGGGTGAAGTTGTTATGCAATGATAAGGATGTTGTCACAGCGGAGACGAAATTTCGCCGCTGTTTTTCTTGGACTTTAAATGGGTTGACAGCGCCAGCAAAAAACTGGTACAAGCATAGGGGAAAAAATTGAATTTCGAGAGTGACGCGATTCAATATCAGTTACGAGGAGATGCTGTGAAATTGTGTCAAGTAGGCGTGGGCGGTTCAGCACTGGGCGCCAACGATAGCAGACGCGTAAGTAAACAGGACGATTCCTCGGTTGATGTTATGCGGAAGACAGTATCGTCACTCATCCTACTCTTTGTTCGGGTTCAAGGCGTGAGCCAAGTAGCGAATGGAAAATGTAGAACTGCCCTACAAAATTGAGAAGTGATGGGATATTTGTGTCGTATTTGGGAAGTCATTTTGGTTCTCGTGGATCTGAATGGCAACCGGGACGCCACACTGCCGAGGGGAAATACAAGCACGTCCAAATAAGCAGGCAAACGAGTGCTTCTGTTTGAATTCGATCGCAGTTTGAGGCTCGCATTCAAGGGGAACTTTGTATGACACGCTCTAAGAGCAAATGCTAAGCAAATAGGTAGCTGGACATGAAGGTGTTTAACGGATTGCAGCGGCTGACGAGATGGCTAAGGAGTGGGACTAGGGACAGAGTGACTACGGCTAAAACAAGATTTCTCTGAAATCTATGACAAATTATAGACGAGTGTAGTCTGATAAGTCAGATAACTTAGACTTTGAATAATGTTCTTTTTTTCATCAGATAACAACGAGAGGAAAAACGGAATTCAAATAAAACTATCTTTAATTCGAAGCCGCATTCGTGCCATTATCATTCAAAAGGCCACCTCGGCTTCGCTGGAAGTCCTTCAAGTGTTCGATCCATATTTGATGACTCGGTCCAAAAAGTGCGGCGTTATTCGAGCAATAGCGTCTCGAATGTTGACTTCGCCGAGAGAAAATAATCAATGAAAAATAACAAATGTTCGCATGACAGAGGCGGCCAATTAATTTTGCATGGCATATAACGCCGTCAGCTTGGAACCGCAGCCCAGTTGCTCTGGCACAGGGAGCCAGTTGACATGGCTCTATGCCTGAGATCATCGCCGGCAACGGTGTATCTTCCCTCATTTCGAACGAAATAAAGTCCGATGGTGACGTGACTGCACCAAACAGTCGCATTGTTGGTCAAACGCTTGTAAATTGTGTTCCCTCCAATAATGACAACTTTTGCTTGTTGACATGGTCTCTGAGCAGAGATAGGGCTCACAATTTCTTGGCGAACTCGTGTTCTAGGACAATTACGTTGTCTATGATTGTCTGGCGTTAATTCTTGCGGCAAGACAATCTTATGCGGATGCAGGCCCACCTCGAAACACTCGTTTTTCCAACTTGTTCCTCCAAATACTAGGTTTCTGCAAACCTCTCGAAATAGGCGTTTGTTCAGAGGTACACTTTCCTTCGACCACAGTCTCTAACCGGCTGGCCATTTCTTCAGGTTTTGAAACCCGAATCAGTTGCAAGGAGCTAAATCTAGAGAATATGCTGGTAGAAATTCGTAAACCCATTTCGTGGATTTGAAGAGGTCACACTCACAGTGGGTCGAGTGTAAGCAGTTGATTCTTTCGCATTTGGAACTGGTTCGTGGAGACATGTCCGCAGAGCCATGGATATGCCGGCGTTGAGCATATCCGAGGAACTCTGTGGTTCCATATTGGATGACTTCGGAACTTTTCGAGGGCACCATACAAGTCCACAGGACTATTTATGTAGCCCATGTTCGACCGATTGAAGAAGACTGATTTGTTGGTGATGTTACCCTTGGACGACTGCATGGCGCAGTTGGTTAAGTGCCTGCCCTTAGTTAGTGGGATCCCCGGTTCGAATCCCAGTGAAAGCAAAGTTAATACGCTTTTATCTGGTTTTCAATTCTGGTCCAGTCGCCATTTGACGTTGGGATCCAATTTAAGGCACTATCACTGGAGTAGTCGATCGATGGTGCTGGTGCTAGTGAATTCACTAGCAGTCCCATTCCCTACCCTACCTTCCATACCCCTACTCTCGTTTCGAGGATGAATGTAGTTCGATTGGCATGTTTAAACGTGTATTATAGGCAATTGTATAGTATAGGCAATTGTGCTCACATCAAAATTCCTTGTAGATTAGTTAACGTGGGAAAATCGACGGTGGATGCATGTCCACTCGCAATCGCTCACAATAGTGCCAATTTCAACGAGGTACGCGCAACAGTCCACCTTGCACTCGCCGGCAAATGACACCACACTCTGGACGACGAATGCTGACGACGTCTACGAATTTCGATGCACTTGACATTGGGTATAAACACAGTAGTTCTTAAGCAATATTAGCTTTTTCTAGATTTGTACTCAAGTGAAAAGGAGGCTTCTTTGGCTTTTTGAATTAATACATTTTTAACTTATTCAATGGATCACATGTCCATGTCAATGGATGTGTGGACGTATGACGTGTGGACGTATGATACATGTTTGTGTCCGCACATATAGTTACGACTCAGGTACGCACAACCATCTGCGTTTCCATGCGTCTGCCTGGGTTTGCACTTTCATTCATAATTAAAATATCTCATTTCTGTTCTCATCCCTTGATCAACACATTCCGAGAATGAGGAACAAAAATGTCTCCGCAATACAATACTTCGCCAAGTTCTTCACCGAGTTACATACAAAACTTATGAATGCAAATGGGAGTGCAAAATCAGGTTTCCATTTTGTTTTCACTCATTAGTCAAGACTTCATTACTCTCCCATTCTCAGAGAGTAATAAAATTGCTTTGCTTTCGCGGAAACGAAGTTTGGCCCTCTAGGCGACGAGAGGAAAAGCTAAAAAATGCTCCTGATGACAGTTCTAAAGGTTTAATTTACAGTAGTTGTGCTCAGGACTGCAGAAAATCTGACAGCAACATTGGAAGAAGGAGAGGTTTCCCCAAGAGGAGTTTCGTCCGCGTGGGGAGAAAATATTGTGTATCCCAGAGAGCACGTAGTCCACCATAAACCTTATCAACGGTGGCATTTACGTGTGTGGACCAAGTAAGAGTTTATTAAAGTTAAATGCTCGATTTTTGGCGGAGTCAACATACTCTATTTGGGACTTGTGCTACTTTGATTGGTGGAAATTTAGATAAATCCAAACTTCTTCTGTGTAAAACAACTGCTTTTGGCCTATTGGACATTCAATCATGGGTCATTTTGAGGCCAATCGAATACATGCTGAAGGTCATCATTGATCAGAATTTCGGCTTCGTTTACGCGACGTAGGGGAGCTCAGGTGGTTTTGTATGTCATCAGAAAACGTATGGATCGAACAATGCTCGAAGTTCACTGATATATTTACATAGAGAAAAGTATTGGCCCCAGGACAGATCCTTGTGGGACTTCGCACTTCACTGCAAGGAAATATGAGAAACGATGAACTCTTGGCTGTCTCCCTTGCAAATAGAAACTTATGAGCTTCAGTTTTGAGCAAAGAATGGAATGGGTGGTCGTATCAGATGCTTTTGAAAAATCAGGTAGTGTTAAAATTTGTGCATGATTTTTATTAGTTTCGCGTGACGCTCCATTTTTACTAACGCGGCCAAAAAATTTACTGTACAAATGGCTGCAAATTAAAATCTAAACTTCGTGACACACAAGGGGTCGTGAGGGTAAACCCCCCACGAGAGATCCCCAGGCAACTCGATCCTCCGCCATCGACTCTAACTCATCAGGAGCTATGCCCAAGCGTAACCAGGCGATTTTTTGGACTTGGTCCAACCATCTCGTCCTGGGTCTGCAAAGCGGTCGTCTACATGATGGAATTGCATTCAACGCCCGCCACGGAAGTCGTGGTGAAGGGGACATTCGGGCCACGTGACCAGAACCAACGAAGCATAGTCCTCTCCGTTCGAAGAAGCAGCTCCTCAATGTTGAGTTCCTCGCGAAATGCCGTCTTTCTCACGCTATCCCGGCGAGTATTTCCCACAACAGCACGGAGAAACCTCATCTCAGCTTGTACTCGCGATCTTAGACTTTCGGTCATTATCCAAATGTCATGACCATAGGTGAGGGTTGGAACAAATACTGAGTTGAAAACCGCTAACTTGGCTTTGACACCACGCTCGGCCTTCCTGATTACAGATCTACCAAGCTGTGTAACCCAATTTGACCAATCCTACAGGAAATCTCAGCATTACTTCTTCCATCACTCGTAAAAAAGCCCCCTCCCCACCTGCTTCAATGGGACTCCACTCACCTGTAGAGTGCATTGAACGGTCGATCTGGATATGACCATGTCCTCCGATTTGTCGACGATGGCCTTCATTCCAGCACCAGCACATACGGCCACAAACTTATCGAGTGCGCGCTGGAGTTCCGTCTGGGAAGATGTGAGGATAACCATGTCTTCTGCAAAAAAAAAAATGACATACCCTCAACTCTCCCAATGTGAAACATTCCTCGCCTCGGAGGAAAAGGAGAGGTGACAAGACGCACCCTTGGCGAAGTCCAACGCCCACGCTGAAAGGTGTTGATTTAACAGCGTTAACACGAACGCAGTTGCTACAGTTTGTGTATAGAGACTGAATGGCCCTCAGAAAGGGACCATCAATCCCATTCGCCTGCAGAACACTCCAGAGTTTACCTCGAGAAACTCGGTCGTATGCCTTTGCCAAATCCAAAAACTAACTGATGGGCAAGACGGGCTTGGCATATTCCCAAGCCCTCTCAAGTACCATTCTTAGAGTTAAAGCTGGTCGGTTGTACTTCTACCGGGATGAAAGTCACACTGTTCATCCCCTATCCTGGGCTCGACCATAGCTCTGGAACGCGCTTCCAACACCCTAGCGTAGACTTTCCCGGGGAGACTTAAAGGATATATGCTCCTGTAATTGGAGCAATTTTTTATTTCACCCCCTTCCTTGAAAAGTGGGGCAATCACCCCAGTTTGTCAATCGCCCGGTGCCTCACCACTTTCCCAGATCATTTTAATGACACGAGAGAGCCATAAGACTCCCTCTTTACCCATTGCCTTAAGCATGCAAGCGGATTTACCAACTTTTAGCGCTGGACTATTCTCCGTCCCACTCAAGACCACAGGTCTGCCATCCTCAGTGCCCAGTTCGGGATTGACCAGCTCCGAAAAGTGCTCGCTCCATCTGCGGAAGATGTCCACCTCATTGGAAAGCAACGCACCATCTTTGGATTTGACTCCTTCGATGACACACAAAAATCTAAATCGTAAATGCTTTTTACTTAAATTTACTTTCCGAGCATCAAAATGGACGACTTTGAAATCCATTCTCCTTCTCAACTCTTTAATCTGCCATCGAGGAAGTTGCTTCCAGCTTAATAATCCTTAAAATGATTCCAGGGATCCCGCAATGAGCTTGCTGCAGTCGCAGGGATGGTAAAAAAACCCTTAAATGGGTTCCAGGGCAAAGAAACTTTTGTCGGTAACGAGAAACCCGACGTACTGGCAGTACAAGGACTTGCCGTACGCACTGTACTTTAGCTAATAATTTCTTGAAAATGGCTTGCCTCAGATATTCTCGATTTACTAACTGTGTGATATCTAGGAAGACATGACCAGATTACAAACTGACAATCTTCTAAAGTGGTCCCGCACTGCTATTGCTAAAATTACAGCGGCAAGTATGAGGAAATGGCCGATAGGGGACCATGCAACTTCCTATGCTGTTGTCCAGCAAACCCTCCATCAAATCTGCCGACGAGATATTAAAAATGAACATCAAAGAATTGATAATGCCCCGGTACGCCGCACAATGGCTCTAAATGCACATCAACATTCAATTTTCAGAGCTGTGGTTTCCAAGCGGCACTCAATGCTAATTGGGTTCTCAGAGAACCACCACCTCACACACGCACTTCTCAACAGCACCACCAACTATTAGATAACATCCTGTTCATGGCTCCTCTAATCTTTTGCCTCTTGTTGAGTTTTTGCGGCTACAAGTGCCACTCAGGCAGGCATGTGTTCTGAGTGGCTGCACGTCGAAAAGCCTTGCACCGCCTCAGTTCCTGGAGAATGGATCTCTGCTGCGTCGAGGGCACTATAAGCGAACTTGATTCCCCACTTAGATCTCATAGATCCCATATCCTACTTAAATGACTCAAATGAACTTGACATTCTGCAAATCATCAATAGCGCGCTCGTAAAGTGTGTCAATAATTTTGACTTCAACGACACAGAACTCGTAAAAAAGCTCTTACAAGATATGCCAGATTAGGCATTTTCGTTGGAATAGTTTTGCTGTCTCAACTATGTACGCTCGATTCCCCAAACCCTCGGACCCGCATGAAATATCACGATTTTCAAGGATAAGTACATACGTACACGATTACCCGGGCTTTTGTGCTTCATTTTCTGACGCAGACGTTACCTTCCGCAGAACGTACTTTCAGTAGATCTTTTTTCTCCGGGCAGATGGAGGAACACACATCTCGGCTGCCGTGAGGGTGGAACGTTGAATGGTGCAAAGTTCTGTCAAATTACGAACATCACATTTTTTTGATATGTTTTATTGGAAAAGTTTCGCTTTTATGGAACACTACGCCTTAAAAGTAACTCATAAATTCCAGGGCTTCATTGAGGGAAGTGGGGCGGCCCTTCAAGTCGCTGCGCACCGTGAGGGGAACTACCTTACTTGCTGTTTGTTGGTAATAATCTCTTAAATATCGACGGCGGTTTATGGGAATAATATTGTGTGCTTACGAAGGGAACTACACGACCTTCAGCTTTTAACGCTGATTGGTTAACTATGGCTGCACTCAGAACATGCTTACGATGGCTCAGTTATGAATTGCTGGTCTTTAAAGGGGACGCTTTTAAGTGTACATTTATGAATCATTCTTCGGAGAAGCGTGTCTACATATGTAAGCCCGTAGAGGGCCAGGGCATAGCTGCTCTGCAACCACTCGTGAAAGAACAGTAGAACACGTTCTCACTCTTTGAGCATTGTCAGAGACTCGAAAGAGGTGGGGCCCTGAAAAGTATTTTGCTCGTACCGGGAATCGTACCTGGATTGCAAAGACTCAAGTGCGTAGCTCAAGTCGACGCACCAACAGACAACGCCACTGCCGCCGCTCGGATCCCAAAAATTAACGTATGGTTATTCCCAAGAAATTCGTGTCTGGCAGATTTGGAAGTTAGTCGATTTCTCAGAAGCAGATGTTCGGAAAGTGGTCTCCTTTATGGTTAACCATGGTTGTGTAGAGCAAGTGCATGTACATTACGTTTCTTTAATGGTGTGGTGTGATCTGTTTCTGAATCGTGCCTTTAACATTTGGTGCGTGCTGTCGGAGACAACTAAACGGCGGCCAGGTGCCAGTTTGGGTTTGGGTTGGGCAGATCAGATCACAAAATGCAGTCTTTCCCAACGCGTCGCCGTAGAAGCTTTCAATGCGATTGAAGAACAGGCGAAGGTAAGGTAAGTAAGAACCAAGAGTCGTTCCATGGCTTCGTCCCAGGTGATGTATGATGGAACAATTCCACTTTGCAATCGACAGCTACAACTTTGAGGTAGTAGAGGAGTTTGCCTGCCTCGGGAAAAACCTTATACTCAAAACCACATCCTAGTGCAGATCCGACATATAATCCCCTTTGGCAACCGGTGGTCCCTCGGTTTGTCAACAACTGGGAACAACTGGGGTCAAACCACATGTTGCCAGTACTGCAGTATGAAGTGGTGGACGATATTCAAACTAGAAGATCTGCTCCTTAGGGCCTTCGAAAAAAAAAAATGTACCTCGGATATATGGTCCCGTCTGCGAGGAAGGCGAAGACACAGCCGCGACTTCTACGAGCTGTATCAGGATGTCGATGTAGTAGGACTGCACTGCTCGGCCACACCAAGCGCATGGACACCAATGACCCAACGAAGAGGGCAATTTCCCTCCTTACTTTAAGAAGGAAAAAGAGGGCCGTCTTAATGATTGGAAACAAAGTGCCAGCTTCATCAGCGATGAAAGACAGGAAAAGGAAAAATGAATGAACCGTAGTACACGGTTTTCAAAGCCGAAGGCTCTGTCTGTCTAAATGAAGTCTGAAAAAAGTTGCATCTTTTGTTTGTCGGATGTTCAAGATGTTGCTTCTGTGTTCAAATGTGATCTACAAATGATATTAACAAAGCCGTGTGAACATGGTAGCACGTCCAGGCTTTAGAATTCCGTATTTTCATTTAGCAGCGACCTATCAGCATGGTTCTGCGGCTTTTTTTCTATTAAATCATATTTCTATTTTTTGTTAGTAACAAATTTTGTGACATTATTGAAGTCCTTGAAAATCCTCTTTGTTAATGTTGTATTGAGTCTATAACTTAACTCGTGCGGTTTGCTAAGAGATGGCGCAACTTGTACTATTCCATTGAAACATGCGTTGGAAAGCTACTGTCATTGTACGTCATTTCAGTATATGTCATTCATTTGAAGCGTAAACAACAAAAGTATTTTTGAGGGGAGTTCTTCTTCATTACTAGCCTAGACCTTGCCCCTTCTGCCTACCATTTGTTCCGGTCGATGCAGAACGCCCTCACTGAAATACGGTTCACATCAGAGCAGAATATCGAAAATCGGCTTGATTCGTTCTTTGCTGCCAAGCCGGCGCAGTTCTTTTTGGATGGGATCCACAAATTGCCAGAAAGATGGAAAAAAATCACAGCTTCAGATGGGCAATGCTTTAAATAAGACTATTGTACATGTTTTTCTTAAATAAACGTTAAAATTTTGAAATGAATAAAAAATAAACACTACTGGTTCACTGTGGACTACCCGGTGGTTCACTGTGTCCACCCCCTGGTACCCAGTGAGCCAATTGAGGTGGGTTTTAAAAATCTCAACATTTTCTATTGTCTGTTATCTTTCTAAGCTTACATTTGGTGAAATATAAAGCTGATGAAGGGAATAATTAGTACCTTTAAGCCATTTAAAGAGGAAAGGTTTAGATTTAGAAACTGCGCCAAGTCAAACGCAAACTGGTCTACTGTGGGATCGCCGGTTCAAAGCATGAAAATAACTCGAAAAGTACTTTAAATGATAAGGATTTGCAAAGGCATTTTAATGGTCTGCGAAAGGTTAAGTGCATTGTTTGGTTTTAAATTGTTTTCGATCTATGACGCAAAGGGCATGCGAAGCATCGCATGCAGGACAGCCCTCAATTGTGTTTATTAAATTAAAATTTAAAAAATTGAAGTTAAATTTAAAAATATATAAAATAATTTATTGTAAAGTATTGAGTGTGACAGAGAGTGTATGGCACAAGAAATTGGTCCCAGAGTGAATAAATTGGTAGAGGCATGCGTGGAGTGAATACATTTTCAGTGGATAACTTAAGTACACGCTTTAAATTTGAAAGCAGTTAAGTAACAGATGGTAGTTGAGCAGTGTTATATTTTTAATTATCTATAAGGGAATTCCAAATTTTAGATTAGATTAGTTTTTTTTATAGATTGAGCTCTCACAAGGGATTGTTAATACCCTTAAGTGTCCGGGTTCAAGACACACGAAGAGGTACCTGTGCACATTGGTTTTAAATATCTGCGGATTGTATTCTGGGGGAAATATTGGGCTGGGAAGAGCATTCCATATTCGTGTCCAAAAGTAGGCTTACGGGTAAACTGATGACCATTCCTGGCGAGAAGGGTATTGCGGGTGAATTCATGGTTGGCAAGCTCGTTTGAGCATCATTTGTTAAAATATCGATAAAATACGGATATAGACGAGACTGTACGTCGATGTTCGAGCGAGTCTAATGGCTCTACAATATTGTTACCTCCTATAAGTTTAATCGCTCGCTTTTGGATTCTATCTAGTAGGTGCAGGATGGTTTTCGGGGCGCCAGACCAGATATGAGCGTTGTACTTACAAGTTGTAACATACAAGTTTGGGGCGTATATGCACCTTATAAATTGAAGCCAAATCAGAAGGGGTGAAGTATTTCTTCCATCGATTGAGGAAACCTAAACATTTCGCAGCATTTTTGGCGACCTCAAATTTGTGATCGTTCCAACTAAGTGTTGTGTTGATAGACAAAACAAGGATGGAAAGCTTTCCGGTTTCATCGACGCAGTTGCCATTCATGGATAATGGCTGATTAACAAGCTTTCGCTTGAGTGACGCATTGAATTCTACTCGACGCACTGAATTATACTCGATTGTTCTTTCCCCAGTTAATTAAGCTGTCAAGATCGGAATTCAATGTACTCAATATAAGCTGCCGTTCCAATTCTACGGCCAAAGGGGGGGATTTGGATTAGAAGTAGCAGCCAAGAGATCATTTATAAAAATGGGAAAGAGTTTCGAAGACAGAACAGAGCCTTGGGGAACACCAGCATTTATAAAGAAAGAAGAGAAGATTTTGAAGAAGAGATTCATCGACACCATAGGCACACATTTTCGACAAGAACTAATGCCAAGCTCTGTCAAATGCCTTTGAAATAGCAAACGCAACGGTCTTGCCTTCGCCTGCATTGTGCAAGGATTGGTTCCACTTTTCGATGAGATAAGCTATCAAATCACCAGTCGACCTGTTGCTGGGGAAACCGTGCTGCCGGTCATTAAGAAGCTTCCGCGATTCAAGATATTTCATAAGCTGACGATTTACTAGCATTTTCATGACCTTAGAAAGAGGGACGTAAGTACTATGGGTCGGTATGAGGTGGGTGACGAAGATTCACCCTTTTTAGGGACGGGCTGGACAAATGCTGTTTTCCATCTGCTCGGAAAGAGACCTAAAGAGTATGATATATGCAAAAACTTACACAGTGGTTTTGCCAGAGCAGAAGAACACCTCTTCAGAAGAATAGGGGGAATAACATCCGGGCCAGCGGATTTGTGCACGTCGAGATCTTTAAGTATTCTTGCAACGAGTGCGGAAGTGGATTTGTGACATGGTGAAATCAACGCTCTCAAGTACAGTTGGCGACATATTGGAATCTGGCAGTGTTGAGCTGGCTGCAAAATGCAGTTGAGTTATAGATCAGGGATTATTAATCTTGATACTCTGAGGCCGTGATGCCCGTCTGCCCACGAAATATGGAACATATCCTAGCTGGATGTTCCGTCAACGGGTCTTACAAGCCTAGACATGATAGTGTCCGGAAGATAGTTCAAATGTTCACGCTCAGATCCTCCATGCCTCGCTGGTCTGATCAGTAAGTGACAGTTCGGGTGTATTAAACGGCAAGAAGAGCTGCATGGCAGATTAAATCATCTCAGTCAATTTTCTACTTTCTGGCTTCAACCAACAAACTCCCCGGCATCTGGCTAACTGCCTACAATTGCGCACATCAAGTTGGATGAGGTCCCTTTCCATTGGTGTGTGCAAGCTTGTGACGCTTTGCCGATATCACAATTTCTCTGAGTAGGAGGCTCTTCATAGCCCAGTCATCCCTCCAGAGGCTTCCAGAAAATTCCCTAATAGCCACTTTCCTCTTAGACCCAAAGAATCATCGTTGGTAAGAGCTAGTCTGCATTTTGCTCAACAATGGCTCAACAATGGCTAATTGTTTTTTTTTTCAGCAGCTGCCAACGTATTCAGTAAAATTTGCCGTTTCGCATTTGACAAAAACTACGGAAACTATTTAAATAAAATCGAAATGCTGCAATACAGGCAACGAATTTGGTCGTGAGGTGGGGTGACCATGACTTCAGTTTGCAGGCAATTCGTCGCACCGTGGAAAGGATTGAAGGAGAGAACATTGTTTTGTACCCTGAGCAGCCAACCAGATGCAGCTTGCATGCGAAATGAAGACAACATAGCCACTCCGCCGCCGTAGCAGCCAATAGCAGAAATTTCACTTGTGGAAGCAACAGAATCTAATTCTGTCTTGGGTATCTTCCTAATCGGATAATAAGCCAAATCAATCGAAATATCCCCCTTTCTTCCACGCACAACAGAGCAGTCAATCCATTGACGAATGCAGTAAAGGACACTTCACATTACTTTGCAAAGTCAATTGTACTCCGACATCCGATTGGTCATGTGCAATCAACACCCCTGCCACAGCGAATCCATTGGCAAAAAACCCCCCCATAAACTTCATCTCAGACAAGAGGGAAATTCTACCCAAATTCCACAGTCGACTGTCGACAAACTACCCCCGGCATGGATGTTAAAAGTGATGACTTCTTTCTATTTGCACGAGAAACTTTCCGCATCCCCATCCACTTCCGCTTAAATCAACGCAATTTGCACAGGAGAAAAAATAAGCCAACGAAAAGTTTTTTTTTTATTTATCTTTTCCTTGCGAATAAGTCAAAATAGCGAACACTCACAGAAATGCATCTCGACGTCTGCAAACAAATTCCGATTCCAACGACTTGTGTCGGGATAACGTCCAGTCAGGGGACCAAGAGAAGCGAATAAACTTCATCCGGGGGCTGGAATGCGAAATGATAATTCTGTTGCCGGGGGTGCACACTTTTCGTGCTGCCATCTCTTCAAACAGTTTTATCTTCATCCAATTTTCATCACATTTTGTTGAATGGCTGGAGTGGTGGGTGGCGGGCAGTGGGTCACTTATGTCCTGCATCAGCCACATACAATCGTGGCACAACATTTGCCAAGGAAACTAATTTGCTGCTCCTTGAGGTGAAAGAGGTCGTTTCAGAATTCCGCTTTTTTATTCCGCTCCGCTTTATGTAACACGTCGCGAGTATGGAGTTCCTGGAATGTTTTCT
Organism: Eristalis tenax; assembly: GCA_905231855.2. Taxonomy (NCBI): domain Eukaryota; kingdom Metazoa; phylum Arthropoda; class Insecta; order Diptera; family Syrphidae; genus Eristalis; species Eristalis tenax. The sequence goes on from HG993126.1 coordinate 25,006,250, forward strand.
CGGGGCTGTGACAATCTAATTGCAAGGAAACTTCATTCACTTTAGTTTTTCTCTGTTCCTTTTTTTGCAATATTTTGAAGAGCCAGAGAGAGGGGGCGCCTCCGGTTGGAAACGCAAACGGATGTGGAAGTGAAGAGTTCTCAGGAAATAACTAGGTAATCTTGACAGGCACTCCAAATGAATAGTCGTAGTTTAGGAGGTTTCCAGCGAAACCATGCACTTCAGCTGTTGGAGTGGCATTCCGCTTTGACTTCCCCCCAGGCGAACGACCTTCTTACATTCAGTCCTTCGTCGAAAACAGGTGACAATAGAAATTCTATCATCCGCCAGGTAGCTGTGGAAGTTGTTTGGGATTCTTTCGGGCGAAGGCCGTCAGTTCAAAGTATCTCTTTCAAGGACCTTGAGAGGGTTTTAATTGTGTTGGCTGCGAAAGCAAATTCACTGAATGCGTAGAGTGTGAGGGTGAGTGTTTTTTTTTTGTCGGATACAACTGAAATCGATTTTGTTTCCCAGAGTCCATCGAGAACTTTGAAAGTAAGTTCGGGGCTGCGAGGATGTCGTAATTGAGTTTTAAAAGATAAAATTAAATTTCTTAGAGGTCATGAGTGATTTGAAGGGGCTGGAGAGATATTTCCATAAAATCGGCTGATCGGGGCATGTGAGGGCTTTCCGAACGAGTGTGTTACTTGTGCCTGAGCTGTATCCCACGCGGCCTTGTATATTTGGCAGCCCTGACAAACATTACATGACGCGGAGGTTGTCATCGAATCGATGCTCGATTAGCTTGGCGTAACGAATGTTTTGAGGTCATGAGACAACTTGATGTGAGACTTTCTTTTCAACATACTTATTATTTGAAGACCGTGTAGTCATAACTGACGGGAACGATGCTGGAACGTATAATCGAAAGGGACAACCACTGCTATCGATCCGCAGTTTTTGCCGTGAATTGAAGTTAAAGGTGCGGATGTGAGAATTGAGGCAAATGCGGCAAGACAATGGCTATTCGGCTCGAAGGACCAAGTTTTAATTTTACATTTGTGCTTCGTAGAGAAGTTGCAATATTTTAGCACTTTTCGATTGTGAATCGATTCGTATTTAATGGTCTCATTACCTTTTTTTTCATATCCAAATTACACCTTTGCCTGTACGGCAGCATATTCCACTTGCAATAACTCGTTGGCAACACATTTTCATGCTTGTATCGTGTGTTCTCAGAAAAACAAGAAACAAGACTTAATCGATGACTTTGACCGAAGAATCCCTATTATGAGAAGGAGAGATTATGTAAAGGCTACTCTCATCTCTTATGTGAAAGTTCGAGAAAGTATGTTGATCAGGCGAGTTTGGACGCCGCCGAGTCGTGCCTCAGAGGTGCCGCAGTCGTGCCTCAAAGGTCCCAAGCAAAAAGTCTGGAGTTTGCCATCAGGATAAGCCCTCAACTCTGGTTGAGATGCGCCTACACACTGAGTTTAGGCTGTCCCACATGACATTTCCGATGATTGTAATGCTAAGTTCTCCGGAACTGAGTTTAGCGCATCAGTGTTGATTGTTACGTTCGATTACCGCTGCATCCTTAAATGCGTCATTAAAGTTATTTGCTGCCACCAAAGTACTATGGCCCAGATGGAATTTTAATCGTCGTCAGTAGCCTTTTATTGTCAACTGAACGAAAATCGGACTTCATGTACTGTGGCACAACCATGACAAGAGGGTCGTCATAGCCTCCATGGACCATGATGCGGTGGTATTAATCCCCAAACAGCCACGTGCTTAGAGTTTAAGCTAAGTTTAAGGGGTTTCTGACCTCCCATACTATAACCACTGGTGAAGGGGAACATGGGGGGCATGGGCTTATGTACACTGGGTAAAGTTGCTGACTGCATCCAACCTGGTAGGATGCCAGCGCGATCCCTGCTTGTTCATAAGTCAAGTTGACGTACAGCCTCCTCGCGGCGCCCCTGGATAGCCATCATAACAGCCGTTGTGTGGTGAACTAATATACGCAGCGAACCCTCTGCCCGAGGGTTAAATTAATGGGCCTGTCCCCCAGTTTGGAGGTTGTGCGTGAGGTTAACTTCCTCACCACGTAAAAAAAATACGAGTTCAGAAACAACAACCTGCCTCGGATACGGACGGATCTACTGTTGACGACCCTAGCAAACGGAAAAAGGACAATGACTTTCGGTTCTGCACGTGGAATGTGAGGTCCCTTAACAGACCACGTGCAGCCGATGAACTAGCGGAGGCTAAAGTTATCGGAAAACTCAGCCGGCACGACAACACATCCGGAAACGGACTCAGGCTGGTGGATTTCGCCTCGGGGCGTAACCTCTCTGTAATGAGCACACGGTTCCCACACCTCACCATCCATAAAGGGACCTGGCGGTCACCTGATCTATCAACCGTCAACCAGATTGATCACATTGCGATCGACGTCAGACACTCCTCCAATATTCTCGATGTCCGAACTTTCCGAGGAGCCAATATTGACTCGGATCATTTCCTTGTTGTAGCCAAGGTAAGAATGAGCATATCGAGAGAAATACGGAGTCGAGACAGGACACCTCGTTTTGACGTTGGAAAGCTACAATCGCAATCGATCGTTAGGAACTTTGCCGACCGAGTCTCCCTGAAACTCTCCGAAAGTTCGACCCTGCCTACAACCACAATAGACCAGGAATGGAAACGTTGTCAAGAAGCCATCAAAGAAGCTGCCACTGATGTGCTGGGTTTTACGACACCACCAAAGAAGAACCCATGGTTTGACGACGAGTGCAGGCAGGCACATGCAGCCAAACAGGAGGCCTACAAGGCAACTCTGCATCGAACAACGAGAGCTGTTCGTGAGCTCTACGAGCAGAAGAGAAGGGAAGAGAACCGGCTTCTCAGAAGGAAAAAGAAAGAGCACGAGAAGCGCGCGGTCGAAGACATGGGGAGATGTTACGATAGGAAGGAGGAGCCATCTCTCGAAACACCAGGTTGACTTTATATAACACCCTAATCATCCCCGTCCTGCTCTATGGCGCAGAGACATGGACGCTATTGAAAGCGGATGAAGAAGCTCTTGGTCTTTTTGAGAGAAAAGTTCTGCGTGCGATCTTTGGTCCTGTTTGTATTGATGGCGTCTGGAGAAGGAGAATTAACCACGAACTGTACGGGCGGTAGGCGGGATGCACCTAGTTAAGCGTCTTCGGATCCAACGCTTAAGATGGCTAGGTCACGTAGAGCGGATTGACACCACCTTTGGGACAACGCATAAGAGGTCGTCCTAGAACAAGATGGCGCACACAAGTGGAGAAGGACCTCAACCAACTTGGTGTGCACAACTGGAGGCAGCTGGCGAAAGATCGTGCTGGCTGGAGAGGCTTGTTGGTTGAGGCCCAGGTCCACCCCGGACTGTAGCGCCAAACAAAGAAGAAGAAGAAGGGGAACCAACAATTTTTGACTGCTTTTTTAAAACATTTTCACCATTCAGATCAGTGTAGTGGTGGGTCGTGACCTTCTAGTAGGTCGCCAAGATTTCCTAGGGGAGTCGCGGTAAGATTTAGAAACAAAAAGCCTGTGCACAAAATAATTAAATGACACACCTTTTTAGTGCGGCATATGTAAGGAAGTCTGGTGTAATTAAAGTAAGGGGTGTTTGGCTCGCTAAAATGATTTTAACCAATTTTCCGCATGGCAGTGGGTTAACTCTGACGAACTATTTAAAAAACGACAGCAAAAATGGAGTAAACGGCAACACCATTGGATCAACTCTCTGTTACCTCATTTCAACTCATTCTTGGTTGGGTTACTGTTGTTTCCGGGAATTCCTATTCAGGTGAAACCCTGATCCGAGCCTGTCCTGTTCTCGCTGCATAAACGCACGTGGAGCATGTTTTCTTTGAATGTACTAGGTAGCAAACGAAAGAGCTATATTGCGTCAAGACTTTGGTGAACAGCCAACACCAATCCGAAGATCTTCGGGCTGCTGTGAACGATTCAGCAGTGCGAATAATGAGCAATCTAAGGAATATAGAACGGCAGCGGAACGCGAATGCGCTAAGCAACCCAGACCAGAGTGGCTAGACCTCAACAACGGCAAAACAAAGAAGCTTCTGGCGTTGGGTCGTAACTCAACACGCGTACTGGCCGGAGTGATCACAGGACTCTGCAGAATCCAGCGATCTCTGCCGGAGTTGAGGCTACGAGGAAGAGACTGAAACGATCCAACATCTGGTTTGCACTGTCCATAGGTGTCCAGAATCGGCACCTAGCTTCGCTGGGCCATAGATTATTCACAGAGACTGCGGACTTAGCGAATGCGGAAAGCAGAATGTGTACTCCACAAATCCAGGGATTCACAATGGGCCTTAAGGCCTCCGAGTGGAAGTGATGTTCAACCATCACACTCCGCGTCCATAGCCTCCTAACCCAGACCAAAAAAATAAACAAAGGATTAACATTACAAGCAAGAAATATCAGTTTTCACTTACATTGACACAAGCTCCTTGAACTTAATGCCACCGAACTGTCAAATTATTCGTCAAATTGGTCGGTGTACATGGGGACATTAAACTAAGAATATCTCTCTAGCACTTCATTCCCGCTGTGGCCCAGAACACCTGTCATAACTGCCTCATTAAAAAATTACACGTTTGAGGCAGAGTAGAAAACTTTTTTCCGTTCAACGCGCGAGTGCTTGCAGCGCGATAAAAATTTCAATGAATGTCCCAACACATCAAAACTGTAATGAGCCGCAAACGATGGGAAATCCACATTTTTTCACTGCTCACTAGCTTAACAATTACAACATAGTTTACGCCCCGTTTAAATGCAATTAATTTGTTGGTGATGGTTTTTTTTCTCTTGTCCGTCCCGCACTCTTTTTAGGGGTAAAATGAATGTGACATTTGATTAATCCAATTTAACGCTGGAATGTTTTAATGTCATGTGGTATTTTGCCTTTGACAACAATCCGTTTAGTTAATTGTTTTTATGGGCCTTATTAATATTGGCAATATTTTCCCGTCTCACTCTCACTCATTTTTCAATTAAATTCGTGAAAACACAGAGAGATTACGGTTCAGCGTAGGGTTTTGCAAAAATAAACCGAGCACCGCAAAATTTGTGAAAATTTGAAATGAAATGTAGAAAATGTGATTTTTGTTTTTTTTTCGTTGAAAACTCACTCGCAGTAAGTTCATGATCTAATGTAGAGAGATCTCTCATGACAGGTTGAGAATCTGAGATTATGAACATCTATTAATCCGAATGGCAGCACTTAACCGCTATCCACATGCTGGGACAGCAACCCTTACCCTTTTTCATTCTGGGTAATTTTTCCAATCCAATTTGTTTTTTTGTTAATTTAGACCAACAAAGCTAGTAAGTGTCTCGGTCTTCAGCGAATAGTTCTTGTGAATACTTTGTTTTGACTTAATGCGAAATAACTCCTTCTGTCCATCGATGTTTAGAAACCTTCCTATCAATGGAATGGGTCTGGCTGGACCTTCATATTGGGTCAATAACTTAATTCATGCGGTTTTTTTTTTTCAAAATTTTAAAGCATGTATTATCCAAAGCATTGCCCATCCGTAGCTATGACTTTTCCCATTTTTCTGGCAATTTGTATAGGATCCAAAAGAACTGGGCCGTTTTTTTTTTCATACCAATTTTTGATATTCTGCTCTGATGTGAACCGTATTTCAGTGAGGGCGTTCTGCAGGGGCAAGGTCTGGGCTAAAAGGCGGGTGGCCGAGCGTTGTCATGATGGAACATTTTTGCCTCATGTCTGGTCGCATATTTCGGGCGTTTTTCGGCTACTCAATCGGATTAATTGTGTTCGGTAGCCATGTCAATTGATGGTTTCACCCGGTTTTAGGAATGCTCACCTTCTGATCCCACAAAATACAGAGCTTTACCTTCACGCCTTGGATATTCGGCGTTCCACTTTTGGGACGTTTGCTCAATTACCTCAGCGCATGTTCATCATAAACTTCCACCAAAATACGATGACTCTCGGTAGCAGTTTTCTTCATATTAAAGTAATGAAGAAGATTTTCCCGCAAAAACACGTTTTCAGGCACAAAGTTCGGCATATTTGAGTGAAAAAAAGAAATGATTGTTGTTTACGCTTCAAATGAATGACATATACTGGAATGACGTACAATGACAGTAGCTTTCCAACGCATGTTCCAGTGGAATAATACAAGTTACGCCATCTCTTAGCAAACCGCACGAGTTACACGAAGTTATAGACCCAATGACTTGCTCAAATGGGAGCTTAATCAATCGACTTCATGAACATAAGCTCTGTTCGTTCGTTTACCCCTCCATACTGTGTTGAAATGTGACACTAAAATTTTAAATAACGTCCAAGTAGCTAGTGAATTTTCAAATAAAATTTATATAAATTATAATTATAATTATAATTCACCCCACTACCAGGTTGGGGAAGGGTATCTGCTGTTTGCCAGCTGTTCTCAAGAGCTCACACGTATTCACAGACAGGGGACAAAAATCGATCAAGAGGCAAGAGAGGTAGATACTATACTAACCAAGAGGAGTGCCTCGATCCACCGGAGTTGATCTCATCAGAATACTGAAAGACCCCACCGCCACCACCCAAGCATATTGAAGCCTCGATTCATACAAGTCAGCTAGAAATATTATAGCCAAATCGTGGCACTGTGTTGAACATACGGGCTGTCGCCGCGTCTGCGCAAGTCTGTTAGCATTTGCATTTGCATCGACATTTGCACTCGCACCTAAGTCCGCATACAAAGTTTGACTTTCGCGACACCACCTGTCTCGAGCCACTGGCAATGCGCAGAGGTTACAACTGTCATGAAGAAGATCCGCCAGTAGTCTGCAGCACGCTCAACACGACTGCTTTGCTGAACACAAAGCCAGGCCCAAGCCGACTTCGGTCTCCAGCTGCCACCCATATACACAGTCAGTAACTTTGTAATTCTGCAAACCCATCCGTTATTCAATTCTCTATCTTGGGTGTGCTCACATGTGCACAACCTCCAGGCACACCGAGGAAGTACTTTTTTTAGTTCCTCACATAAAACCAGACAAACTTCGTTTCACAAAAAAAAAAAAAAAAGAGAAAGAATAAAAATGTTCCGCCCAACAGATCTCGTTTAAAGTTTCTTATTTATCAATCGACATCCATCAACATCCTGTAGAGCAGCATGGCGCTTGATAAAGTCTCCCCCACATGCATATCTATCATCATCATCGTCCTCCGCCACATCTCCTCAATCATCATCACCATCATCATCGTCGTCGTCGTCATCTGTGCGTCAACATCACTCGGCGTATGCTGTGGAACAGAAGCCACAGAGAGCACAGCACCAACAGTCAGTAAGTCAGTCATTCAGTCAGTGGCTTCATCTGTTGAATGTTTTTCGAACAAAGTGCACATCCTGCGTCGGAACAGAGCATGCAAATTGTTTTCTCTTATTCCTGACACACCCCCGACGCCACCATCCACCTCACAATGGTTTCCTTACAGGACTCACTGTGCCGTCAGTTTGTTTCTATCGGGTTTCTTTTTCCCTTTCTCCATATTTTCATATCTACACACATATGTGTACCTTCTGTGAGAGTGGTTCTTTTGGCTCCCACCAACCGCCCCAAAACAAGCTGAAAGAAGCCCTGCGGGCTGAGGTGGATGCCTGAATGGGTGGATGTCATGTTTTAGACGTTACTTTGCATTCATACTTTTCTTGCTCTCTGTGGTGTACTGGCAAGGCAGCACAGCCTTACACAGACGAACATGGAGCTGAAAAGACAATAACAGCGGAAAAGGTATACGCTCCGCTGCTACGAAGGCATACAAATATGCTGTCAATGTGTGTGTATGTGTGTGGGTGTGCTGCCTGACGCGGAACCCCCAAGCTTACAACTTTATTACATTTTAATCTAACCAAACAGTGAGCGCAGTTCGCTTGCGGAGAATCACCCGTCCGCGAACAGTCTTCAACGTCCAGAGCGCAGAAAGGATCTTGTTTTTGAATAGAAAAGAATTGTGAAAGGGTTGCATTCAAAGGTTGCGCTGGGGGTGCTTGGATGTCGGAAGGCATCTCATTTTACTTTTACTGTGGGTTTCTTCTCGATGGCGGCCTTAAAGACGCCTTTAAGAGTGAATGACCCACAAAGGGAAGCGTCACAGAAAAGCGATGGAATCTCTTCCTTCCGACGAAAACTAACAGCTCCCGTGTGGAGCATTCTTTCTCTCTGCAGATTGCTCGATCAAGTGTTTTTCTTTTGCTTAGTCGATTGCATTTATCCGATGCAATGGAACGCCTGTACTTGTGCAACAGGCGTGAATCCTTGCGAAGGTCCCGCATCATCGTCAACAACATCTCTTGAACAGACTATCAAGCATTCCGCTGTGGTTGTCGCACTCTGATGACCAGCCCCTTCATGCGTTTCCCAAAGTTCTAGACAAGCCACTGTTCACTGTTCACAGGCCATCGAGAAAATTAAGGCCTCTGAAGTGTCCAGAGTTGCGTCTGTAACAAAACGAGGGATGCAGATATGTGGCGCCATCTATAAAAAAGAGTTGTTCGAGGTAAACCCTGGAGTTGATGGTCCTCTCTTGAGAGTCATTCAGACTGTAGCTTTATATGCTGTTTTCGGGTGAACGGTGCTGAATCAACACCTTTCACCGTGGGCATTGGACTTCGCCAAGGGTGCGTCTTGTCACCTCTCCTTTTCATTGTATATACGGACTGGATGGTGCAGCGCAGCCGAGACGAGGAATGTTTCACATTGGGAGAGTTGAGGGTAAGTCTTCTTCTTTTTGCAGATGACTTGGTTATCCTCACATCTTCCCAGACGGAACTCCAGATCGGTTTGTGGCCGTATGTGCTGATGCTGGAATGAAGGTAAACGTGGACAAATCGGAGGTTATGGTCATCTCCAGAACGCCTGTTCAATGCACTCTACAGGTGAGTGGAGACCCCTTGAAGTAGCTGGAGAGGGAGTCTTTTTCTGTGATGCATTCATTGGAGGAGTAATTCTGAACTTTCCTGAAGGATTGGTCAAATTGGGTCAGTTTTGAAACAGCTTGGTAGATCTGTAATCAGGAAGGCCGAGTGTGGTGTCAAAGCCAAGTTAGCGGTTTTCAACTCAGTATTTGTTTCAACCCTCACCTATGGCCATGACATTTGGATAATGACCGAAAGAATAAAATCGCGAATACAGAACACTTTAGAAAGATGTCAAATCGAACAATCCTCGAGTTCCATTTAATGGCTCTTCAGCCAGCTGACACGACCAGAAAACAGCTGTCAACAAAACAATCTGTCATTTCAAGTGATGACTGGACAAGTTTAAATATGTCTGAGGAACGCAAAATTGGATTTCGAATACTTTTTCCCGAAATGTTGGATCTAGGCGCGGTGACGTGCTATAACCGAGGGATATCTGTGTTCAGCACTATGCCTGTATGCTTGCCTCAAACAAATCGTGACCAGATAGCAATGATCGGTTTTGCAATCAAATATTCAGTAGCGCTTGTCATTCCATCGAGCGTCGTTCGTGAATGTCTTCATTATTTGCAGTCATTGCCATTTATTCATCTAGCCGCCGCTAAGATGCCGTGTTGTTGGCCCAAAGGCTAAAAAGGTTGTCGCCTAGACACAAAGTAGAACTTGTGGCCATTTGTGTTTAGTATGTAGTGAGGGACATAAGTCTTAATCCATCTCTCGTTAGTGGCTTATGCTCTTAGATCTGTGTTCCTGCGCTAGGTCGGATCGTGGGGGTTGAGGTTCCAAGATTCTTCTCTTTCTCCTGTTTGTTCCCAGTTCCTCCAGCTAATCTTCCATGACCTTGAATTGACTAACGTGGCAAATTGGCAATTGCTGACTTTGCAGATAACATGATGTGCAGAGAACATCTGGACCCATCCATTCATGTCGCAAACTGACTTCGTGGATGAAACTTGGTGCAAAAAAGAATGTATGTAGTGCAGTTTATGACAGTGGTCCAATCGGAATCGGAATGAATTTTCGTCTGCGGGGGAAACAGATTATGTCACTCGTACAGCGACTCTAAACTTTTTCTTCCCATGTATTCTGCTTGTCAGTCGGTTGGGCTTTGAGAAGTTAACCAACCCGGAAATTGAGAAACCATCCCAGACGAGAACTCCCAAGGAAGGAGTCCAAAAAAAGACGGCACACTCGGCAAATGAGCTTCCTATCGCTGAGTGAGTCCGACATGAGCTCGCACATTGGCAGCACTAAGGTAAAGACCAGGCTAACGATTTATGTGTATTGCTACAACCGGATTATCAGAATTCAAGTTTTGACCTGAATGAGAGTGACTCCTCGTCGCTTGCTAGGATGGATGTTTGCTCGACAGCAGTATTTTATTTTAACCCGGAAACTGATATAGACCCTCACCCCATCTCTGACCGACTGACCGAAAAAAAACCGGCGAACACAGTCCGAAATCTACAGCCGGACTGCAACGTTAAGCAAACTTGTTTCACCTACCTAACCTACAAATTTGTACATTCTTCCAGTTCAATATCGCTTCACTTCGCACCGCCAACTGAAAGCAACTTAATGTTATTAAATCAAAAACAAATACTCAGCGCGGTGCAAAACGAAACAGAATTCGAGGTCCCTCGGCAAACGTGTTCCCAGTCCCATGACTAAGCGGTCATGTCAGGGGAGTCGAATGTGTGTGGCATTCGCGCTCTCCCTGCCCAAGTGGCCGTTAAAACTACCCGAAGTTACATCAAAATCACGCATGTGTCCAGTTGGCCCGTGTTTATTTGAAGTAGTTTGTACAAGTGAAACCATTTCGCATTTTTTATGCATTCATTCGCTCTTTCAAATTGAATTTCACAGCGGAATATTCATCTAGTCTGAACATGTGGAATATTCGGTGGCGTCGTTAAAAGTATCTCGAAGCGAAAAAAATTACATCGAACTCAACGAACCGAGAGCTACAAACATATTCACTCGTATATCATTTAGTTTTTGGTGGAACATCACTGAAACGCAAGGACACTCTAAATCTGGCCGTGTTAGGGAGTTGTAGTTTGCGGAGTGCATCTCATACGCTCGCAACCTCCTCCGCACGGCGGGAGCCACCCCCACACTCCTCCACGTGTGCGATAAAAAGTAAACAAACGTTGCACGGAATGATAGCGGTGTGGACTTTCGGAAATTGCATTTTTTTTTTCTTTCAAAACACCGCCTGCCATCCTAGAAAAGGTCCTCCGTATGAAGTTGACACTTGCATTGCACCAGAATTGATTGCGATGGTAGCTAGCTGCAGTGGCGGGGGCGAGAGGGGCGGGGTGGATGAGAAAAATAGAGTCACACACGAAGGGAGAGAGAGAATGATATTCTGAAACACTCTGTGTGCAATAAATCACTGTTTAATCGATTTTGTGACGATGCGTCACGACAACGTTGTGACAACCTCCACCGTTCCTCATCCTTTCTTAGTTCGGGGCTCCACCACTTCAGTCGCAAGCGAAAAAAATATTTTGAGTGCTTTTCATTCCGTGTATGTGTGCACAGGAGTGGGTGGAGTGAATTCGTCCCTTTCCGTTAGGAATGAAGGGCTCCAGCAACGAGTTTTGGTGAATTTGAAGATGTTATTTACGAGGTAGAGTGTCATGAATAAAATATTCATATTCCTCGCTGCCCTGTTCGCCCCTCGCCCTAGAAATGGCACGATAATAGACAGCACAAGTTTTTGTTTTGAAGTCATATTCGCGTGAACGATATCGAAGCGCCGTCAATGTGAATGTCAACGTTTGCTCGCATCTCACGTCGAGATGGTGTGCCAATGGGGGAGTCAATCGATTGCGATGTCTGATGGAGAATTTCTGCGAGAATAAGTTGCTGCCTTAAAGTGAAATCATTTGTTGAAGCTTGAAGACGCTCAACGGAAGTTCGTCAATTGGACGTGAAGGGTGTTGGTGATGTACGTTTGGACCACTGAATTAAGCTCAATCTGAAGCAACAATCCTTGGGTAATTTAAAGTGTGTCATATGGGAGACCGAAGCAACCTCTTCAGAGGCTACCACGGACATCAAAAAATGTTGTCTATGCAATTGATTGAGACCAGCTCGGAGTTACATTCCGGAGCGAAATTGAAAAGAAATTATGCACTTTATTTGAAGGTCTATTATTTACCCCCTCTAGCATCTTTGCACTTCCAAACTATCCAACAAGACATGACCGTAAACAATATACTTGACAAATACAAACAGGTGTAGATAGAGAATTGGAAAGGACGCTACTTAACGTAAATGCAAGCAAATAGGGCACTGAAAGACGCTAGAAACATGAAAGCAAACCTGAGGAATGAGGGACTGCACAAAGCTGAAATGAGGAATTATGGAGACACCCAACTTCCGCCTCTCTTTCCCCTTAAACATTTTTGACAACCATTTTTTTTTTTTTCGTTTTCTAAATCCAAACTGACCAATCACAGAACGGCATTCACGTTACTTCGTGAATAACCGTCAAAAATTCATGAATAACTGTCAAGAAGCCACCCAAATTCGTCGATGGGCTAGGAGTCAATCAGCTGTGAAGTTGGGCATCCCAATAGAACTTCATTTCTGACGCAAAGACTACATGTGTGTAGAGGCATTGTTGCTACGAATGTTTGTTGCTGAAGCCGGAAAGTGCTGCAACACGTAACTCCGGGACCGAATTGGTCAGAAGCTCTCACTTGCCACAACTTCCGGTCTGGCGCAAGGTCCCTAAGGGCCGGTAGGGTAGGGATGGGGGCTGCTAGTGAGTACACCAGCACACTTAGACCATGTTGGTCCATTGTGATACCCACAGTCAGACTACTGCCACCGATCGACCACTCCAGTGACAGTGTCGTTAATTTTATCCCAACGGTAAATGGTAGCTGGACCATATTCGAAAACCAGATAAAAGCGTATTAGCTTTGCTTTCACTGGGACTCGAGCCGGAGACCCCACTAACCAAGGACACATGTTTAACCAACTGCGCCAGCCAGTCATTTCTTCCCTAAGAGCATACTTCTTCGTCTGTGCTTGTCGCTTAAGCCCAGGATGGACCTGGGCCTCAACCAACAGACCTCTGCAGACAGCACGATCTTCCGCCAGCCATTGCCAGTTGGTTGAAGTCCTTCTCCACTTGTGTACGCCACCTCATTCGAGGACGTGTTGGCTCGGAATCGAAGACTCTTCGGGTCGGAGCTGTGGTGTTCATCCGCTCTACATGACCTAGCCATCACAAGCGTTGGATCTGAATACGCTTAACTAGGTACATGCCGCTGTTCGTGGTTGAATCTTCTCCTCCAGACGCCACCAACGCAGACAGGGCCAAAGATCGTACGCAGAACATTTCTCTCAAAACCAAGAGCTCAACCGATTCATCCGCTTTTAGTCGCGTCCAGAACAGAACAGAGATGATCAGAATGTTATATAAAGTCAGCTTGGCTCTGTTGCTCAATTACCTCTTGAGTCCAAAGAAACATCACAGATTGACAAGAGTAAGTATTTCTGTCCCAGTTTACTGCAGAGCCGAGGTAGTCGAAGTCCTTGACCACCTCAAAGTTTCTGCTGCCCATTATGACGCTCTGTCCGAGACTTCGATGTTTTGCATTCTTCCTTGATGACAGCATGTCCTTTGCCTTGATTTTAGCCGCTTCCTCTCCAATGCCCGAAAATGTGCCATTGACGGCTCGCTATGTTCGCCCAATCACGCCAATGTGGTCTGCGTAGGATAGCAGTCGAACAGATTCTTGGAAGATGGAGCCTCTGGTGATGGCGTTTGAGTCTTCTTCTCAAGTATGCTATTGAAGAAATCACATGACAGCGAGTCGCCTTGTCTAAAACCTTTTTTGACATCGAAGGTCTCGGTGAGTTCGTTACTACCGAGCTTCCAGGGAGAGTTCTCCATCGTCATCCTGGACAACCTGACGAGTTTGGCAGGACCGTCATGGCGCTGTAGAGCTCGTCTCAAATGCTGTCGCTGTCGGCTCCGGCCATGAAATCGAGGAATAGGTGGTGGGTGTCGGTCTACATCTCTTTTTCCAGGATCTGTCGTAGTGTGATGGCGGACTTCTCCGGCCTGAAACCGCCCTGAGGCATACAATAACAAGTCTTTCGTCAGTTCGATTACTCATATGGAGACAATGAGTATGAAGCCTTTTGTTGGCCACTTGAAACCTTTGTTTCAAACATTTTTCTGAAAAAATGAGCACTGGCACATGTTTAGGTAAGAAACTGCTGGTTAAGGTACCCTTTACCCGATGATGACAGGTACCCGGTGGCCGAACAATGACGGGTACTCACCAACTTGGGCATTACTCGGGTACTGGGGTAGTTGTCAAAGCGGGTGTACCCCGGGTCAGATCAAGGGCACTAACCCCCTTTGTATCCTCCTCTGATTTGGAGCTAATGTCATGGGTTCAGATTTGACGCTCCAGATGATCCCACACAAAGCTTGAATCCGGCTCTGAAGCCGGCATTTTGCGTTGTTTCCGTTCATTTGGTAGCAACCATTCACAAGCAACCGAATGTGCTTTGGTTCATTATCCTGTTCAAATATAAATTAATCTTCTAAGCCTGATTAATGTGCACTGTGGTGGAGATTGTTTGAAGGACGATGAGGTAATCGTAGCGATTCATTGTTGTCTCAACGAATGCCACACTACCAACGCCAAATACCCCGCAAATCATGACTGATCCAAAGCCATTATGATATTTTCCACAAAGGCTCTTCTTAATATTCTAAATAACGGTTTTAAATCTTATCTCCGTGAACTACCGTGAGCACCAGTGAATTGTCAAGTGAATGGAATGTCAGAGTCACTTTTATACAGAACACGAGACAAGACTTAACAGCGCCTACTGATTGTTCAGATTATGGTTTGCCAGTCACACTGTCCCCTTTCCCCTCAAATGCCAAGTCAGTGAGACAGGCTGACTCTCTGAGCACCTCGCTCAACTAAAGTAGTGAGACATCGCCCTCCATAATCTCAACAGCTTGAAGTCCCGAAATAGATCCTAAACGATGAAGTTCATTTGCATCTTCATGGTTGAATTCATGGCTAGTCGTAAAAATGCCCGAATTGGGTTGCCAGTCAAGGAGCGTGCTACTAGTGCCTCTAGTTCGTGCTCGCACTTCACACTTACAGTGTTCATAGAGCCAGAACTCGGTTTTTATAAATTATTCCATTGAATTTCGTGTTACATGAATCCCCTCATTTTACCTCAAGATCAATGCCGAACTGAATTGCTTAGCTCTTCCCTATACCCAAAAGCGCGTAAAACGCTTTTGCATTCCGTCAAAATGCAAACAGCAAGAAAAAATCGTCGTGCCTTTGGCGATGATTTGCTATTCAGGGTTTTATAGCTGAGCGCCTAAGCGATTGGCAATTCCACGAAATGCTTATGGAAATCCTCGCTTCGACCATTAAGATTGAGGCATTAAGATTGAATACATTAGAAGTGTATTATGATTAATGTGGGAAAACTAGACTATCCCTGAGTCTGACCCTTGGCCTCGTTCTCGTTGACAGCGTATGTGGGAAATGATTCAATCACGACGTCCACCTAGCTGGAGCTAGTAAATTTAGAAGATCAGTTCGTTCGGATGGATAGCACGGGTACGGTCTGTGGGATTACGCCCCCTTCCCTCAACGAAATTTCACCTTTAACGGATAATTGGAGAGCAAAGGCTGAGTGACAAGACAGAGTGCTTACACAAATTGAGTAATGCTTGAACTCGAGGCCATTATGCCCACTAACCGGTTGTCCCGATGACCTAATGGTATTATCCCTGGGACACTTTTTGATAGGGGATTCCCTGCTCGCTTCGCCACAATCTGAACTTAATAATACCAGTCTTATGAATCGGTGGCTTCATTGTCAAAAAATGGTTCAACAGTTCTGGCGGCAATGGAGTAGGGAATATTTATCGGGACTACAGAAAAGTCCAAAATGGTTACAGCGCAATTCGGATTTGAAAGTGAACGATATTGTCATCGTCAAGGATGAACGATTACCCTGCAATCAATGGCCATTATGGAGATACATCCTGTCGCGATAACGTGGTACGAGTAGTTACACTGAGACCCAAAATGGAATAATCAAGCGCCCTACTGTAAAGCTATGTCCATTGCCCCATTGAAACTAATTGGCAAGAATCTTCAAACGAACATTCACTGTAAAATCAATTGTACTTCACCAGGTTTTCTACCATTGCATGCGGAACAACTCATGGGACCAATAGATGAGTGACCAAAGTGATTACGAGTTAAAGGGCGTTTTTTTTTTTTTTTTCTCTGTGTTGACGAACCAGATCCGCCCAGAATAACGATCTCGGAACGAAACACGGTCAGAGATGTCTTAAATATTCGTTTCACTTCTGTCTCGTCCGTAGTACAATCCGTGTCTCACTGACAATGACAGACAAGAGCAGAAAAGATGGGTTTGAAGTAGGAAGTGTGGACGCATACTCAGTCGGGTGTGCAATTTTCTCCATAAAAACAAAGTCTGTAGGACTGGAGTTGCCATTGCGACTGTACAAGACCTACCAATGACCTCTGCACACCTTTGTCTATGCTTTGCTATGTCTATGCGTTTTCACTAATTTTTGCATACCCGGCATGGTCAAATTTCAGTTCGACTGCCATAGAGCCACTACTATTAGACCTACCAACGACCCCTGTACACCCCGACCTTATAAAATGTTACTTCCATTCATACTTCCTTACGTCATCCATACCTTTCATGACTTCGACATATCCTGAACTTTGGAAGGAAGCTAAGATTATCCCTGTTCCCGCCTGCATATTGACCAATTGCAATCCTTCCGTTTTCGTCAAAAGTGTTTGAATCGATTATCAGTCAAATGATTAGAGATCACATTGAGGGACACAATCTTGTAAATCCTATGCAATCAGGATTCCGAAAAGGACACAACTGTGTTACGGCCTTGCTTAAAGTTTTCGACGACATGCGAAAGGCTATTGACGAAGATGAAACAACCATACTAGCTTAATTTGATTTTTCGAAGGCATTCGACAGTGCTAACCCGTCAATACTTTGTCAGAAACTGTCCTCCAACTTTAACTTCAGTAGTCCCACTAATAAGTTAATCTTCTCGTATCTCACTAACCCTGTTCAAGCTGTGGTTTTTTTTTAAGGGCCGATGTTGAATGTGAACCACACCTAAACGTCAAGCTTTTTCTGCAGTTCATTTGACATTTCTCAATTTCAGACTAACTCAATTTGAACCATGGAAAGATACACAATCGAGCAAAGCGTTAAAGTTATTCAGGCTTATTATGAAAATGGGCGTTCAAATCAAAATGCATATCGTGCACTTCGTGATTTTTTCAATTTAATCGTCCAAATGTGCGTACAATCGGAATAATCGTGCAAATTTGAGCAAACCGGGTCTGTAGCTCGTACTGCAGAAAATATTGCTGCTGTTCGCGATAGTGTGCCTGAAGAGCCGTCCACCTCAACTCGTCGTCGTGCCCAACAATTGCACCTCTCACGCTCGTCGTTGATGAACATTATGCATAAAGACTTGCATTTACACGCCTATAAGGTGCAATTGACTCAAAAACTAAAGCCTCTTGACCATTTCAAGCGTCGTCAATGGTCAGAATGGTGGCAAGAAATGGCAACAGTGGATGATCAAAATCATCTTCAGTCAGAGGTCAGCACATTTTGACCTCAGTGGATTCGTCAATAAGCAGAATTGCCGCATTTGGGCGAATGATAATCCAAGAGTGATTGTCGAAAAACCAATGCACCCACAGAGAGTGACTGTTTGGTGCGGTTTATGGGCTGGCGGCATCATCGGGCCGTATTTTTTCCAAAATGAGGCCGGTCAGGCAGTTTCTGCGAATGGTGTTTGCTATCGTGAAATGATAACGAACTTTTTATGGCCCGAATTGGAAGATATGAATGTGGACGATATGTGGTTTCAACAGGACGGTGTCACTTGCCACACAGCTAACGAAACAATGGTTGTGTTATCTCACGTGGTGGCGATGTCAATTGGCCGTCAAGATCATGTGATTTGACACCGTTGAATTTTTTCTTCGGATGGAGGTGTGCCGCCGATGTCGCGGCTGCCATTTGGCCGATATTTTGTTCCATACATAATTGAACCATACCAATATTATCATAATAAAAAGAAATGACAATAATTTCCTAAATAATTTGTGTTTTATTCAAAATCAACATCGGCCCTTAAATAACCACCCTTTATAACTCAAAACTGGCGCCTTTTCGTGATGTTAACATCGGTGTTCCACAGGGTTCTATTCTCGCTCCGTTATTGTTCTCAATGTTCATTAATGATCTTCCTTGAGTGCTGTCTTATGGTTGAAGATTCAGTTGCAAAACTAAACGAGGAATTGAGCTCAATTACGAAGTGGGCCGACGAAAAAGCTCTCTTTCTTAATCCTGGCAGAACCAAAGTCATTCCATTTTCAAAGCAGCACCCCTTCCTTTCAAACATTCCCCCCATAGAATTAAACTCAGTTCCAGTCGAATATGTAACCTGTTTTAGAAATCTTGGTATAATGTGTAACAGTGAACTAACATGGACTGACCATGTAGAGAGTGTAGTATCAAAGGTATATGCGTCTCTTAGAGGTGTGTTAATTAGCAAATTTATACTCCCAATAAGTGTAAAATGAAAGCTTCAGAAAGCACTCATAGTCCTCATATCTTAACGTATGGCTATGAATTATTGGGTCTGTAACCTAATTCGCGCGGTTTTTTTTTTTTTTTGTCTGGTCGCATAATTCGGGCTTTTTTCGGCAACTGCTCTCTTCAAACGGATTAATTGTGTTCGATAGCGTTGTCCATTGATGGTTCACCCGGTTTTAGCAGCTCACCTTCTGATCCCACCAAATACAGAGCATTACCTTCGGTTTGGCCGGGTTTCACATATGATTTTTTGCGCTTTTCATCAGTAACAATCTGATGCAAAAATGACTTCCTTTTGTGGCGTCGTGTGTGTCGTGTTCCCGCAAAAACACTTTTTCAGGCACAAAGTTCGACATATTTGGGTGAAACAAAATTATTGTTGTTTACGCTTCAAATGAATGACATAAACTGAAATGACGTACAATGGCAGTAGCTTTCCAACGCATGTTCCAATGGAATAGTACAAGTTACGCCATCTCTTAGCAAACCGCATGAAGTAAGTTATAGACACAAGTTTCTTCTCACAGCAAAAATTGCTAAAAGCAATCAACGCGACTGCACGGTATGTCTTTAACCTTCGAAGGTGCGATCATGTCTCGGACCACCTTCTTGGATGTGAATTGGAGACATTTTTAAACTACAGGTCATGCATCCTACTCTTCAAAATCAAACCGCCTAATTATCTGTATGAAAAATTAACTTTCTGTCGTTCACATTGAAATCTTCTCTTCATACGTGTCTAACATCGCGCAGGCATTTTTTCATTCATGCTGTACACCTGCGGAATCATCTTCAAATGATCTTCCTTGTGTTTCTCACCTCTGAGCTGCGGAGACAATATAGAAGCGAACGATCGGAGATATGTGAGCATGGACGATTTTGAGAAGAGTTAACCAGTTCGGCTTCTGTCTCTGGAAAATACAGGTCCACAGTGGATCGTTGCTTCCTTTAAAGAGAAATGAAAATATTCACTAGGGTCCCATAAGAGGCAGGTATCGTTTTCCTTCATCCTCTCCCTATCAGCCTAGAAAAACAGCTGAAAAATCTGCTGAAGTCTCTAAAGCGGCTGGGAATGACCTTGTTTGGCGCATGAAAAATCTCATCTGCAGGATAAGGGCGGAAAAAGGCATGTCAGACGAGTAAAATCTGAGTACCATTTGGCGAATACAGAAGATAGGGGACCCCTTTGATTGTCCCAACTCAATAAGTCTGCTTAGCATCACAAGCCAGATCTTCTCTGACTTTCTGTAGCAACTGATATGTCCTTATTCGTGTGCCCTTAGGCCAGGGAAGTTCACAATGGACCAGATCTTCACACTGCAAAGACACACGAAGTGCAGTTCCACGTTGACCACCTATCCGTCGATTCCCAGACCACATATGGCAGCGTGCCATGTTTAGTCTTGACATTGCGGCCAACCTTGAACATCATTACTTTGTGCAGGATAAAGATGGAGACCTCTTTATGCTCACATATTGCAGCGTGCCATGTTTAGTGTTGACATTGTAGCGAATCTTGAACCTCATCAGTTGGTGCAGGATGAAGATCTAGATTTCTCCTTGCTCACGAACGAATCATCCATCTGCTAAACTCTCCGCTGGACATCTTACCTGAGATTCCACGCAGAATCGTCCATGGCAACCGTACCCAATCAATGCTTCTGTCTCAAAGGACCTAACTCCTGCTCAACATTGCACTTATTCTGACATCCCTGACATCCCACTTAGGGAGTCAAAGGCTGGCCCGTAGAACTGATGATTGGTGCCTTTGACAGAAAATTCCTGCGTCTGATCTTTGATCCTGGAAGAGAGGACACAGTAGGGAACTTTATGAGCTGTAAAATGATGTGGACGTTGTGAAATGCAGTATATCGCCTCATTTACCACGACACAATGAACAAGAGTGCTCGTGGAGGGAACCGGAGGAACACTGCACTAAGTGAACGCTAACTCAAGCCAACTTGGGCTTGAGGCTGTTTGATGGCTTTCCTTGGCTCTGTCTTTAGTCACAGCCCAGTAGTCACAAGGTGGCGGCTTCAGAGTGAACATAATGCGCGAATGGTGGTAAGTTCAGCCAGATTTGTACGACGAGGGTTTCAAAAAGTGATCTATTCGAACCAACCAATGCCACCAAACACCAATCGCAATCATCTTACAAAAAGTTCTGCTCATTGAGTCCTTCAAGTCTAACATAGTTTCATCATTTTTGTGTTTTCCCTTAACTTGACTTAGGTCTCCTTACACCATGACTGCGATGGTCACTTTCGAAATGCTACAACATCCCATCCCATGGTACGAGTAGCACTTTGCTTAAAACACACACTTTGTTTCAGAATCACAGCGTCATGTGTCTGAGCTCTGAAATCAAATGTCAACCGTAGCACATTCCTCAGTGAAGTGTCCTTTAAATCAAAATGACGTCTGATTGTGTGTATCCTTAAATCGTTTCACTTATTGACATTACCGTCGAGTCAAAGCAAAGCACACGCCGGTAGTTTCGCTCACGTTACACTCCTTCACACCGAAGGACGTGTTTGCACATCTCCATTTGCAAGTGGTTCACTGGATTCCCTTAAACTCCTTGAGAACCCATCGAAACTGAACTCAAAGTGTTGGGCTTCTTCGTTTAATTCATTTTACACATGTAAGATGAATGAGGATACTCGAGAGCCGAGAGATGCACACTGGCAGTGAGGTCAATTTGCCGACAAACCCCATTAGTATTCCCTTTCAGCGCGGCAGCAATATATATCCCGCTGATGTCGACACACTTAGCACAGCCACAGTCGCAGCCACAGTCACGGTGAACGACTGAAAACACGACCGATAAAGGACCACAAATTAATTTCCAATTTGTCGCAGGACCTGTCCGCAAACGTAGGACTGCGCTGCGCGCCACTGCTGCCAGGGCAGTTCTTGTGCATCGGTTCGTTACGCTCCCCATACCATTGTGGAGAGAAATACGGCTCGAAAGTCGAGTCGCGTCGCACTCCCTCTGCTGGTGCATTCTCTTGTGTTTTATTGAATTAAAAGAAAATTGGCTGAGATTGCGAAAGAAGCTAGAATCCACCACCCAGCGCCGAGTACACAGCTCACAAAGGAAACCTACGAACGGGTTATTTTTCGTTTTGCAATCAAGCTCTGAATATAGCCCTCCGCCTGCGCCGCCAGTAGACTCGGAGATCTGTAATCAAACAAAAATGCAAAAATAGGGAAAATGGAAAAGTGGGGACAGTTAAGGGCAAACACTTGTCGTCGTCGTCGTCTATGAAGAGCAGCATTCGAACCGAACTCGGAGAAACGTGCGAAGGGAAGTGAAAAGCAAAGCATTCGGCGTTATTGCTGAATATCGAGTGAATTGTGTACAGGACCTTGGAATGTGCATGTGCAACTCGGGGCTTTGTCTCCTCGAGTTCTATTCTTCATTCCTCGGTGGAATTCTTCTGTGTGTTTGCTGCTCAATCGAATGCTTTCTGTTCCAGCTGACGACTTTGGCTTTGATATGAATTCGGGCTCCTAAATTTATGTTCTTCACTCACTCACGCTGGTGCGCCCCCACTGCCAATGTGCAGGGATGGGACTCGGAAAAACGTCTCTGCGTGGTAGTCATAGCCATCCGGTTGGCAGAGATGGGAGCACCAGCGAAGGGATACATGAGACTTGTCATGTCTTTCCGCTTTCCGCTATGGCTTTCCATTCGCCCTGGCAAAAAGCAAACGAAAATAAGAAATGTTGCCCCATCACCATCGTCGTCGCAAAACCCCACCCCGAATCCCAGAAGCAGTCAAAAGGACGAACGGGGGGAGAGGACGAATCTGTGCATTTTTGAATGGGTATTTATATGACATTTGCATCCGATTCGTTTATTTATGCATGAGTACTCTGAACAAATGTTGTTGGTAATTATGTTATGTGAAGTGGGTAGTCCCATCCCCAGTCCCCCGCCCAACCGATGATACATCTTTTTGCGTTTTGGGGCGAAATACATATTTCTTCTCTTTTTTTCGGCCATTTTTCTGGTGCTTCTGTCGCTGGTGTGTGTGTTCATTTGGTCGGGGGGTATGGTTTTAGTTTTTATCGGACCAAGAGCATCGAAGTGCTGGGGTATCTATTTTGCCAAGTAACTGTACGAGAGGACATTGAAATTGTGTTTTTTTTTGCATTTTCTTACGAGGACACGCTGATGAGTTTAATTTTTTAAGAGCAAGATGA
The DNA here is from genome assembly GCA_905231855.2 of Eristalis tenax. Classification (NCBI taxonomy): domain Eukaryota; kingdom Metazoa; phylum Arthropoda; class Insecta; order Diptera; family Syrphidae; genus Eristalis; species Eristalis tenax. The sequence continues at coordinate 25,029,148 of HG993126.1, forward strand.
TGAATGCAAATTAATTTGTTTCAGCTTGACCCTCTCGGTTGGCGGTTCGGGTGGGTGAGCAATAAAACGAATGGACGTACTTGGCAACATGACAATTGAATTTGTGACGAGGATTTGTAGAGATTTTATATCTCACTTGGCCCCGTCCGAGGAAACCAACGATCCATTTGAATGATTTTTTTTTTGTTCGTTTTTTCTCCCTGTCTTGGAGTGAATTAAGTAAAAATGCAGATAAAGGAGGAAAAATTGTACCACGGTTGACGGTTGACGGTTGAATGGGAATGCGAGGACAGAAGACACACTCATTTTTTTTATGAGATTCACTCATTAGTCGAGTAGCCGTGAAGGTTTCACAGTTCCGTAAACATCCGGCTTCCATTCGAGGAGGGCTTCCTTAATGACTGACAGGCAGTAAATTTTCCCTCAAGCAAAATTAGGTGAGGGAGTAATAATTTTGTCGGCCCTTCTGCGGCACCTTGTGCCCCCAAATTTATTACCCATTTCGAGTGGATATTCATTCGGGATGGTCGACCATAAAAAAGGAAAAGTTTTTCAATAAAACATATCCAAAAGTTGGCAGCACTTTTCGACATTTGACGTTCGTCATTTGTTGTATTGTTACAATATTTTGTTACGAACAAAAAAAACAGGGAAAGAAAAGAAGTTCAAGAATGAACTTGATAAGTTGCAAACTTTGTCGAGAGCCTGCCTGCCTGAGATGGTCAAGTGTCGTGAATGGCGCGAGTGAATTTCGGGAGTGTGTTTTTTAGAGAATCCCATTCGGAGGTGGATATTTTCATAGTTTACGAGTGTTTGATGGTGGATCCTGGGAATGCTAGTTTCGTGTAAGTTTGCGCTTTATGATCGGGCACTTTGGCACTATAAGGTGACATGGTGAAGCTGTTAGAGTCGACAGGGGCACGGCGAAAGTGCATTTTTATAGAGTACGATGGTGTACAAAATATTTTTACTAGCATTACTAACGTTGAATGGGGCTTCACGCCGCCGCTAGGCAGGAGTACTGTTTTTAAACACGACTGCTTAGTGGTGTAATTTTATATAAAGAGAGAAGATTTAACATTATTGTGAAGCAGAGACCTGCGGCAAGCTTTAGAGAACATTAAGTATGACTGACTGAAAAGCGTCCACAAAAAAGGAAGGGGTCTCCTTCTGCTAGGACTTAAAGAATTTCAACAAAACTACGCACTGCCATTTGTTAGGTCATACAGAAGTCACTTGCTCGAGATTTACGCGATAACTCGAACACGTTTGCTCGCCAATCGCTATTTCTTAAGGCTCAAAAGTTGTAGAGCCCTCTCTCCAAGGACCAAGCTAACATTATATAATCGCATGATCACCCCTGTTGTTCTATGGCGGCAAGGCATTTACAATAACAAGAGCAGACGAACACGCCCATAGTATTTCCTAGAGAAAATTTCTGCGTTCAATCGTTGGTCCTGTTTCCGTTGGTGGTATGTGGAGGCGAAGATTCAACCACGAACTGTTCGGGTCGTCCAGTGACATGAGTCTAGCCACGCGTCTACATGTATCGGTAGGCTAGGCCATGTAGTGTGCATAGAAATCACTGCTCCAGGACGAAGAGTCTTCGACTCCGTACCAGTGGGACCACAAGAGGAGGCGGTAGCAACCGGCTGACGATATGACGGTGGAGTAATGTGGTGGTGTTACATCACAATGTGTCCAACTGGACCCAAATGTGGCGTGGTCCCGCCACGCTCACAAACCGACCTAAGGCGGTGGGGTCAGGAGTATGGTGCTCATTATACATCTGTACAATATGAAGGGCTGCTGTCTAGCCAGTTTTTACTTGAATACACATGTGTGATGGCAAACACTCAGGTAGGTAGCTGTTAGTAAAACCACCAGCACACGTTGGTTCGTTCTGATACCCCCAGTCAGACTACTACCACTCGATGGATCAACAGAAAGATGAAATGGGTCGATGATGGAAAAAGGAACAGGCGCGGGCATTTTCTCCGATTTGTTAAACATGCATTGCTCTATCAGATTACCTGGCTTCGCCAGTGTTTTTCAAACGAAAGTCCTGGCGGTCGCAGATGCGGCCAAAATGATATCATCGTTGGAAATACCCTCGGCTGATATTGTCATTTCAATTGACAGCCAAGCGACCATTAGACCAATTCCGGCTGCAGAAAAATCAAGCACAAGCTAGTCGCAGGCTGTAGTGAAGAACTCAAGGTTCTTGGCCCCTCAGCATTCGATCACTCTATGCTGGGTCCGAGGACATACACGGCAATGAGGCATCAGATGAAAGGGAAAGGGGCCGAAGCAGACAACCGATAAACTTCTCCAATCCAACAAAACTCTGCTGTGGATGTCTGTGTGGTAGTCGGAGCGATAACTAGCCATAATCACCTGAAATTCTGCGAACTTTTTGTTCGGGATTTATCCACGACACCATATTCAGAGGCTGTGGGGACGAAGAGGAAATTGATGACACTTTGCCAATGTCCCAGTGTCTTCCTCTAGTGAAGCAAAGAACACTGGGAGAGTTACTCTTCCAAAACCTCTAAGATATAACAGAGATCCCTGTAACATCTTTTTGCAGGTTTGTCAAGATCCCTGTGTGGCTGGATAAGACAGCACAACAACGACATCTGCAGCTGCATCTTTAACGCAGACTGAGGAAAGGTTATCACCTCCATGGTCATCACAATGGCTCCGATCTCAGTGGGCTCCACCGTGTCTACCTACGGACCTAACATAACCTAAGAGAAGACATTTGTGGAATTAAAATAATAGTTTTCCTGCTTCGTCAGTAAGGTCTCGAAATTTTGTTCCTTAATTTATTTTTTTTATGATACAGTTCCCGTCTCTACAAACTCTCTGGAAACCTTCCACACGAATTTTAAACCTACAGTAAATCAGAAGTGAAGTACTGAAGAGAAGTGAAGTACTGAAGAGATGTGTCTCTAGGCGTCTTCACACTTGCCCCTAGAGTGACACGGCTTACTATCTGTGCAGACTGTACTTGCCAGTGTTTCATGCACTCAAGCCACTCGCGTGATGATGCTGTTCATCGATGAAGAGCGGTAAACCCAAGCCAAGCCTAAGCTCTCGCATGATGTTGCTTTGCAATGGATGAAAAGCGGTACAACCAAGCCAAGCCGAAGCCATGTGCTTGCGATTGTCCAAGCACGCCCCTGGCTAAGAACTCACGTGATGCTGCTGTGCACTAAATGAAGGACGCCACAGCCAAGTTACAAGCGAAGCCATCGATAACGTTGTATATCGTACTCTCTCTTTCCTTCCAATGCGTACAACCTACCACTTCTGTTTTCTGTTCACTACTGTCTGTCTAACATAACTCTGGGCGTCTTTACAGACGGGCGTCTGTGAATACGTGTGACCTAAGCGAAACTGATTACTCCCGTCTAACACGCTTGCGTTGCTCCATACTCCTAACAAGTGTTCGTGAAAATAAAGTATTATGCGTGACTTGAGAGCACAATCTTCAAAATCTGAGGTGAACCGCGATGGACTAGGGGTTTTTCACTGAAATCTATAACTTAAACCGTTTTTCAAAATTTGAACGTTTATTTAAGAAAAACATGTACAATGTTTCTGGCAATTTGTGGATCCCATCCCAAAAGAACTGCGCCGGCCTGGCGGCCAAGAATGAATCAAGCCAATTTCTGATATTCTGCTCTGATGTGAACGTATTTCAGGGCGTTCTGCATCGACCGGTAGTCAGAAGGGGCAAGGTCTGGACTATAGGGCGGGTGGGGTAAAACTTCCCATCCACTGTTTTCTAAATAGTTCTTAACCGGAATAGCAACGTGGGGCCGAGCCTTGTCATGATGGAAAACTTTTGCCTCGTGTCTGGTCGCATATTTCGGGCGTTTTTCGGCTACTGCTCTCGTCAATCGGATTAATTGTGTTCGGTAGTTCGTTGTCCATTGATGGTTTCACCCGGTTTTAGCAGCTCACCTTCTGATCCCACCAAATACAGAGCATTACCTTCGCGCCTTGGATATTCGGCTTTGCCGTTGATTTGGCTGGATGGCCAAACGTGCAAATCACTTTTGGGACGTTCGCTCAGCTACCGCATGATGACCATAAACTTCCCCCAAAATACGATGACTTTCGGCAGCAGTTTTCTTCGTATTAAAGTAATGAAGAAGAACTCCCCGCAAAATCCCTTTTTCAGGCACAAAGTTCGACATATTTGAGTGAAAAAAAAAATGATTGTTGTTTACGCTTCAAATGAATGACATATACTGAAATGACGTACAATGACAGTAGCTTTCCAACGCAGGTCCCAATGGAATAAGACAAGTTACGCCATCTCTTAGCAAACCGCACGAATAAGTTAAGTTATAGACCAATACTTCATTTCTGGAGTAAATCACAGTCCCACAAAATAGGATTTCACTGTGAAAAGTCACAGCATATATCCTGCAAAAAAAAAATTAAAAAAATTAACCAAGTTGAAATGAGACAAATTTCAATTGGGGTTCTGTGAAATCTGGGAAAAAGTGGAATCCACTATTTTGAGCTGAGTTTTAAATCGTACAATTGTTAAATTTGGGAGCTTAGTGATTCGAGAACACAACAATTTTCCTTTAAATGAATGTCTGAACCTTATGAATGTTCACTAAAGAGTTTACACCACGCCACTGTGCTTTGTCTGAAAGCGAAACACTGTGTGCACGGGAATAAATATGTAAACTCTGAACTATGACACGAAGAGCAATGACAGTTTGCCCAAATGTTTAGATTGGGCTCACACAGTTTAGGAATGACGACTCTCGATAATTCGAACTGATTGTTATGTCCCTTTGAAAAACCTTGATAAATCAAACAAATCCTAGTGGTTTTGGTACGCTCGTTAATTTGCAGCAATCAGCTCAGTCAGGCTGCCAGCAAACACGCTGTAATTCCAAATCAGTGGCTGGTTTTCCCTCAGTGATTCTCAGATTTTTTGTCGTTTTTTATTCTCTGTCCGGCTGTTATTTCCAATCCCTTGAATCCGTTCGATTGTGACGTATGCGACCTGGACTACGTAAGAATGAAATGTAATCTCACAGAATGGTTGGAGCCGTCTTCACAACATTGTGACTTTCGATGATTTAGTACATTTTGACGACGGCGCAGATGCCTGCGGTGCTCTGTGTGACGGCGAAATTTTGGCTACTTTCAATTCAAGCAACAACATTGAAGGAGAAGCAGATCCAATTCCGCCTGTCACACAGCACTGTCTGTCTTAGACATAGTTCTTGACCAAGGCACTGTCTATTTCTGTGCGGTCAAAAGAATTGGCATTTGTCACGAGGAACTGAGGTCCATGCCGATGAGAAATATCCTTCCTTAAACATGCACACACGATGTTAGAATCTCACTCAACCAGCGGATACACCAGCACACTTAGACCATGTTGATCCAATGTGATCTCCACAAACAGACTACTACCACTGCTCCAGTTATAGTGCCGTTAATTAGATCCTAACGCCGAATGGTGACTGGACCAGATTTGAAAACCAGATAAAAGCGTATTAGCTTTGCTTTCACTGCGTGTTTCGAACCGGGACCTCACTAAACAAGGGCAGCCACTTAACCCACTGCGCAATCCAGTCCACAACTACCACTACTCCACCTCTCCTGAGTGTAGAAGTTGGCGTCAGAATTTGGTAGCCGTAATGTTGGGAAAGGGTGGCAGTAGTCTAAAAGATTTTCTGTTGAATTCTACACACCCTCCATACGGCTACAGTCGATGGACCTAACTTCTTCAGCAGCAACTCGCGTAATGGCCGGCTATTGTTCACTGAACAATTGTATATCCACTCCGCACAAGGATGTTCAGCAATTCTTCTTTTCAGTGACCTGGTGGAGCTGTGAAACATTAAAATGGCTCAAGTCCGGCGACAGGTCTGAAGATGAATGAATGAAGGAAGATCATCCGTGCTTATTTTAGAAGAATTTTAGACGACATCGCCCATAAACAAGAAGAGGTTTAGAAGCGGCCTTCGAAGGACGTCACCTTTCTGTACTTCCATTCAGATGAGCCTTGTGACTGAAGTAAAGGGTGATTTTTTAGCTATTATCTTTTTGGCAACACGGGTTTAAACAGCTGACGCACGTTTCGTGCTTTGCTTCACTGTCAAACGTCTTCAGTTTGGTCTATAATTTAACCACGAATCGTCTTACAAACGAACAACGCTTGCAAATTATTGAATTTTATTATCAAAATGCGTGCTCTGTTAAGAAAGTTCATCGCGCGCTTCTTCCATTTTATGGTCTGTTTAATCCAAAGCCAAAATTTGGCTCAATGGGTACCAATGCATCCAGAAAAAGTCACAGTTTGGTGCGGTTTATGGGCTGGTGGCATCATTGGACCGTACTTCTTCAAAGATGATGCGAATCGTAACGTAACTGTGAATGGTGAGCGCTACCGTGAGATGATATCCAACTTTTTTTTGCCCAAAATGCAAGAGCTTGACTTGTATGACATGTGGTTTCAACAAGACGGTGCCACATGCCACACAGCACGCGCAACAATGGACTTATTGAGAGGCGAGGTCGGTGATTTTATTTCACGTTCGGGACCGGTCAATTGGCCGCCTAGATCGTGCGATTTAACGCCTTTAGACTATTTTTTGTGGGGCTATGTTAAAGCTCATGTCTATACAGACAAGCCCACTTCAGTTGACGCATTGGAAGACAACATTGAAGCATTTATTCGTGAGAAACCGGCCGAAATGCTGGAAAGAGTATGCCAAAATTGGACTAAGCGGATGGACCATTTGAGGTGCAGTCAAGATCAACATTTGCATGAAATAATCTTCAAACATTAAATTATATGGACCGTACTATCGATTCAAATAAAGTTTTCATGCATTTTTCTGAATTTTATGTGTTTTTTCTTTTTGAAAAACTTTCCTACAGCTTTTAAAAAATCACCCTTTATTAATTAGCCAACTGATTAAATAGAGGCAGCCAACTTCTACCCCACCCACCTCCTAACATGTTTGGCTTTCTAAGCCAAATTGACCAATCAGTCAGAATAACTGCCAAAAAATCGTGAATAATTGTCAAAAAACCTCTCAAATTCGTCGATGGGCTAGGGGTAAATCAGCTGTGATGGTGCATTTCTGGCTAAACTATCGAACTGTCAACTCGCCTTGGTTTCACACGCCAGTTTGGTACAGCCTCCCTTGATAACCCAGTCGATCAGTGGAGTATGCCATGAACATGAAAGCGAGTGAATCACGAATCTTATAATTTTTCCAGAGGTTGTCGACTGCCTCGTCGATTAAAATCAATTTTGGTGTTGAGCAACTCAATCAAATCACAATTATTTCACTGCGAATGAAAAAGCATAAATGTATTGTTGACCAACTTGAACGTTTCAATCGGAATACCAATCTTAAGAGTAGACATAAGGGCGTAAACGATGTAAGCTCCCATTCAAGCTGCCCATCTGCGATAATCACTCAATCATAGGGAACAGATTCTTTCCAAATTATACAAGCCATGTTCGTCAGAAGTGCCCTCATCCTTAAGATCCCCTCCTACATCCCCGACCTTCGTACAGCCACTCCAGTGAAAATGAAAACTCAAAAGGACTTGAGCGTAATACTAAGTACACTAATTAACAATTAGAAGCTTGTTTGATTAGTGATTTCCTTGGAGCAACACAATGTGCCGCTCCAACCGTTCTTCGTCCTTTTTAATTACTCCTCGTGCACTAGTCGTTTCTCGATTTTCATCTCCCCCCTCCATTCCCCGAACACAGAGTGAGTTCAGTGTACACATAAAACAAAGATTCCCACAAAGCAAAACCCAATCGACAATCCTCGCTTATTTGGTTTGCTTACGTAAGACTGAATCGGTAAGCACCCTTGGTGGGGTTTATGGGTTTACCCAATCGCTTCTTAATTACAAAATCAACAAATAAGCTGAAAACAAAACAAGCAGCCGGCACAAATCCTCGTAAAAGGGAATTCTTGAAACCGCAGCTGGAAAAAAGGGAGGCTGTCACCACTGGCAAATGAATGGGGGGATAAGCAGGCAAAAACAAAAACCTCAACAATGGTGACGACAAGCGACGACGACAACATTAAATGCGACTCTCGACCAATGCGAAATCGGGACACTTCGCCAGCAGTCCAACCTCAAAGACCAACGAAAGCCGTCGAGGAGAAATCAAATCAATCCAGTCCCTGTGTAAGGGTTTCATGCTCATACATCACATTGCACAACTCAGCCCTCACAAATGGGGCGGCGCAGCGGTACGAACATACGAAAGGTAGCAAAAAGGACAAGCAAAGGATCAGTTGAATCAGAAGTCTAAAATCACGAGCGAAACGAAAATGAATCCTTGTCATTGATACATGGACGCAAGGTGCACCGCAAAACTTGGAAGTGTCTGTGAATGTGTGCGCATGGGGGTGAAATGCAACATCAACCCGCAACCATCGTCCTCCTTGTAGCCGCCGTCGTCTATCTAAACCAAAGACAACCGGGAATCCACCTGGCGTGCGGCCAAGGGTGGTGAAACCACATGCAGTTTGCGGTTTCTCCTGGCGAACACCGATGTCATGTCGTCGACAGTGTACACCGGGAATGGACACCGATGTCCTAGTAGTTCTTTGTTTGTTTTTTTTTTTTTCTAGAAAATCTTTAGGGATCACTTTCATTCGTCTTTTGTCGTTTTTAATTAAAAAATCTAAACTTACACGTTGCAATCCTTAAACGTCGTCGTCGATGTCGTCCGCTGCAGTCGTTGATGTCCTTCGCTGGACACTGAGTGCGGTGTGGTGTGGGCTGGCGATGGGAAACTATAAAGAAAAATCCCGTTGTTTTCTCTGCACACAAAAACCGTTACCAAGAATGAGACTCACAAAGATAAACGGAAATAAAATAAGAGAACACTCGTAAAAGATAACCGCAACGATGACGAGGTACAATTGTATTGAAAAGGATCAACCGGAAGGGAGAGATTCCTGCTTCTGCCCTCTTGCCACACACACTTGCACTTTGATTAATTAATGATTACTCGAAGGACCAAGGAGCACACGAGCACAAGTCGATTCACAAGCGGCACAACACACACTCGTCAGATGACTGGTCGGAATGGGGGCAAATCGAAGCGAGGTAAATCCTTTTAATTCTCAACTTTTTCTCTGCTCTTTTGTGTTTTGAGACTCTAGTATATCGCGTATCTACACGACCCACTTTTCGATAAGTTTTTCCTCCACGACCTACAACAATCTATGGTGTCGTCGGGCAGAATAGACTCGATGCCTTGGGGCTCTGGGGGCGACTTAAACACCCGATCGCGATTTCGAGACGGAGAACCGACAGAAAAACAAATTACGTTCACAAATGAGTTAACCTGAAAGCAAACTGATTGCGGTTCTCTGGGTTTTTGTTTATGGGCAACTACCGGGCGCTCGACTAAGACCGAACTGCTGCCGCTATTGGAGGGCTACTTTGGCGACACTGAACTGAGACCCTAGGACACAGCACTGAGTGCAGAGAGCGAGAGAACACAGGAAAACACGCGCTGCTAAGCTATGCGAACGAGGCCAACGACCACGTACTTCTGTTGCGACATCGATGGCAACAACGACGAACCCCGATCTCTGGATTGGGCTAGTGTATGTGCTGAGGAATGTTATGCCATTCTGTTGGACCTGTGTGCTGTCTGTAGCCCGGGCAGCTCTGTTCAAAATGACGGATAAGGGAATGCCATGGCATTTGGAACGGCTGCCTCGGCCCCCCTCGGCTGGCCGCTGTGACACAATTCGCAAAATAAACAACACTCTGTTGATTCGACGAGGGATGGACGGGTGACCCGGTTGACTGGATAAGGGGAAACCGTCTTCTCTTTGCCCATGCGCTCTCGGGTGGGGCGGACTTCTCCGCAATTGGAAGTCGTGGAGCACGACCCCTCCATCTGTTGAACATTCCCCAACCGGGGGCGGCGTCAGTGTGTGTGTGCAAACTGTTGCTGCTCCGGATGCAGATACTCCTTGAGAAGGCACACTTCGACTGATAATGTTGCGATGTTAATAAATATTCGTCCGCTCTCTCTCTCTCTCTCTCTCTCAGTTGAGGGGACTCGGAGCGAAGCTCAGATCGGATGTCTTCATGTGAACAGCGGCGGTAATCGGATGCAGCATGAGGGTGGTCCCGCACGATGAGCTCATGTGTGCGTCTCGATGGTAATTATCTGTGGGAGATTCTTATTACATATTGTTTGCTGTTGTTTTTTCGAATTGTCTTGTTTGGATGGCTTGGATGGCTTGGATGGAAGTCGCGACGAGAGCATGCGTGGGATCCGTGCTCAACAAGTGTATCTCCTGATTCACCCTTCTTCGCTGTTGCGTTCGCTATGACATCGAATTTGGGTCAATTTGTGCGAATGAGTTTGTCGGCGACGTTGTCGTTGTCGTTGTCGTTGCCGTTGCCATCATGGTAGACGTGCTGGTCTTCATGGTGGTCGTAGTTGTTGTTTGTCGCGCGCACAACAACAAAGCGCAAAGTGCAATGGAGCAGAGGATAGCAATATGAATTGAGTTTAAGGGTTGGCTGGCGCGGAAAATGGCAAAAAGGATGCATCCTTAATTTTGTTTTTCTATTTTCCAACCGACCCTCTGCTTGTGGGCATGTATTTTGTACAAGAGATCGTTGACCTCTGCGACTGATTGATGCAGATTGTGAGGTTTCGCGTCGTTATTTTGTCCCTGGCGCTGCTGCCTCCAATGCATGCTCAAGTGCATTCATAATTTCGTTACGGTTGAGTGGAACTTTTCAGACAAACCATGGGGCTGAGGAGGAGTGTGAATAGATTAACGAGAGACAAGCAGAATGACATGCACAACATGGGTGCATGGCGGGCTCACAATTTACTCTTGTGACATTCAAATGAAAATGCGGCCGGTTGGTTGTTTTTTCTGCGTGTATTTTGTCTTCTAGGGGAAGTTGATTGAGTCCGTAAGTTGGTAGAAGGAAACAAAGTTAGTCAGCTAAAGTGGTTAAAACAAGGACTAAGTGGACGTGATTGCAGCAGAGGCTGTAGAAAAATGCAGTAAGCAACTGATTGCATAGAGGGTTCGCTGAAGCAAAGGACATCCTTCGGGTTCACTGAATCGGGTGAACGCGCTTCTCGCGTCTATTGGTGGGGTTGCAACGTACGAATTGTACATCAAAGCGAACGGTGGCATTTGGACGTTGGGGGGATGACTACGCGGGATGCATTGGTATCAACTGAATGTGCTGTGTTGCATTTTTGAAATTTGGCTACTCTCACACATCACGGATCTATTCCGCTCAAGTCAATGACAATGCCCTTCGGGGTCATTGTAGATCTCCTCCACTGCCGAAGCTATACCCTGTATACCCTCCATCACGGGCTGTAGTGCCATCCCATATTTTTAATATAACCTGCAGTCGGTCCAGACAAATAGAGAAACCAAAGAAAATGCTTGAAAAAAATTGTGAAATGAATGAAACTTTGAGAAAAGAAATTAAATTTCATTCAATTGAAAGTTCAAGACAACTCCGCCTCAATGACATCTTCCATAGCTTCCTTTGCTTGATTTTGAGAAGAATTGCGTGATTCCCTTCAAGAGTTCAGCTTCATAGTTGATGTGATGTTCTGCAAGGCGGGGAACGTTGGGCGTGTGTGGGCGGACATGAGCTAGGGGGAGGCGCTGTTTCTAAGAAAATTGTCTAGCCACTCTTAACAGTGGCGCTCAAACGCATGGAGATGCTGTTTTTCTTGCATTGGCTTGTAATGATAACACATAATTGCATGTCTTTCAAAGGCTCCTAGATTTCTAAGCGCTTATAAAGGGTGTGTTAAGCAAAATGTAATTTTGATAGAAAATACAGGTTTTTACCTTGAATGCTTTTTTTTTATTCATACAGACTATGGCTAAGTTTGGAATAGCCCATCGCATAAATGGCCACCACGGCTATCATGGTACGTACACACATTTTCGAAAAAGAAGGTTCCGATAGTGCACCCAGTCCAAAATCCGCGCTAAACAAAAGCACAACGCCACGTTGTGGATGCATTTGTTTCTCAAAATTACTCGTGGGGTGTTTTTTGAACACCAAATGCGACAATTAACGAAAATGATGAAATGCAGTCACATTTATGCGAAATGGTCTGGAAAGTCTTGAAAATTTCGACAAAAGAGTTCAAATTAAAACAATGTTATGAGATCGCTCGGTTGGAGTTTGAGTAACGGAACACGTCCGCTCTCGTCCAACTTTATTTTCGAACTGGCGCTGATTTTCAAAATTACATGATTTCTATTCTTACTAGCCTAAAGAAATAATGCCGATGCACTTACCGTCGGGCATTATCTCATCTACTGTGCCATTAGAAAAAGTACTAGCTCTGTGGGATGAAGGGATATTAAAACGCGATTGATGAGGTTAGGACTCTGTCTGGACCGACAGACATTAAAGAGAATAGTTTTCGTTTCTCTTAGTTTTTGAATGATAAGGTGGACATTTTAAATTGCACCTGGATTCCTTATGACTAATAAGACTTACATACTGAGGCTTAGATTATATTGTAAAGGGTGATTTTTTAAAGGCTACATAAAGAAAAAGTTCAGAAAAATGCATGAAATCTTTATTTGAATCGATAGTACGATCCATATAATTTAATGTTTGAAGATTATTTCATGCAAATGTTGACCTTGACTGCGCCTCAAATGGCCCATCCGCTTAGTCCAATTTTGGCATACTCTTTCCAACATTTCGGCCGGTTTCTCACTAAGAAATGCTTCAATGTTGTCTTCCAATGCGTCCATTGAAGCGGGCTTCTCAGTATAGACATGAGCTTTAACATAGCCCCACAAAAAATAGTCTAAAGGCGTTAAATCGCACGATCTAGGCGGCCAATTGACCGGTACCGAACGTGAAATAAAATGTTCACCGAACTCGCGTCTCGATAAGTCCATTGTTGCGCGTGCTGTGTGGCATGTGGCACCGTCTTGTTTAAACCACATGTCATGCAAGTCAAGCTCTTGCATTTTGGGCAAAAAAAAGTTGGATATCATCTCACGGTAGCGCTCATCATTCACAGTTACGTTACGATTCGCATCATCTTTGAAGAAGTACGGTCCAATGATGCCACCAGCCCATAAACCGCACCAAACTGTGACTTTTTCTGGATGCATTGGTACCCATTGAGCCAAATTTTGGCTTTGGATTAAACAGACCATAAAATGGAAGAATCGCCCGATGAACTTTCTTAACAGAGCACGCATTTTGATAATAAAATTCAATAATTTGCAAGCGTTGTTCGTTTGTAAGACGATTCATGGTTAAATTATAGACTTTTGACAGTGAAACAAAACACGAAACGTGCGTCAGCTGTTTAAACCAGTGTTGCCAAAAAGATAAGAGCTAAAAAATCACCCTTTATTTAGATAATCAGCGAAATGTATTTCAAGAGTTAAAGTTCTTCAAGTAGATGAAATCTTTAAGATGACCCTAATACTGGAGTACTATGACGACACTAGATTCATCACACCAATTCAACATGGGATCAAGACAAGAAGATGGACACAAGGTATGCTTCAAGAACCTCGATTCTGCAACAGTAGTGCATCAGAAGTCCTCAATACACTTCCACAAGAGCTAAAAAACATCACAAGCTTAACAACTAGGAAAAAAAAAACATAAAGCAAGAATTCAAATATGTAGCTTTTATTTCAATCTAATAATCTTAATTTTTAAATACCAAATAACTTGTTTTCAAATAATGAAATGTTGAGATTCATTTAAACTGAGCTTGCTACCTAAAGTTAATTATACAATTTTGAAACTCGATCTTCTGCAGAAAAGCCTTTACAGGGCTCGGGGAAACATATTACTACTGTAAAATATTCTCTGAAAATAAAAAGAATTGAAACTGAAAAAAAAAAATTAATTGAAAATATTGTTTGCTGGGATTGTAGCGAACCGAATGCTTAATGCCTGAAACACAATAGTGCGTTGCTGCGTTGCGTCGTCCTTCAAGGCACAGAATTCAACGGCCATGCACAGAATACTGCGGCGACCTACGTAAGTACAAAATGAGAGAGATGAGAGGATCGTAAAACGTAAGACCATCGCTTGTCATTATCGAACATGTTGGACAACTTTTGACAGATTGGTGCGATGATAAACAGCTGACTAAATTTTCACGACAAAATCAATTTGAATTCGGACCAAGGAGGAAAAAAAATTGTTTGAGCAGAATATTTTTTGATTTGACATTTCACAAACGGAAACAGCTGACACAATATTTTTCATCTGGTATTTGAGAGAGAGAGAGAGAGAGAGAGAGAGAGAGAGAGAGAGAGAGAGAGAGAGAGAGAGAGAGAGTGAACAGCTGATTATCGCAGTGCGTCATCGCTCCCCTCCGTAACATTGAAGTCGAACGCAGCAACGCACTATTGTGTTTCAGGCATAAGACCAGGAATCGCCACTGACATAGAACTGTCAAACACTTCACTTTTTACAATGAGTACAAGGATTTTGAATTCTGGGATTTGGCCAGAATGGTATGTGTTTTAATAAAGCGGTCATTTTTGCTTGGTAACACCAGTGTGCAGTGAAGTGCAAGAAGCACGGTTTGGTTCTGTAAAAATATTTTAATGGAAATAATTGTGATGATAATTAAACAACGCATCTATTTGCATTTTGAATACAATTTGCAATTGAATGAGTTTTTTGGGTACATAGTTCAGCTCAAAGTACCATGCCATCATGCCACACATTCAAGCACTTGTTTTTTCTTCTTCTTCCGGGTGGGCCTTATTCTCAGCCAGCAAGTCTGATCTCTGACTAGTTGTCTCCAGTTGCTCATGCCAAGTTCGTTGATCCTTCTTCCACCTGGTTGAGCCACCATAGACGCGGGCCTTGTGTTGTCGCACAGGATCGGAGTCAAAGACATACAAAAGTACGCATATTTATTTGCTCAGTTATTCAGCATCTTATTAGCTTCAGAAGGAATACAGCGACGCGCTTGTGATTGCACGGTCAGAACGTCGGACTATTCACACACAAACAAAATGATCGTGCCCCTAGCTAGCTAACATCGAAGAGAGAGGGGAATGTAGAAAGAGATAAAAGCGAGATTTCTGTCTCGGGATTGACGAAAATACAGGATTGAAGAAAAGACGGGATTGAAGACAGGATTGAAGACTAGCAAAGTGTAAAAAACAGCGCCTTTGCCAACAAAAGAGACTGTAAACGGTAATCTAAACTACGACTAAGCTTATCTGCATCCTTACATTTATACCCAACCTCTGCTGAAGCTAAGTTACATAGTTTAGATCAGCAGTCCTTATAAACTCGAGGGTACCCAATGTTGTTGGCACATGTCCGCCAGCCACACCTCATGTCAATCAATAGGACTGTTGCCTATTGATTGACCCCCCGTGGCGAAAGTTTGTAGGATATAGCCCCTTAGTAGAGCTTTTCGCAAAAATTAATATTTCCTGCATACACCACTACACACCAGAAATGAAGGAGCAGTCAACAGAGTACACTTCTGCTGGTGATCGTGCCACAGAGTAGACCCTTCAGGAACTATGAAGAGCAGGCGAAACAAGCTTGTTTTGATGTAAATAAGGCCAACAGAAGAAAATATGTATGCTGTCGATCAAGAATCGATCTGCAACTCAAATCTACTTCACAACCGTTACGAATTGCGTCTGCCTCGGGGCGAATGTGAACTTCACAATAGACATTTCAGTGGTTATCCGACGTGGTATCGTCCTTGGCAACACATGTTAGTTCTCAACACAACTTCGGTCAAAAGTCACTCACTCAAATTCTGCTCAGAAAGTTTAAAGGTCGACGACAAGAACAACATAACTGATTTATTGTGCGCTCGGTGGAAACATGTAGCGTTGGGTCTGTCTGCGTGGAGCTGCCTTGTGTGCGACCTCTCTGCGAGGAGATGGAGAACAAAATGTGTAGCCCGCAGCAGGACGCAGAAAATGAGTCCACAGTTAGAAGCTGATGTGCAACGTAGAGCGCGCTTTACAAAATAGATAAAAACAACATTTCACAACTCTGATGCTCTGACTTCATCATGCCCCCTTCATGCACTCAATTCAAGTTCATTTTATACCAACTGATAAATGTCCCGGTGGTCATCCTTAAAAGAACTTATTGAGCATGGCACACTCAATGGAGCTGATCTGAGCACTTTAAGCAAACGCGGACCCGGACGGGCAGGAATGATTTCGAACCTATGTGGCTTCTCATGCGCTACATGTTTAACAAACCACCACATACCAATATTTCCAGGCAGATAATTCATTGATATGCAGCAGACGCAGGCCTCTAGATCATGCGAAAATCAATCCGTCTAAATATCGACATATGCCTTTCCTTCTCTATTTATATAAAGTGTTGGAATGGCAACAATTGTGCGTCGAGTCAGGCAATCCTCTGTATCCTGTGTAATTAGAACTCCACAAAGGACACAGCTGTGTTGAAGGTTTATATAAAGCATTTGGCGACATGGCAATCTAATATAACATTTTTAACGAATTAGTTCTCTCACAGACTGTGATATCAATTCACCTCTATTCAAACCAATCCCTCCCTTCCCTGATGAGCAGCATCCTGAGCTTTTCATATTCGTTCCAAGACTCACGACCACGCCCTTCGGCCGTAGAATTGGAACGGCAAAGTGTTTTGTTGTCGTGAATGCACTAGCTCACTTGAGCATCGTTTGTTAAAACTGCGATCAAACACGGACAAAGCAAAGACAATACGTCGATGTTCGAGCGAATCTAATGACTCTGCAATATTGTTACCTCCTATAAGTTTTATCGCTCGCTTTTGGATTCTATCTAGTAGGCGCAGGGTGGTTTTGGTGGCACCAGACCAGATATGAGAGTTGTACTCAAGTTTGGGGCGTATACACGCCTTATAAATAAAATCAGAAGGGGTGAAGTATTCGATTGCATCGATTGAGGAAACCGAAACATTTCGCAGCATTTTTGGCGACCTCAAATATGTGATCGTTTCAACTAAGCGTTGTGTTGATACACATACCAAGGATGGAAAGCTTTCCGGTTTCATCGACACACGCGTCATTCATGAATAATGGCTGATTGACGAGTTCTTGCTTGAGTGACCGCAGGCAGCATTGAGTTTTTGACGCACTGAATTCCACTCGATTGTTCTTTCCCCAGTTATTTATTCTGTCAAGATCGGAATTCAATGCGCTTAACATAAGCTTCCGTTCCAATTCTACGGCCGAAGGGCGAAGTTGTGAGTCTTGGAACGACTATAAAAAGCTGAGGGTGCTGTCATCAGCGAAGGAATGGATTGGATTAGAAGTAGCAGACACATGAGAAAGAGTGTCGGAGACAGAACAGAGCCTTGGGGATATCAGACTTGAACCCATTCAAAACAACTTGAATTGAAGGGTTCGAAAGATAATTTCTAATCCATTGAAGAAGAGATTCAACGACACTATGGCACGCATTTTCCACAAGAGAGATTGACGCCAAACTCTGTCAAATGCCTAAGAAATATCATATTTTAGCAATTTTCTAAACATAAGCACGCTGCCTTAGTCGAACTGTCGATTCTTTTGCCGACAACACTGAAAACTCCGCGACCAATTTACCGGGTTTTTGTACAAAAAGGTCCGGTTACAGTGGCAAACAAAGAAACAATGTTATTCTCTTCATGTACAGGGTAAACCGAAAAAAAAACTGTTTCTTTCTCTAACTCGAATTTTTTCAAAACTCTCTCTTACTCCGACCAATCATGGTATCCCGTGTAAATACGACTTAGGGAGGCTCCTCTGTAAATCCATGATGATGTGTCGTTCCTCCAAAGCAGCAGGCGATGATCAGCAAACAGTGAAAAATTGTGACACATATACCGACGCAAAAAAACATGGCTAATGTGTGGAAAAACACTAAATGTACTGAAATTCACGTGTTTTTTCACGCACGCACAACACGCAATTTGAACCAGACTTCACACAAACCAAACATAGATCAAAACCAAAGATGTGTGAAAGTTTGGTTGAAATCGGTAAATGCGCCAAGGCCTGAATCGACGACAAACATTTGCGGTTCGATTTTTTTATATATAGATTCGAACCGGCGAAATCAACCTCTTTTGTTATGGTTAAAGATAAAGTTGCGAAATCAACACATGGACAAAAAGGGCCTTCTGACAAGATCGAATGCAGCACACTTTCAAAACGCCATTCACCCCTCTTGGAATATTGGCTGTTTTTCAGAAGCATAGTCACTGGAAAATTGAAATTTGCCAAGAGCCCACTCTAACCTTGTATGAGAGATTACTTTTCTGCTGCTAACACATTCAACACGGCTCTGACCTTCGAAAATTGCTGCGCACCGCAAACTCCTGAAATGGGATTTGGAAGCAGACCATCTTCAAATTCATCTCATCATCCGCACCGTCACCATTTCCAATTAATTCATGAGTTAACTAAGTAATAAGCAGCACACTGGCAAACAACTCAGCCGTCTATTGGCATGGATAAACCTATAGAATGGAAAGGCACGTGAAAATATGCTCCAAGTCCTCTCAAGTTTCCGATCACTGAACGCTATCCCACCGACAAAAAGGCACTTAAGCCCTTTAATTCAATTGAGTTTTCATTCTCCAGTGAAAGTAATTTGCTCGAGTTGCGCTCGTATCGATTCCCATTTCCTTTACTCCGCTCCAGTGACATTCAAATTCGAACCAGATCCCTCTGAAATTCCACCCCCACCCATCAGAGCCGACACCCAGTGACTGCCTTTAATCTCCGCCGATTAAATCTGCAAATCACAAACATAATTTCTCACCTATTCGCAGCGCTAAGACGGCTTATCTATGCGAACCCAACAGCAATCTAGGTAAGCCCCATCCACGTAATAGGAGCAAGGCTTTGTGAAATTTCCACGTGATTTTGCCGGCGACATCACCGTGGCAGAGACACCGGAGCCGACGATGGATGGGGCTGCAGTACCATTATCTGCGCCTCTTGCCTTGCCTCGACCGTCACTTGTCGCCCGTCGCATGTCGTCTCCTGTTCCGCACCAGGCACAGATACGTCATTCGAACTACATCCGACAGCAGAACTCCGACGACGACGCCAGCATCCAGGTATAAGGTGATTAATGACCGCCTTTTGTTGAGTTGATTAATTTTGGTGTATAAAATAATTAATTTTGAATTCCTTCCATGCCGAAGTGAAATTGAGTCATTAGTCAATAGGAATTGCGACGACGACGACGTCGCGTCAGCCGGCCGGGGGTGCCTCTATCACTTACACCAGCCAACAGCAACAGCAGCAGCGACCGAAGCACCACCCACCGCCAGCACCACAGACACCGCCAACATCGCCGACATCGTCAACATCGTCGTCATCCCCGGCATTGGCATCAGCACGGAACATTGGCATCGGCATCGGCATCATCAGCATTCTGGTCAGTTCCGGAGAACCGTTCGAATAAGGGCGGTTATTTTTTCCACCCGTGAGTGTGGGAGTGGGTGATGCCACAACAACCGTGCGGCGGCTGATTCGTCCTGCCGATCATCTGTGGATGAACTTTATTGTTTTGCTGCGGTGTTTTCATACACGCGACGGCATTCTTCGACCGGAATGTCGACGTATGGCCACGACAATGTTGGCCGACAACGGCTAGGACCGTAGACATGAAAGGTGTCGGTGACGGGCGGCCACGGACCGTTATGCGGGCGCTGGATGATGGTGAATTTAATTTAGTATCCTTGCAGATGGAATTTGTCATCGTCTGTCTTTTACGGTTACCGTCCCTTCGGTTATTTCTACCCAACTTGTCACGTCATTCCAGTGCATAGTAGGCACATCCCACGAGGGCGGCGAAGAATGAAAATAATTATTTTAGTCTTTGGACGTGTCGGTACGCGGGCGTTGCGTCAACACATTGCTAGGGAAAATTTCTTGCAGGCAGTCAATCAATCTGAACTGCGCGTACTTCTGCACTTCCTTGGGCAATGAGTGTGACGAGCCCTGGATTTAATGGCGTTCTTCTAGTTCGGCATCTGGAGTACGTGCAGACCGATCCCGATTTGTAACAGACATTCGCTTTAAAACGGCAACAAAACGTGTCACGCTAGATTGGTTTCTGGACTTTACACACATTTGCGCATAACTACTATTTTTTGGACCATCACCCTTTACATAGCCCAGGCTGCAAATTTAAAAATAACTGTCAAGCTGTGGCTGTTGACAGTTGACGACTATTGACTGTTGACTGTTGACTGTTGACTGTTGACTGTTGACTATTGACTGTTGACTGTTGACTGTTGACTGTTGACTGTTGACTGTTGACTGTTGACTGTTGACTGTTGACTGTTGACTGTTGACTGTTGACTGTTGACTGTTGACTGTTGACTGTTGACTGTTGACTGTTGACTGTAGACTGTTGACTGTTGACTGTTGACTGTTGACTGTTGACTGTTGACTGTTGACTGTTGACTGTTGACTGTTGACTGTTGACTGTTGACTGTTGACTGTTGACTGTTGACTGTTGACTGTTGACTGTTGACTGTTGACTGTTGACTGTTAACTGTTGACTGTTGACTGTTGACTGTTGACTGTTGACTGTTGACTGTTGACTGTTGACTGTTGACTGTTGACTGTTGACTGTTGACTGTTGACTGTAGACTGTAGACTGTTGACTGTTGACTGTTGACTGTAGACTGTAGACTGTTGACTGTTGACTGTTGACTGTTGACTGTTGACTGTTGACTGTTGACTGTTGACTGTTGACTGTTGACTGTTGACTGTTGACTGTTGACTGTTGACTGTTGACTGTTGACTGTTGACTGTTGACTGTTGACTGTTGATTGTTGCTAGTGACTAGTATGCTGATGACTACTTTTTACTGTTACTTTTGAAACTACTTACTCAAATTTCTAGGTTTACAACCTGGGATACGGGCGAAACATTAAGTCGTAGATCCCGCAAATAAGCAAGTCCAAGTCACGCCGCGTTTTCCCTTCGGCAGGCCTGCTTTATTAATTTCTTGTCACGCATTTTCGAGATAAATTCCGTTTCGCTGAGCAATTAAAGTCATTTCACCCTTGAAGCCGATCAGGAATAGACCGCAAAAAATCGAATTTCTTCGGAGGATACCCGCTCCGAAATAGGCTTATCCGCAGTGAAAAGGGTTCAAAGGGATACAAGAGTCCTCAGCCCTTAACCGCGATGCCCAGCACGTTTGTGTGGATATTAATAATTACTTTTTAAATCACTCCATGCGGGCGAACACTTGCGCCCGTATCGCATAATACTTTCTTCAAGTCAGAGTAGCCAACCCCCTCCGGGCACGCCCCCCAAAAAGCAAACCCTTTACAGAGAGGGATGGCCCTCCTCAGTCGAGGCATACACAAGCACTTGAGTGAGTAACCCACCCGAGGACCAATAAAACATAATAAATTTTCCGAAGTGCGTTCGCCCCCACTCGCCTGTGCCCCCAGCCCGTGTACGCAACCAAACAGACTTTGCTCCGTTTATTGTTTTAACGGTGTGTGCTCCAGAGGTCGGGGAGGAAGTGCCAGAGAGAATGATGGGAAACATTTTGAATAATTCCAAAGTCTTATGAGCCCTCCTCGAGAAGGGATTCCTTGTATTCGGCGTCTCATGGTTGTCCTTGATTGTTTGCTGCGAAAGGTGGAGGGATTTTTAAGGGTGGAGATATTAAAGAAATAATCCGCTATTTTATTGAGTTTTTTTTTTCATCCGTCTGCCTCCCTTCGGTGCCGGCACCATCAATCTTTTATCTTAGTTCACTTAGTTTTTCATTTTTCGGTTGTTTTTTTTTGGGAAAAAGTGGAACAGGTGGTGGCGCAGCAAATGATGGGGTTGGGGTGCCAAAGTTTCCCTTTCGTTTGTGCGCCTATTCTGCAGCGGCGAGGGAGCGACAGACCGAAGCCAGGTGGGAAAGGGGTTAAGCAAACGAGGTTTGTAGACTCTAATTCTGATTTAATGTCTTTCACAGCACACACAAACCGATTCCCTCACTCCGGTGAAGCGGTGTAGACTAAGAAGCAGAAATCCATTGTGAATATAAAAAATTGATTTCGAAGTAATTTCTTATTAAGATTAATGTATTTCCGTTGTGCCGTTCCGGCAGGGATTTGGGGAGGTTCAACGCACCTGTAGCATTTTGGCTTTTCCGTTTTAGCGTCTTTCTTTTGCCTCTCGACTGTCGGCTGTCGCCAACATTCTCATCCTCTCGCTGGGACTTGAATGAAATTTCTGTTCGTCCCTTTTCGCTGATGCTCCCCAATGTGCGGCCCTAAAATTGAGATAAGATAAGGGAATAAGCTTGTTTGTCAATTGAAGTCTTATCTAAAATTGAAGTGGATCGGTGAACCGAAAGTGGATGGGAGTCGTGCCGAGAAGAACTTCATCTTCGGTTGAATGTCATTTCTTTCCTCTCTCTGGTATAATTTTTGCGTTTTGCCTTGATGTCGGTGATAAAGAATGATGAAAATGAATAGGACCGAATTCGATGGAAGATCCGTGAAGCGTTGTGTGATGAAAGGCCTTGCAGGGCGAGGAGCGGATTTCAAGTGTTTGTTGAATTGTTAGCGATGCAAAGGATGGTGGATGTGGCAGGTGTTACGCTTCGAAGACCATAAAATGCGTGAGAATTACATTTCGAGGGTCTGTGGCGGTGCGTTTGTGTTTTCCTGCCCCCCCATTGAGAGATTGACGCCGCGACTCGCGGAGTGTTGTCAATGGACACAATGTTTGCATGTGCATGCTAAGTTGTAGCAATCATTTCCTGTTCCTGTGACGGCATCGAATTTGGTGAACTCAAACGTTGCTATACTCGATCACTACTTGGCAAATATGGTGAAAAGGTTGAGTAAGAAATGCGCTGAAATCACTAGACAACGTAAGCGTATCTAGATCCGTAGACCTCACTGCCGTTGCTTAGTGGACATACAACGAGGAGAGGAGCTGACCAATATGAAACTGGGAATGGTAGCTCACCCCTGCCGGATTTTGCGAACATCCGTAGCTCTTCTCGTGTTCATTGTCTACTTTGTAACAAGAAATCAGGCCAGAGACCAAATTTAGAATCATAATTTCTTGAAAAAAAAAAAAAAACTGGGGCCGTATTCTTAGCACTGAGCAAAGAAACATCACCATCAGTGGTCAATTGCAGTTATAAGGGTTCAGGTATGCACAGTGTTGGCGCGTTGGCATCCCCTGTGAGGCCTTTTGTCGAAGTTTCAAATTCCGAGAAGCAATAGAATGTATTCAACATTTTCCTTACGTGTTTCCAGCTTTGTAAAGGAGGATGCTGTTTATGAGCAACGAGAGCAAAACTAGCTGGTAGCTAAGACCGAGCTAAGAAGCCTTCTGAGAATCGGGGTGACTTCAGTAATGGAAGGCTTAATCATAAAAATAACACGACTGGATCTTGCAGTTGATGGAGTGCCTGTCGTTGGTTAGTGGGATTCCCGGTTCGAGTTATAAGCAAAGTTAATACCTTTTTATCTAGTTTTCAAATCTAGTCCGGTCACCATTTGTCGTTGAGACTAATTTAAAGGCCTATCAATGGAGTTGACGATCAGCGATAGTGGTCTGACTGTGGGTATCACTATGGAAAAGGGTCTAAGTGCGCTGGTGAATTGACTAGCAGCCCAAGAGAGGCAACTGATTAAGACCACGAGCAATTCAGCGAAAAGCCAAAGTTAGTTAAGGCCAAACTTAGCCTAGATGTGTGCAGAAGCACTGTGCGTCGCTCAATTGAAAGGTCTGGCAAGGTAAAGCATTCAAGGATGCCGCAAAAAAGATCGGCGAGAGTTCACTCGGAAAGATTTAGGCCGCGGTTGGAACAAGCTATGTACAAAACGTTTAGCTTTTTTATTAAGAGTAAAGACCTGTAGTTATTATTGGGTAAATATTTTAATTCGTGCGGTTTTTTTTTTCTTCAAAATTTGAATGTTTATTTAAGAAAAACATGTTCAATAGTATTATTCAAAGTATTGCCCATCTGAAGCTGTGACATTTTCCCATCTTTCTGGCAATTTGTGGATCCCATCCCAAAAAAACTGCTCCGGCTTGGCAGCCATGAATGAATCAAGCCAATTCTTGATATTCTGCTCTCATGAATATCTGCGTTCTGCATCGACCGGAACAAATGGTAGTCAGAAGGGGCAGGGTCTGGGCTATAAGGCGGGTGGGGTAAAACTTCCTATTAACTGTTTTCCAAAAAGTTCTTAACCGGAATAGCAACATGGGGCCGAGCCTTGCCATGATGGAAAATGTTTGCCTCGTGTCTGGTCTCATATTTCGGGCGTTTTTCGGCTACTGCTCTCTTCAAACGGAATAATTGTGTTCGGTAGCGTTGTCCATTGATGGTTTCACCCGTTGATGCTCACCTTCTGATTCCACCAAATACAGAGCATTACCTTCGCGCCATGGATATTCGACTTTGCCGTTGATTTGGCTGGTTGGCCAATCGTGCGAACCAATTTTGGCACGTTCGCTCAGCTAGCTCATGTTCACCATAAACTTCGGCAGCAGTTTTCTTCGTAAAAAGGCACAAAGTTCAATATATTTGAGTGAAAAAAAATGATTGTTCACGCTTCAAATGAATGAGATATACTGAAATGACGTACAAAGACAGTAGCTTTCCAACGCATGTTCCAATGGAATAATACAAGTTACGCCATCTCTTAGCAAACCGTACGAACTACAGTTATAGACCCAATGCACCCAACAAGTTATAGACCTAATATGTTAGGCAAATCTATCTCTGTCATTTTCTCTGTATGGTCTCTACAATTTCACCATTGAATTTCCACCGATAAAGATTTTTCTTTTTCTTCCATTTTTCCTCTAGAGGTGATCGTCACTCACTCCAGTACAAAAAACAAAATCATGTCATAGGGCGCCCGTATGCGCACGCACACTATTGCAGCGCTCGCTGCTAAAACCACCCTGATAGCCACTGCTACACGACTGCGGGCAGTGGCTTCCGCTGAAAGGAAATCGTGGCGATGCATTCTTTGATTGAGCGATTTTAGTGAATTGATTGAGAAATATTGTTATTTCACAATCAAATGTAGCCCATGACACGCAGAAATAATGTAGCTTTCTACTCGTGGAAGAAATTTCAAAATGAGTTCAGTAGTTCCAGAGATTAATGCCTACAAACAATCAAACTCATAAACTTACAGACTTTACCTCCTTATGTAATAGTGTGGAGTGTAAATGTAGAAGTGTAGATTAAATTAATAATATGTTTGGCACTTTATAATTTCAATTTACCGCACGACACTGAACGAACGATTGCAGCATTGTCTCTATTTATTTAGATTTTGACAGGTATTGCAATGCCTCTTAATTCCTCTTTTTTCTCCGTTACCTTATTTACGTCTTCTGTTTCAGGATTCTCTTTGCGGGTTTTACACTAATTTATGCTATTTATTCCTCAAAAAATGAAACAGATTTGAACATCCCCGCCTGAGGCTATATCTTTGATGGATAAATCACCCAAGGTTGCATTAATAGTTCTTCGGCTGTGCAGACTTACTATGACGGAGGTAAGGGATTGCACCAACTGTGGCCCTTTCAAGTGCAAGTTTAATTGCCTTGGTCTCTACATTATTAAAGGTTTGCTCGATGTCGCATGCATGGGCATACTCTTTGACATTAAGGACCTTTCAAGACACTAATGACATCACGTTTCTACTTCTTGGCCCTTCGTCGATGTGCAAGAAGATGTCACTTCATCCTGTTCATCTGCGAGAGGTTTGAAACTTTGCCCATTGACTCACTGTGCCACTGGGCCCAGATGCCTGCATTCCAATGAGCAGGTAAATCGATAAATTTCAAATCCACTTGAGTATTCATTCGGATTACTATTGCCCTTGAGAGGAATGTGTACATAATTCACATGCATTAGTTCGAAGATAACCACAAGTCAATTACCGTCAATCCAGGCCACATCCCCTGTGATTGATTTCTGATGTCTTAACTCAGCAAACCAACACTTGACCATGCTCGTCAAGAGCACAACAGTGTGCCTCTCACAAACCGGTTTTCATTACGTTTCTTCACAAAAGGACAACCACCCCCTGCACTGGACAACCACACCAAAAACTGAGCCAACACATTTTAATCCAATTACTTCCTGCACTACACACACCAAGCATCCGACAAAGAACAGACTACGAGAGCGTAGCAAATTGAAATTATCCAGCATCCAAAGCAAACCATGATCCAGTAAGCAGAGGAACTGGCCTAAGACATCTCAGACGAGCAGAAGATGCAAGCCAACACCATGACCACCCGAGCTCCGTCCTATTTTGGGATAATTTGACCAAAAATTGATTCCATTCATATTAAATTTCTCTCTCAGGCTCTGCGAGCAGACAGCCCATCAGAGCCCATAAATAAAGGCCTACACTCGACAGCCGACACACACTCACACACATTTGCCTCTCTCGGGCCCTGGCCGGCACTCAATGGACTTCAATTGAATTCGGCCACAGATAATCTTGACAAATTCCATTCCATCTATCAGTGTCCGAAAATGGGATACACTGGAGTACAGCCTGCCAGAGGGCCTCCGGGTGGATACACACTCCCCCACAGTCTCACACTCACTCACAATTGTCGATTAGAGATTGCTTTCCAGGAAGGACTTTGTCGAGACAATTTTCTTGGGCCATGGTCTATTAATTTGGGTGTCTTTCGATTAATTTTCACACCTGTTCACCTCTGTCACATAATACGTGTGCAACAAGTCAGCCTTCATTCTCAGGTCACTTGAGATAATCCACCAGCAACCACAGGCCGCAACCGACGGAGTAACACTCTTCCTCAGGGTACTCGCTCATATTTCTCTGTTGTCGTCTCAGCTCGTTGAGTTGTCCTAATTAATAGAATTAGCATCCTCCGTGGGAAGGGAACGTTGCCATTGGGTTGCCAATTACCGCTCAAGGATGCTAATGGATGCGACAACGTCAGCGGGTCTCAAACTGAGAAATTCCTTCATGGGCGGTGAGACCCACATGCATGTATTTAGCTGCCGCATTCAGCGAGGCGTGTGACATCATTCAAGCCGAACCTAGACGGCAATCAGGATTAATATCAAGACACCCAACTCCCCATCCAAGGAGAGTGCTCGAATGACGCCCTTGTTCCCTTCAAAACTTCGCACAGAAAATGCCAATGCACTTCTGGCCGCACTTACGCCATGATTTGCATATCAACAAACCCACCCCCTCCGCCAGCTCTATGCTCGCCCGTGGGTCGGTGGACCGCAGCCTATCACAACAAACAACTTGTTGAGCGAGCTGCACGACGTGACACCCAGCCACCGAGTGAAGTACGCATGTGTTCCTTGTTGGGTTTTTCTATGCATTTCCCACTGGCCTAGATCCGACGTCGACTTCCCCAGCAGATGTCGCGTGCCTGTGTACGGGCTCTGTTCCAGTGGATAAGGGGAAATCCCTGGGGATGGAACGCCACACCAACACTTGCCGCCGCTTAGCTGGGAATCAATTTGAAGCCAAAATCTGAAGTGGAATGAATGCCGTCATTGCAGGCTCACCAGTGAGTTTGTTCAGGAATCCAAATCCATTTTGTTAGTGATAGTTTCTCCACCATTGTTGCTCGTCGTAATACACTGATGTGTTGCGAGCGGAACTTGGGAAACATGTTAACGAATCTAATTCAATACTGCTTCATGTGTCCGAGGGAGATTGGGCCTTAGGCTACATTGTTAGTGAGAAATTTATGAACACTTCGTTGCGCCATGAAATCGTTTGTTGTGACGTCATTATAACCATACTTTATACGGAACAATACTAAAACTGGTTTTACACTTTTTTTAGTTTTCAATATATTGGGTCTATAACTCATCATTTTGCTAAGAGATGGCGTAACTTGTATTATTCCATTGGAACATGCTTTGGAAAGCTACTGTCATTGTACGTCATTTCAGAATATGTCATTCATTTGAAGCGTAAACAACAACATTTTTTTTTCACTCAAATATGTCGAACTTTGTGTTTTTTTTCGGGGAGTTCTTCTTCATTACTTTAATATGAAGAAAGCTGCTGCCGAAAGTCATCGGATTTTGGTGGAAGTTTATGGTGAACATGAGCTAGCTGAGCGAACGTGCCAAAGTGGTGTGCACGACTTAAAAGTGGTGATTTTGGCTTGGAAGACGATGAACGTCCTGGGCAGCCAAAAAAGCTTGAAGATGAAGAACTGGAAGCATTACTCTATGAAGATTGTTGCCAAAAATAAGAAGTTAGTTTTTTTAGTTACTGGTGATGAAAAATTAATCCATTACGACAACCCCAAGCGCAAAAAATCAAAAAAAAAAAAAAAACTGCAAAGTCGAATATCCATGGCGCGAAGGTAATGCTCTGTATTTGGTGGGATCAGAAGGGTGTGATATAATATGAGCTGCTAAAGGCGGGGTTAACCATCAATGGACAACGCTACCGAACACAATCAATCCGTTTGAAGAGAGCAGTCGCCGAAAAACGCCCGGAATATGCGACCAGGCACGAGGCGATAATTTTCCATCATGACAGCGCTCGGCCCCTCGTTGCTATTCCGGTTGAGAACTATTTGGAAAACAGTGGATGAGAAGTTTTACCCCCAGACCTCACGAATTAAGTTATAGACGCAATATGTTGCACCCGAAAGGGGCGCTAATTGCGTTCCATTACGCAATGCACACGAGTGCATATTTTGGATACGTAATTTGGGACGGAGTAGCTTGCATGTAAGAAAAGCTAAGATAAACAGAGCACCGGGTAAAAATATGAATGTTTCCAGAACGCAACAAACAATTTCCTCGAAAAAGTTCCTGCATCTCTAAACCGTATAACAACGAAGCTACGGTACCTGAGCAATTTGTAGCGGCATTAAAGAGCTCATATCAGTTGTTGCATTTTCATTCCGTTCCGCCGACGTCATTTCGGCCATCGATGAAGAACATCATGTTACAGGCACGTGCCGGTAACAATCTCTCCACATTAACGATTAAAGAAAACCTTTGTAATTTTGTATTTAAATCAATTATGAAGAATAAATATTCATTTTGGAGTAAGGGAAGTGTTTTCTGCTTCAAATTCCACGCATCTGTAATATTTCCAATGTACAAGACAGGAGATCAAAATGTTGCAGCAAATTATAGAAAAATATGTTAAATGAACACGATGGCAACGATGGCAACACTTGATTGCTAAACTCCAGACTTACGAAGTGGGTTGAGGAAAATAAAACGTTAAGCAATTTTCAAGCAGGCTTCAGAGAGGGTTGCTCTAATGTACACTAAATATTCAAACGCCCAAGGCTACCTAAATGGAGCAAGAAATTATATGCCGTTTCCATCGACTTTCATTTGACACGATCAACAGAGATTGTCTTT
Source organism: Eristalis tenax (assembly GCA_905231855.2). Lineage (NCBI taxonomy): Eukaryota > Metazoa > Arthropoda > Insecta > Diptera > Syrphidae > Eristalis > Eristalis tenax. Next base: position 25,058,601 of record HG993126.1, read on the forward strand.
TTTTTTTTGTAAACTATAGTAAGTGTGTGTCTCATCAAAGTTGTGGGTTGGTGCGTCGACCCACACACACTTGAGTCTAAGTGTTACAGTATCCTGTCACAAATGTAGCACATGCAATAAAAGGCGACAAGTGCGATATAATGCACATGCGATCGCCGCGAACCCTCTGACACATGTTTATTGAGGTCACTTCCTCAATAAGTTTCATTCTGAAGTAATGATGTAGGATAAGTTAGTCTTAAGATAGATCTCAAACAGTGCGTGAGTCTTAAGAAAGATCAAAAAGGACACGCATGATCTAAAGATAGTTTTAATCGCGAAAGTAGTGAAGTACAAATAACATAAATAAAGTTTCAAATATATTTTTGTAAACAAGCAGTCCAAGCCCGTAATTAAGTCTCTGACCAATGTCACTTTCAACTCAAAAATATCCCTTAATTGCCGAATGTCTTGTAAGGAGATGCCTGATCATTTCAATGTAGACCTCATGTAGGGACACTGTGACATACCGGGAAATTGCAAAGTCGATGAACTCGATAGGTGGGGCACAACCTCTTCTCTATCCATCCCATGCTTGATGCGCAAGCAAAATGGATTAAGCCAGAGGACAATACTGCTGCTATACAAGCAGCTTAACGTACCACTTCCCAATCTGACACACCATCTCTAAGACCAGCATGACGAAGCTCGCAATTTTCAAAAGAAAAATGCTGCGAATATGTACCGGACTGAAGTTCGCCAAAGGCACCACAGCAACAATAGGCTTTACGACCACGCGCACACATCATCCCAATGCCACCGTACATGGTGACACTGTTCAGAAAGCAGCTACTAAACATCAACAACCATCCTAACGAGGAAATCAGGAACTTGAGAAACTTAATCCCCGCACCACGCAAACCACAACGCGTTAAATCTGCTAAACGAGCAGAACTTTCCAACAAAGTCGAACAATGAGCTGCATGGATTCTACCAGAGAAGCGATAGCCATCACCATCGAGGCTAAGTCGGCTAACACATCACCACCCCATCCCAAAAGGACCACCATGGACACACGGACTTGAACAACCCGATGTAAGCACCAGCCATTGTAGGACATACAAAAAAACAATAAACCGACAATAAATGTTAAATATATTTATAAAACAAAGAACATCAGTTGGGCCCCTCTTGTTGAGCCAACGCCCTCACTCTTAGTTTGTAATTCTAGTTGTAATCTCAATTGTAAATTTTTAAATCGCGTTTAAAAAAACCTCTCTCTTCTCAAGATGTTCAAAATTAGAACAACCAACTCGAAACGGCTAAAAGGCCTGCGTTCAAACGAAGAAAATGTGGCCAGCAGCAAGTCTGAAACGGTAACTGCATCTGCTACTCCGTCTACTAACTCAGACTAAGCGGACTAACTCAGACAGCACTCAGGACGCTCATCAGCGTCATAACCGGGCACTGTACAATTGGCATACACTCCCACAGGATGGGTGTTGATTTTAGCGGATGCTGCATGGATGAAGAGGAGGTGGAAACCGCGAATCACCTCCTACTCACATCTAGGAACTATCCAATAGTCTCAACAAAATAAATGGCATCATTTTGACCCGACTAAACCGTTTTGCCACAAGCACTGGTCCCATGCTTAATAGTAGTCAATGTGGCATACTTTGCCCTAAGTGTGACTTCCTTCTGCGGCCAGCCACTCCTACCTAACCTAAACTGGTACCAAATGACATTGCAGGCTTTCGGACGCCCTCTAAAACCTCCCGAAAGTAAACTGTTGTAAATTTAACATTCACTCACTAAGCACTGAAATTAAAGTCATGTCCTTGCTGCATTTAGATTAATTTCCTCAGATTTTCTCGTTTACAGTGGATCCAAGCTGCGAATCAGCATAAAACGCAAAACGCACAGAAGTCCACAATATGATTGCGCCGGACACCTTTCACAACGATCTCAGCATTATCTCCGCAAATCCGTCGACATAAAGCCGACCTGAGCACAGTCTATCGGCGGCGCGTTCTTTTCAAATGCAAATCGTATTCCCTGGAGTAAGCCCCCCGCCCTTTTTAATGCATCCTAAGGTGGTTTGATGATCTGTAAAAATCATTAAGTGAGATTTTGAGATTTTACGACCAAAAGGCGTACTTGCAGGCGAACCAAACAAAGGGAAACGGCAAAATTCCATCCACAGCGACACACAACAGCCGACCATTCCCTCCGACAGTGAACAGAAGAGTTATTGCCTTTAGATGATTTACTGTCGAGAGTTAAATTTTCACGACGTCGCGACAATCAAAAGGATCATCGTTTATTAACTTTCAAAGAGCTGGCTGGCAACTGCCCACCTACTCAAGGGGACACCCAAAGGACACAACGCTACAACTTATCATTAAAATATGCAAGCAACGTGCCAATAAGCTTACGGCCGCGTCTGTTTGTAAGAATAGAAGTTTCGAGTATGGTCTTGTTTTCAAATGAAGAGTTGCCACGGCGGCGATTGGTTGCGCATCGGTGGGCATCACTGGTGCACAGCGTCTTCAAGGATTGCAAACGTACTGCCACTGGTGCGTACCCGGGATCACACAGAGAACTGATACGGATTCGTAATGATTACCAAAATGGATCCGAGGACACATTGGGCACGAATGTGGACGGTGAATACGTAACGAGCAAGGTATCACCTCAAGCACTGCACACACGGCATGATGATGACATGCTACACATCAGCCCCCAGTGGGTGGCTGTTGGGGCATGGGTGTCTGCGGAGCCATCCAATGCACTTCTAGTTGATGATTATGAACGTAATAATAATAATAATGCAGGATGGCATTCCCTCTGCCATGAAAGGACGAGCAACAGCACCGGCATCGGCATTTGTTGCTAGTGCCTTGCCTCGTTCTTTTTCATCATTCGAAGTGATTTCCCCAAGTGGATTTGAATGCTGCAAGGATTTTACTAAGGCGATTGCTGTTTGTCGGTACGTTTAGTCAGTGTGTGTGTGTATGAGAGAGAGACTCAGATGGAGCTTGAGCCACTCACTGCTGCCGTGGGAATACGAAACGTCACCCAAGCGACACAGCCACTAGGGTGCCGTACGTACACTTGTACGTAGACTCTGTTTGAGTGTGCCGACTGCACAAGGATCTCCCGTCGTCTCTGAATCTCCTGATCCGATGCAATTTTCCTCGTCTATTAGTCGATGGATGACGTGGCATGGGGAATGCGGCACTGCCTTCAAGGAGAGTGAACCATCCAGCCTTCGGGAGCGGAAGAAGGTGGGCTTAATCATGAGAATTTACTTGTAATAATGTAATAACATTTCCGACATGAACACTTCTGCAGCAAAGTGATTGCACGGAATGAATTATGTGTGCGTGTGGCCGTGCGGGCGTGTGGGCGGCAGATGGATGGGCTGAGGTGGACTGCGGACGGTGAATGAGAAACAATTTACCAATATGTTTTCTTAATTGCGTCTCTTCATGGACATTATGGGCAAGGAATGGCAAGGCGATTACGTATATTTATGAGCATCTCAAGAGGTTGTGGAATCCGTTTAACTTAAACCGGCTTTTCGAACTGGGGCCGACTACGCTTGTAGTTGATTGTGTTGCCCAGATTGAGTATTGGGTGTTTTATTCAATTCAGTGGAGAAGTAATCAGCAGTTACCCGAAGGATTTAAATTTAATTTGTCTTAGATGGAACAAAGCCCTGAGGTGGGGATTGCTGTTCCGACTTCAGAATGTGCTCAATAAACACGAGTGTATGTGGATCGATGTGGGGATCCTTAATGTGGCTTAGGCAGGGCGGGGTAAAGGGCTTGGTTTCCATGGTGATAGATTTTGATTTGTATATAGTATCGGCTTTCCTCTTTTTTTTTTTTTGAGTGCCCATCCATGGGAATCGACACATAACCTCAGAGTTGTCAAGGGGACCTCAACCCATGGTTCAATTACTGGCCAGAGATACGTGTTTGTTGAGTCAGACGTCTGTCACTGAGTGTTGCCGGTAACGATAGTAAATGTCTGGTCATCTAAGGTTTTAATACAAGCACATCCTTGAGCCTCCTTTTATCCAATCTGTCAATGTCCATTACGTACCCGTACATGATTCACCCTTCATTGACCTTAGGCCTTGAACTCTAGTAACTAATGTCCCTTCTTTAATGTAGTCTATTAGTTTTCAGGAAAATGTATGAAGTTCTCAAATAATTGTCTGTCCAAGTATCTGATGTAAGTCCAGGATTATTCCCAGGTATTATTTCGTCTTTTATTTTTCGTAAATAGATTTTTGTATATTTCGTGGGTTTGTTGTAGAGTGTGGCAACAACTTTTCAGTATCCACATATTCGCAGTATTTTGCGCCTAATCCTAAATCTTTCACAATTTTAAATGGTCGGCAATGGACAGTCCGCTTTGTTACAACACGTACAGACAACACAGAAAAGAGACTGACACTGGGGGAAACAGAAGGCAAGCAAAATAGTTGTCTTCTGCTTCCCCCAATGCCAGTCTCTTCTCTTTGTAATCATAAATAGCACTTAAGTTTAACTAGGTTCTATATACAATCAATTTTAAAAACACTAAAACACTTTCTCCAATCTAATAAACTTGGAATTTGAACGCCAAAGATATCCCCGACTTAACTTTAGCCTCTTTTGTTGTTGATCTCGCCATTTATTATTTTTGTTTTCAGTGGGAGAATTCAGTATCATGATGGTGCTGGCCATAGAAATGTTCGTATCGTTTGTTGGGTCCTTGTTTAAGATTAACCACTGTAACTGGTCTCCAAAATAAAATCAACTTACATTATTTCATCACCATCATCACCATCATCTTCTGACCCGCATGCTCCACTAAAAAGATCCAGGCAACTAGATTCTCCGCCGTCGACTCTAACTCATCAGGAGCTATGCCCAAGCGTAACCAGGACTTGGTCCAGCCATCTCGTCCTGGGTCTACCAAGCGGTCGCCTACCTCTGGAATTGCATTCAACGCCCGCCTCTGGAGTCGTGATTAAGTGGACATTCGTGCCACGTCACCAAACCACCGAAGCATAGCCCTCTCCGTTCGAAGAAGAAACTGCTCAATGTTGAGTTCATAGCGCATTTTGGTGCTTCTCACCCGGTGAGTAATTATCACAACAGCACGGAGAAATCTCATCTGAGCATTCCCAATCTTATTCTTCCGGTCATTACCCAAATTTGATGACCATAGGTGAGAGTTGGAACAAATATTGAGTTGAAAACTGCTAACTTGGCTTTGGCACCAAGCTCAGCCTCCCTGATTACAGATCTACCAAGCTGTTTCAAAATTGACCCAGTCTGACCAATCCTGCAGGAAAGCTCAGCATTACTCCTGCCATCACTCGTGAAAAAGACCCCCTCTCCACCTGCTTCAATGGGACTCCACTAACCTGTAGTGCATTGAACAGGCGTTCTGGAGATGACCATAACCTCCGATTTGTCCACATTGATCTTCATTCCATCATCAGCTCATACGGCCACAAACCTATCGAGTGCGCGCTGGAGTTCCGTCTGGGAATATGTGAGAATCACTAACTCATCTGAAAAATGAATAGAATGTGAAATATTCCTCGCCTCGGCTGCGCCGCAACATCCAGTCCATATATACAATGAAAAAGAGAGGTGACAAGACGCACCCTTGGCGAAGTCCAACGCCCACGGTCAAAGGTGTTGATTTAGCACCGTTGACCCGAACACAGCTGCTACAGTTTGTGTATAGTGACTGAATGGCCCTCAGAAGAGGACCTTCAATCCCATACTCCTGCAGAAGACTCCAGAGTTTACCTCGAAGAACTCGGTCGTACGCCTTTTCCAAATCCACAAAACAACTAATGGGCAATATGGGTTTGGCCTCTCATGCATTTTCAATGAAGGCATCCATTGTACTCAGTGTACTCAGTTTATTTCCTGTTGGAATATATGGCAAAGCCATAGACTTGCTTCATTTGACTAAAAGTGCAATCAATTGGATCAATTGGAGGCTTGCTGTACGTTAGAGGCATGAACAGGGTCAAAAGCGGATGGAGTAGTCCTTCATTTCTTCGAGATATGCAACCCTTGGACCTTTCTGCTTTACATCATTTGGAGGAGATGATTATAATACCTAGTGTGGCTCTTACGATTGGATGGCGCAAATGGTTAAGTGCCTGCCCTTGGTTAGTGGGGTCCCTGGTTTGAATCCCAGAGAAAGCAGAGTTAATACGCTTTTATCTGGTTTACAAATCCGGTCCGTTGTGATCAAATTAGAGGCACTATCACTGGAATGGTCGATCGGTGGTAGTAGTCATTGTGCTTTTGAAGTCACTGGCACAGCCCCCTTCCCTACCCTATCTAGTCTGAGTTCTACTCATCCAAAGTCTAAGGTGGCTGGCCCTTGTATACATCAAGCTGAAGAACGACAACGGCCGAATAGTCTTAGATCTTAGATTAGCACTTCAATGCCTATAACTTCGTTAATTTTGATTTATCACTGAAGACATCCAGAGCAGCAGGGTGTCTGGTGAACGGGTGTTGTATGGTATGTTTGCCTCGGCATCTTGGCAGTATGGAGTGTCCTTCGCAATACGATTTTTTTTGATTGAGTCTGAGTGTAACTGACTATCGCAGCGTTACCCTGGTACAAGTCGCAGTGTTCCCGCTAATCTTCTTGAGGTTTTCCTTTGCCCATCATGTAAGTACTAACTTATGGTGTATCATAACTTATCGAGATCTAAAAATTGCCGCATGCATCCATTGAACCAGTCTTGATTAGATTCAGCATCTGGGTTAAAGAGTTTTCCTACAAGTGATCTGTCCAACCAATACCTTCCTTAAACCCTCTACATTCGAAGTCGAATGTAAATGTGAAAATATTGCAATTCCGAAAGTAGGTTCAGTCCTGGCTGAAATGATTCATAATTTCGGTCCGTGATGTGCATAAGTATTCTCACGAACATCTAAACAGCTACTAGGGATCTGAAATCGATCTCGATAAACTCCAAAGACTGTCGTTCGTGTGTGGATAATAATTATCAAAGGCCACTAAGAAATTCCTCGAAACTTTTAAGAGGACATGTATCCAGGCTGGCAGCAGCCACTTTGATATTGCTGTGCTCAACACAGTGTATTTTCAACAGCTAAACTGGTCCATGTTTTGTTTGAATAAGGAACCCTCTTGTATGAATGAAACCAAACAGTGTATTTTGATTGAGGTTATCGAATGGTGTACAGTAATTGGCTATTCGAATTTGATACTCTTCCGCACAGTATTCCTACTCATACCATTGTCATGAATAGGGTACACTGAGTTCGATCAGTCTTCTTCCTTGCAAAAGCAAGGTTTTGAAAAGATAGTCATTCGAGTTCTGAAACAATGGGTAGAGGAAAATAAAATGATACCGGACAACCAGTTCGGTTTCAGGGCGGGGCACGAAATCATACATGCCGCGTCCACACTGGTGTCCGACATTCAGTGGAGTAAAGGGAAAAAACAGTGCTTGATTGACTTGGAGAAAGCGTTCGACACCGTTTGGTTGAAGGGCCTCTTCCCCATGCTGGTCAGGCTCGGCATAAGTAAACCATTACTATACATGACATATGATATGAGGACAGGAAGAAAGTTTATCGTGAAAAGTGGCGACGCAACTTCTACCACGGTCTTTGACATTAAAAACGGCCTGCAACAGGGGGCTATTGGTTCGCCGATCTTGTTCTCAATATTCACCGCAGAACTTATAGGTTCCATGCCGCACTTAATTGCGTACGCGGACGACCTAGTGGCGTACAGATCAGGTCCGAAGGTCGAGGTTATAAATATCTTGATGCAGCGTGACTTCGAAAAAATTCAGCTATCTTGCGACGACAGAAGCTGGTTATCAACTTCCTGAAGTGTGAAACTACACTTTTCAGGACCCCGCTGTACATGGCTTCGCGGGATACTCGCCTAATCTGCAGAGCACTTCCTCTGTTACTGTCTTTGCTCGGATCAGGTGACAGGTCTTTGATGCTGAAGTGGTGAGAGCTGATGTTGAAGGCTGCTCATCACAGAAGCACCTGGTGGTCTACAGCAAAAGTAGATTGCTGCCTGGCAGCACAATGGACCAGTTTTTTAGTCTGAGTGCTCCAGTGCTGTGTTAAAACCTGTTTCTCGAGCGTTTCAAACTACACACGTGATCTTGGAAAAACACTCAACTTACTGTAGCCAGGTTTGACAGTTTGACTTTTCTGATAGCTTTTCTTAAGTCTGCATATTTTGCCGAATTGTAAAAGAAATACCATGTTTTGGAGTCAAATATCCCACAGTACAATGTCGGGAAGCCGTGAATTCGAAGACTTAACCCCGGCACCATACTGCCCATGCGCTATAGCTTGGCCTAGCCACCTTCAATTCTTGAGTAAGCTGAACTCTATATGACTTTAGATGATAGAACATAGATGACTTTAGATTCATAGAACAAAACGAATTGCTGTATTCGGCGTGATCTTTGTGCGATTGGGTGCATTTCATATCTTTCACTTCTTCTTCTTTGTGCGGCCCCACAGTTCAAAGGTCCGGTGGCTAAGCCCCTGGCGCAGTCTCTGGTAAGCTGACTTCAGTCAGGCACACCAAGTTGTTGAGCTCTTACTCCACATCAGCTCATACTCCACATCTTACTCTACATCGTCTGGTGAGTGGTCTTACAGGTTTGAAGTCAAAGACTATGTTCATTAGTTCTAGTAGAAGGCAGGCTAGGCTTTTGATTCTGCACATCACGTGCAGTTCGTCTCTAAGTCGTCTCAGCCAGATGCAAACAGGACCAAAATCATTTCAAGCTCCCCAGACACCTAGAAATCACATTTCCACTCATTTAAAACATTCCTTCAAATGACCATAGATTCCGCACAAACGACCTCCAGTCACCACAATCCGTGCAATCCGCTCCGAACAGTAATTAAATGAAATGGAATTACTAGCGACGTATCATAACTTATCGAGATCTAAAAATTGCCGCATGCATCCATTGAACCAGTCTTGATTAGATTCAGCATCTGGGTTAAAGAGTTTTCCTACAAGTGATCTGTCCAACCAATACCTTCCTTAAACCCTCTACATTCGAAGTCGAATGTAAATGTGAAAATATTGCAATTCCGAAAGTAGGTTCAGTCCTGGCTGAAATGATTCATAATTTCGGTCCGTGATGTGCATAAGTATTCTCACGAACATCTAAACAGCTACTAGGGATCTGAAATCGATCTCGATAAACTCCAAAGACTGTCGTTCGTGTGTGGATAATAATTATCAAAGGCCACTAAGAAATTCCTCGAAACTTTTAAGAGGACATGTATCCAGGCTGGCAGCAGCCACTTTGATATTGCTGTGCTCAACACAGTGTATTTTCAACAGCTAAACTGGTCCATGTTTTGTTTGAATAAGGAACCCTCTTGTATGAATGAAACCAAACAGTGTATTTTGATTGAGGTTATCGAATGGTGTACAGTAATTGGCTATTCGAATTTGATACTCTTCCGCACAGTATTCCTACTCATACCATTGTCATGAATAGGGTACACTGAGTTCGATCAGTCTTCTTCCTTGCAAAAGCAAGGTTTTGAAAAGATAGTCATTCGAGTTCTGAAACAATGGGTAGAGGAAAATAAAATGATACCGGACAACCAGTTCGGTTTCAGGGCGGGGCACGAAATCATACATGCCGCGTCCACACTGGTGTCCGACATTCAGTGGAGTAAAGGGAAAAAACAGTGCTTGATTGACTTGGAGAAAGCGTTCGACACCGTTTGGTTGAAGGGCCTCTTCCCCATGCTGGTCAGGCTCGGCATAAGTAAACCATTACTATACATGACATATGATATGAGGACAGGAAGAAAGTTTATCGTGAAAAGTGGCGACGCAACTTCTACCACGGTCTTTGACATTAAAAACGGCCTGCAACAGGGGGCTATTGGTTCGCCGATCTTGTTCTCAATATTCACCGCAGAACTTATAGGTTCCATGCCGCACTTAATTGCGTACGCGGACGACCTAGTGGCGTACAGATCAGGTCCGAAGGTCGAGGTTATAAATATCTTGATGCAGCGTGACTTCGAAAAAATTCAGCTATCTTGCGACGACAGAAGCTGGTTATCAACTTCCTGAAGTGTGAAACTACACTTTTCAGGACCCCGCTGTACATGGCTTCGCGGGATACTCGCCTAATCTGCAGAGCACTTCCTCTGTTACTGTCTTTGCTCGGATCAGGTGACAGGTCTTTGATGCTGAAGTGGTGAGAGCTGATGTTGAAGGCTGCTCATCACAGAAGCACCTGGTGGTCTACAGCAAAAGTAGATTGCTGCCTGGCAGCACAATGGACCAGTTTTTTAGTCTGAGTGCTCCAGTGCTGTGTTAAAACCTGTTTCTCGAGCGTTTCAAACTACACACGTGATCTTGGAAAAACACTCAACTTACTGTAGCCAGGTTTGACAGTTTGACTTTTCTGATAGCTTTTCTTAAGTCTGCATATTTTGCCGAATTGTAAAAGAAATACCATGTTTTGGAGTCAAATATCCCACAGTACAATGTCGGGAAGCCGTGAATTCGAAGACTTAACCCCGGCACCATACTGCCCATGCGCTATAGCTTGGCCTAGCCACCTTCAATTCTTGAGTAAGCTGAACTCTATATGACTTTAGATGATAGAACATAGATGACTTTAGATTCATAGAACAAAACGAATTGCTGTATTCGGCGTGATCTTTGTGCGATTGGGTGCATTTCATATCTTTCACTTCTTCTTCTTTGTGCGGCCCCACAGTTCAAAGGTCCGGTGGCTAAGCCCCTGGCGCAGTCTCTGGTAAGCTGACTTCAGTCAGGCACACCAAGTTGTTGAGCTCTTACTCCACATCAGCTCATACTCCACATCTTACTCTACATCGTCTGGTGAGTGGTCTTACAGGTTTGAAGTCAAAGACTATGTTCATTAGTTCTAGTAGAAGGCAGGCTAGGCTTTTGATTCTGCACATCACGTGCAGTTCGTCTCTAAGTCGTCTCAGCCAGATGCAAACAGGACCAAAATCATTTCCGAAAGACAAATGGCTTCTTTTCAGATTGTCGATGCCTCTGCGCCATAGGACATGACTACGACGATCAATGTCTTGTATTAAGTTAGCTCAATCTTCCAGAGGAGATTCTGCACGTGATCTACAAGATCACTGCCTCGATTTTTAACAACCTGTTGTGACGCTCTGTCCAAGACCTCGATGATGTACATCCATTCTGGAGAGCAGCATACACTCCGTTTCTCTCGCAGTCACTGTCATTACTAAGAAACACTTCAAAGTCCTTTCAATCCCGGCAGTGTCATCCACGTAATCTAACATCTGGATGGACTTCTGGAAGATAGCGGGTCTAGTGCTGGAGTATGTGTCTTACACGAACAATATTCTCCAGAAGAAGATTCTCCATTCGACGAATTGTTGAATTTTGACAGGTGATTGCAAAGTTCGTCTGTGTGCAAGATGCCATGCGCCTTCGCCTTCTGTTGTGGACTGACTGGAGGAACAAAACTACGTGGAGCTGCACCCCATTCAACAAGCCTCACAAGCTAGCGCGATCTCACTGGCCCCTAGCACAGACAAAGTAGGTTGAGGTGTTTCTCCACGCATGTGGACCAGGCAGGTCCTGGGCAGAGTTTAAAATGTCCTCAGCTCAATGAGAGCATTCGTTGGCGCTAGAATCATTATTTTACTGACCCGCGAGTAACTCAAGGTTCTCCGAGAACAATTCAAGAAACTTTAGCACCCTCCACCATACCAAGAGAAAATCTCCAATTCTAAGCACAGATTAAATTGACCAAGCTCCCCAGACACCTAGAAATCACATTTCCACTCATTTAAAACATTCCTTCAAATGACCATAGATTCCGCACAAACGACCTCCAGTCACCACAATCCGTGCAATCCGCTCCGAACAGTAATTAAATGAAATGGAATTACTAGCGACAATTGAATCAGCAGAAACTCCAGAAACGCCAACTTCTTCGACTTCTTTGATTCCTTTGACTCGACCCGCCATTGAGCGGAATCCTCTCAAGTAACAACAGCAGAGGCATGCCACCACCATCTTGCAGGTCATGTTCTCTCGCTCTCTCTCTCTCTTTCTCATTTGATTTCAATTAATTTACGAACTTATGTCCCGCTGCCCTCCCACCCCCTCTCTCTCCCGTCACCACTGGCTTTGTCCATTATTTGTACAATACTCGCGCACACCATTGTACAGAAGTTAGCTACACACCCACTCCAGCACAAAAGTAACTACAAGCTCTTCAGAAAGAAAAACGAGGCATTATCCTAGCAGCAGTCTTCGCCGCTGTCAGTCGGCCACAATGAGGAGATTAGCAGCAGCCCATACGTTATAACCAGAACCCCTCGGCAAAGGGGTACAGGCACATTAAGTATCTGCAATTTCTTTTCATCCTTCAACCCACTCGAGCGATCCTTTTTGTTTTCTTCTTTTTTTTGTCTCGTTCCTTAATTAAATAGCTTTCGAAAGTATCTCATAATTTTGTAACCCAGTTTTTCGGGAGAGACTTTATGTCACTTTTCCCTCTCACCTCGCGTCACCTCACCGCATTCACGGTCCATTCTCCTGGGTGTAGCGAGCTCAAATGCACTCCACTCTGCTGTATCCCGTGAAGGACGACGGCGAACAAAGGGAAATAGGGGGGAGCAAAAGAAAATGAAACAACCAACGCGCGAACCAAGGAAGAATGGCGAAATCCAACAAGAACCGGTCTCCAAGGGTGGAACCCTAGGTAACAAGACTTCTCATTGTCTATTCTGATGTCTGTTGGTGCTTCGTCGTCGACCGGTGTAGCGTGATGTCCTTGCCGAAGCGCTCTTTATAAACGAACACGTTGGCACAGAACTTAAACTCAAAAAAAAAACCACCAACAAAAAATGAAACAAAATAAGCGAGCAAAAGAAAAGGAGTTGTAAAGTTGATTTAAGTAGTGCAGTTAAATTTTAAGCCTGACATAATTAAGGTGAATTGCCCGAGGAGACTGAGCGAGGGGAGAGGGAGGGTGGGCGCCAATGAGGTCACGGAGCTGGAGGTACGCTCTACTTGACTGTTTGCATATCACTGTGCGCACCGCTTTAGTCTCCTCTACAATGTGCTGTCAGTCTTGAGGGAATCCTTTAATATTTGACACGGTAATTGATATCAATGAGCCAACGGCTAAGGCGGAGCACTGAACAGGAACAGCTGAACAGTAGTGTGTTGTGGCCTTCAAGTGAAACTGTATTTGCTTAAGCCTAATGGAAGAGGACCGTCCTGGGACGTCGTTTCCCATTGTGCCTCTGTTCTTCGAGTAATTGGCTCATTTATCAAGCCGACGGGGCGCCTGGGCGCGTTGCTATGGCGATCATCTGGAAATGATTGACGTTAATATTTACGGGAGACATCATCATCTATTCAGAATCCTTCCGCGAAGAGCTATGTAACCGCCTGGCGGCTGCAATGGCGACTGGGATTCGAAGAAGACATTAAACCTGAGATTCAACTAATAAAAGGCAGGAACAACAAGGCTCTCTTGACGCAATGTCACTGGAAAATCGAACACCCTCCACTTTGTACCTGACGCTATATTCTAGGAATCGTCATTAAAAAATCGATCAACTACAGGGAATGGCAGTACTTGTGTATATCGAGGGTGTTTTTAGAAATGTTTACCCGTTTGCGGTCACTAGAGACTAGGGGGCTCTTGGAAATTGGTATCGGACCGGCACGGTTTGCGAGAAGGGAAGCAGAGGCACTCCACGAACCGGCGCGGCCTCTTGTCTCCTCTTCTTTCGAACCAAGTGCTCAATGAACTGCTTTATTCACGTGAAGACCGAGGGTGCAGGTTGATGATCGTCTTTTGTAAACATTCTTATGTTTTTTGAGGGATCACATTGAAATGTCCTTTACGACTGACAGTGGCTTTGAGCACGAGAAACAAAGACTGTGAGAAACCGAAGCTGCAGTTGGCTTAGGCCGCCATTCTTCCTCCAACTAATTAATATGAGATGGGCATTTGGCAAGCAAACGTTGGGCACTCCAACTATGTATGGCACACTGGATCTATGTCGCCATAGTTTCCTTACTTGCCAAGCCATCTACCCATGGAGGGTTTGGGCCTGAGCAATATGCACCTTCCACAAGGCTCAACACGCTCTGACACGCTGCATCCAGCCGTCAGGATCAAGCTGTCTTGGGTACGCGATGACAAGGTCCTTATGGACTTGGCGCATTTTGGAGAAAGCTGCGCACCAAAACATCGAAAATAAAAGAGAATGTTGCTTTATTCTTAAATGTACTGTCAATCCCCTCTCAACTAGGTCCCTACTCCTCAACATAAGCATTCTTGCAGGTGTCCTTGTTGGGCACTGTCTTCTGGGAGAGCATGGTAGGAGGCTGGGTGCTCTTTCTGTAGAAGTTACATGGACGAGGAGGACGAACTGAGAGCATTTCACTCCGTTGGCACATGCTGGTTTCTCAAACCAATTGATTCTGCGTGGCAGCACCAAGGACATGCGGAAGTAAGCGGACTCTTTAAGCCAGGACTACCTAACCAAACTCAAGCTGCGGCCTGCGATGCCCACAAACATGTGCTGTTCTCCACTATCCTCTCACTTTCACAACACCAGTCCCGACCGACAGAAACCAACCAACAATGCCTCCAACCGAATCACAGGAGCAATTACTCTGTCGCCACTCTCCTTATGTTCGTCACTTGATGATAATTCCACTATGCATGCAGATATTATTTATGATTCCCGTCACACTCTGACAACCGATGACAAATTGCAACATGCCACTCCGCCCGCTGTAATTTATTCGTCGACAGAAAAAGAACGAACATGTCGCGCGCTCCTCTGTATGCTTGCAAGTTTTTTTTCCCCCCATTTACCAAATCGATTTCATAATTCCTCGGTAATTCCTTCCTGCAAGGCAGCCAAGCTGTATGACGACAATTTTCCATTTTATCCGTCTATTCCCTCTGTGTGCATTCCTTAAATGGTCGCCGGAGGGGAAACAACGGCGTTGCTATTCCCGATATGATGGCATAGCGCCAGGCACATAACCTTGCTATTGACTCCCCACATCGCATCGCACTCGTACTCATTTTTAGCACCCAGCCTCGTTCGCCACCGCCACCGGGAAATGTCTATTGCCATTCGATTCGGAGGCATGGTTGCGGGTCTATTTGATGTGCGCCAATTATTTATGATCACATGTATCTGGTGCAAGCGCAAAACCGCAGCGGAGTTGTGTGAGTTTTATGATAACTTTTGGCAAATGATGCGTTTTTGGAGCGAGTCTCTAATCGACCGCGATCAAATTTAAAGCACTTGTGCTGAGAAAATTTTGCGGAGAGTAGTAGCGTCTTGTGCAACAGTTTTTTGTATTAACTGCTTTTGGTGGTTCTTGGTTTGGCACAGGCAATGACTGCCGATGCATGTGAAGCAGAGAAAATGGACTGCTAATGGGACATAAATGTTGGCAAGTTCAACTATTGCTGTCTGCAGCTGGAACGGGGATGATCCAATGATTAATTTAAATGCTGGTGATTGAGAGGTGGCGTTTTGGTAGTGTCACTAAAACCACCTCGGTTGGAATCTTTCAGTTTATTCCCCCTCGGAATTACCGCTAGGTTCGAGTTTTTTGCTTCGGCAAGAGGTGTTCAGCGAATTCGAGTTTCGCCGCCGTTCTAAATTCCTTAGATCGCATGTACTGCTGCATCACTCACAGCAGCCCAAAGATCTTCGGATTTCAATACATAGTGAACTATATTTTCTGGTGTTGGCCGTTCACCAAATTATTCAGCTCGTTCGTCGTTATAGCGATCACATTCGAAGAAAACGTGCTCCTCGTTCTCACAGGACGCTTGAATAGATATTTCCGGAAACAACCTTGACCCGTCAAGAACTGTGTAAGATCATAATTCCGTTCGTCGTGTTTTCGATTTACCCAACTACGAGTCCTTGGGATAAGTCGGTACGTCCATCTCCCTTCTTTGGGACTCGTTCCATTGTTGTTGTCACGTGGAGACTCATGCTGATCTATAGCTTGCGCGTCGGTAGTGGGTACCTAGTCGAAAACTTTAAATTTCTTCGACGATTTTGTGTAACTGATGTAGGATGATGTCATTTGACATCACCCCGTGCGTCGTCATTCCCGTTCGTCTCTTCTCTATAGTTCATGAGAGGTTATCAGGCCGAACAAAAAACACGATGTTTTGCTAGCTCTCTATTTCAGGACAGGACTCGTCAAAAAACACGATGTCTTGCTAGCTCTCTATTTCAGACAGGACCCGTTTTCAACTCGTCTAAAACGGCAGTTTCCTTCTTTGTATCGTTCCGAGGACTCGACGTGGAACAATTTCTGGTCGGAGACAAGTTATCAACTAGGCTGTAGTTGATTCCGCAGACCTCTGTCTTTTATTACCATTTTTTTCCATAAATTTGAATTGATCAAGAATATACGGACCTGGTCGGAATCGGAAGAATTTATTTTCGCTCATATGAAATTTACTCATCTGCCATACAAATACACAATCGTACCAAGGCTGGGCAAGATAATGTCTTGCACAAAAATGCATACGCTTTCCAAAGAGACACAAACGCAGAGGAGTTGAGGAAACGGGAAGAAATAAATCTTGCGCGTTTAGCTCAATTGATTCCATCTCGAAATAATAAACTCAGTTCTCTGTTCGCATGGGATCGTTTGAGCGATTTATTTCTGCCCGTTTCGCTCAAATTCTCTGCGATTGTGTGTCTTTTGGAATTACTTGCTTGTGCGTGAAGAGGTATGGTGTTAGGTGCTTAAGAGTTTAGAATTGAGTTTATTAGTTTGCAATCTGGAAGCGACTAATGGTACAACAAATCAGGAATGGGGCGCCAATAGTCGGGCTTGCACAGGGCGCTCATTTGACTCGGGCCGGCCCTGTTCATAAGTCGGATTTGAAGGAATTTTGCTTTGTATTATTCCATAAAATAAACAATATAATAGAAAAAATGGGTTTACTTCAATGAAAAAGGAATTCTAATCTGTCCCACTAATTAAACTAAAGCTCTCGCTCTCTTTAATCTACGCCCAGAGTTACATGTATCCCTCAACACAAATGCTTGGAGACAAACATGTTTACCCGAAATCAACATCAGCAAGCGTCCCAATAAAGTACGACAGCATTGGTAAGCCTTGGTCCACTATCCACATACAACTCAGCATGGTAACAGAACACAGTCCAACCAATGCTGTGAGTCAATGCTTCAGCCGCTTGCATGTTGTTCCCCAGCTATGGTACTGTCGCAACCTGCAAGCACTAGGCCACGCTTAGCTTGGCGTGGCTTGGCTTGATGTCCTGTATTTATCGTTTGTTCGTTACTTTCTTTTGTTCTCTGTTCGCTTTTGTTTACGTACTGTTATATTTCTCTGTCCAACGTATGTTTGATGTAAGCTTGAAGAAACTCGTGACTTCACGTGGCAGTTGAAAATAAAACACGTATAAAAAGAGGAAAGTTGAATTTGATTTTTATAAATATTATATTAATAGTGGTTGAATTTCAAGCATGACATGATTTCATGCATGATCTGATTTGCTTCAGAAATGCCTCTGGCAGAGGGCATTTCTTAGCAGTCCCTGAAAGTAGGGACCTCAAACTCAATATTGAGGGCAACCATATACCCGTAAAAGCATCAATTAAGTACTTGGGCATTCATCTCCATGAGCGCTTAAAAATTAACCTTAATGCCAGAAAGGCTCCAAACAAGTCTAAGATCGCTGTGGCAACACTGAAAACCCTAATCAACTCCAGGCTTGTTGAATGTAGAACGAAACTTCTCATCTACAAGACACTAATCCGCCTGGTATGGGTTCCCCATTTGGTTCCCAATTACGCCTAATGTAGACCTTGAGGTCCGAAGATTTGAACGTGCTATTATCGGAAGCTGCATTTCTAAACATTAAAGACCCGGGGGGAAATGGTTTAGTAACACAATCATTTATCAGGAGTCTGGTATAACGCCTTTGCTGGACTATTTTACCAGTCTAAGCTAAAAAGAGGCTCGCTACTCTGCAACATCATGATAACCCAATTCTCGGGAACATTTACGACGAGAATATACACTGGTCAATAAACGACCGTTATTATCCGTCACCGATCAGCTTACTCAATGACAGATCTGACCCCTTTTTTACCACCGCCACTTTTTATAAAAAAAAAAACAAATGCCCCACGCCTACAGAGGGTGAGGGGCTCAACGTCCCTCACCATTTCTTCATACATTTATATATAAAGGGTGATTTTTTCAAAGCTATAGGAAAGTTTTTCAAAAAAAAAACACATACAATTCAGAAAAATGCATGAAATCTTTATTTGAGTCGATAGTACGGTCCATATAATTTAATGTTTGAAGATTATTTCATGCAACTGTTGACCTTGACTGCGCCTCAAATGGTCAATCCGCTTAGTCCAATTTTGGCATACTCTTTCCAACATTCCGGCCGGTATCTCAGGAATAAATGCTTCAATGTTGTCTTCCAATGCGTCAATTGAAGCGGGCTTGTCTGTATAGACATGAACTTCAACATAGCCCCACAAAAAATAGTCTAAAGGCGTTAAATTGCACTATCTAGGCGGCCAATTGACCGGTCCCGAACGTGAAATAAAATGTTCACCGAACTCGCCACTCAATAAGTCCATTGTTGCGCGTGCTGTGTGGCATGTGGCACCGTCTTGTTGAAACCACATGTCATGCAAGTCAAGCCCTTGCGTTTTGGGCAAAAAAAAGTTGGATATCATCTCACGGTAGCGCTCACCATTCACAGTTACGTTACGATTCGCATCATCTTTGAAGAAGTACGGTCCAATGATGCCACCAGCCCATAAACCGCACCAAACTGTGACTTTTTCTGGATGCATTGGTAGCTCTTGCAATGCTTCTGGCTGATATTCACCCCAAAATCGACAATTCTGCTTATTTACGTACCCATTGAGCCAAATTTTGGCTTTGGATTAAACAGACCATAAAATGGAAGAATCGCGCGTTGAACTTTCTTAACAGAGCACGCATTTTGATAATAAAATTCAATAATTTGCAAGCGTTGTTCGTTTGTAAGACGATTCATGGTTAAATTAGAGTTATAGACCAAACTGAAGATGTTTGACAGTGAAACAAAGCACGAAACGTGCGTCAGCTGTTTAAATCCAGTGTTGCCATAGTTCATTGCGAGTTCATAAACTTCAGTCCGCGGCAGCCCAAGATTTGCGTTCATAAATGTAAATAAACTGCAGCGACTGTGCATGAGAGCAGCCGGCAAATGCAATGTGACAGTCAAACTGCGATCAAATTGACAGTGATTCAGGATTGGTTTCCCTGCGGAAAGTGGAATTTTTCATGCGAAAGCGGTTCCTAAGAACATCGTACGAAAATTCCTTTAATTTTTTAAAGAAATTTCTGTTATTTGGAACATGTTTTGACTTTCAATTCTTTTTAGTTAAAAGCATGGCTCTTTTGCTGCGTATTTTGCTACGGTGTCATTATTTAGTAGTTGGTCAGTTTATAATGTTTGTTAAAAAATAAACCTAGTATCGTACTCCTCTTAGACATGATGTAGACTATCATTTTATCAACTCGAATGTCAACCAAACACTTTTTGTGTCGTCCACTGATGTTGCATTTATGAATACTTTTTTGACAACGCCGACCTGCTGCAAACTTGCGCCAGTATTCCTATTCATAAATGCATTGAGGGAATATTTTGTGCAGTGCAGGGGCAACAATGTTGCAATTATGAACTTAACCAACTTTTCAGCAAATCGGCCTAGCGCTGGGTTCAAAATTGTATTTGTTATGTTCTTAGATGAGAATCGGTTTAATTTGTATAGTCAAATAACAAGATTTAAGGGAGTAGAAAAAGACGAGTGGCGCTACTAATCACAGACTCACAAGCAACAAACGTTGCAGAGGTGTGGCAAGTGTTGCGGCACGTAACTCCCGCGGAGGCAAAATACGAGTATTTGCCTGCTCTTTATTTTTATTCCTTTCTAGGAAAATGCAAAGCATTGATGAGTACCCAGAGTACCGAGGCCCCGATTGCGAGTGTCGATTGTCGACTGAGTCGATAGTCGACAAATCTATCGCTTGAAATCTATTTTGGTATTGTGTAACTCAGTCGACTGAGAACCGTGTTATTGTGAATTAAAAACGTGCATATGACAAATTTGTGTACGTCTGACAGTTGAGGGAGTCAAATTTCTTAATTCATGTTCACATGGACGTGGGAAGGACAGGAATATTAGATAGAGAGGCTGTGTGAGATCCCATGAGTTAGAGAGAGGGATGTGGGCTTCGCCGGTACAGTGTAAACAGGCACTCGGGTGCGAATCAAAACAAATCGTGTGTGCAAATACTTGAATGAAATAATACATTTCTGGGCATTTTTTATTCGTTGATTTGTTAGATTTTTATGTGCAACTCTCTTTGGTTGAAATTGAAGTTACAATATATATGTTTTAAGGACACAACAGAATAAGTTAAATTGCACTTGCAACACGAAAACAAAGTTTATTTCATGATTCTTTGCCGCACGAAAACCGGCGATTAGAAATTTGTGAACGGCAAACATTGAAGGGAAAATCGAATAATATCGATCATAATCGACATTCATAATCGTGTGTATCGACTATCGATTGATAATCGACACTCGCAATCTGGGCCCGAGTATAGCCCCCCTCTGCATACCGCCGTTCAACTTTCTTCACAGCGACACCGATCGCCTACTAAGCCGCACCAGCATTACCACTAGATCAGACTGGTTAACTGGTATCCCCTCGAATCTCCCTGATCACTGTAGCGTCATCCAGGCAGAAACCACTGCGATAAATGATGCATTGTCCTGCCTCAAGAACTGTGTTATATCCAAAAGAGATGCTACCATCTGTTCGGACGGAATTAAGTCCCTGGACAATGTCAATGTTTGGCTCAAAGATTATTAGTAGGTCTTAATTAGTTGGCTGAGCATTGTAACATACACCTCATGTGGGTGCCGGGACATTGTGACATACCGGGCAGCTGCAAAAAGGTGCTGTACATCCTCCTCCCTAACAGTAGGGGGTGTTCCACCTAATATGCTTTTCGCTACATTCTACCATGTTCTCAAGACACTAACAATAAATACTAACTAAAATGGCTAGAAGGCATTACATGCCCTAAAGTAAAGGAAGTATGGTCATCACAGAGTCTGAAGCGATGGCAAAATCTGCTTAGACTTGGCAAATTTTCACTCAGGACGCTCACCGGCGTCATATCCGGACACTGCAGAATTGGTACTCATGCCCGAAGGTTGGGTGTCGCCTATAACGACTTCTGTTTAGGCTGCATGGGTTGAAAACCAGGTTGAAACCATAGGGACTTCAATAACCTCTATGAGCTAAAAACCGGCGGAATTAGGAGTATTAGCTAAATCGCTTTGTTATAAGCACCAATTGGTTCTGATTGTTAGCGGAAATTAATCCGCGTGGTATCGCAACTAGCTAAGGCCTAGGTGTGACTGCCTTCTTCAGTCAGCCACACCAACCTAACCTAAGATTCGTTTGGGAGCCGATGGACCCTGTTAGCTGCTACATGTCGAGCCGAGTGTTGTCGAAATGTTGATACATGTAGGTACAGTTTATAGATTTCGCGATTGACGATGTCGATCCCATATCTTCCTCGCTGATGGTCATCCGATTTGGATTCGACACAGTCTAAGCTCCGGCATGAAATCACTGTCAATCACTGAGAGAGAAAGTTCACTGCTTGTCGATAAAATCACCTTCCTAAGTGAAGGTAAGGGGAACCAAGTCAAAATGTCCCTCCCTTCAATGGTTACTCCTTGCAGAGACCCCTTACAACAAGGAATTACGTATGGATGCGCTCAAGATCCTCGAGCGTTGCTGGAGCCTTGCTGCAATGCAGTTCTATTTCTATATGTTTTGTGTTTTGGCCATTGTCAGCTGCTATTTCTTTGGGGCGATAGCCACGAACACATACAACGCCATAATTGGAAACACCAACCACACGAATGTTCTTGGTAAGCTCCTGACACTATGTGCATGAGTGCTCAGTCCTTTTTAAGTCTTTGGTCAGCCTTTCCGACATTGTTCCCGTTTTGGGAAGACAAGATGAACGATTACCCCTACTATCCTATTCTGACATTCATTGTCGGCATGGGCGATTACATTGCCGGAATGGGTAAGCTCGAATTAGGTCTGCAAAGAACTGCATGCCATTGAGACTTCTGCATCTTTCCAGGTCCTCTCAGCTTTGATGGGATGTTCATTTTCGTGGCTTTACACATCGTGGCCCTATTTCGGATCCTGCATAAAATGATACGCTTCACAACGTCCGCAAGTGTGCCCAAGGAACTACGTATGGACTACCTTCGCCAGTGTATTTTCCATTACCAGAGGACATACGAGTTTGGGTTTGCATTTCGCCGCAGGAATTCTTCTGAAATTCTGTTCTATTTCAGATACTGCATGGAGTTCAACGATCTCTACCTCCACCTCTCGCTCGTTGTGTTCCTTCTCAGCTTGGCCATCTATGGGTCTGTCATATTGCAGTTGACCTTTGGCTTGGTAAATCACAACGATATTCATCCGAATTTGTAGTCCATTCAAAATCAAAATCCCCTGTCTAGGAGACTGACCTTACGATGTTCCTGCGGATGGTCGTCTACATCAGTGCAGCCGGTTTCGCGGTTGTTACTTTTTGCGCCAATTCACAGATGATTACGGACGAGGTAAGAGGGGCTTGATATTCTAATGGTCTATGTTTGTCTAATCTCTGTTTGTCTAACACGTTGTTCGCTTCCGTCAAGACCGAGGCATTGACCTTTGCGTGGTACGACTGTGAGTGGTACAATGAATCGAGAGAGTTCAAATGGCTCATCAACATGATGCTAATGAGGTGCAACAGAACACTGCACATGAAGTGCTCCTGGTTTACAACAATGTCCCTACCGACTCTCATGGCTGTAAGTATTGCAGACTACAAAACTGAGCTAGCTTTGCTCCTGTCCACGTTTTTCTTATTTCGCAGATCATCAGGACCAGCAGTTCCTGCTTTCTTTTGTTGCGTAACTTTGCTTTTGATGATACCAACTAAACGGACACGGCGGCCTGTGATGAGGTGACTGAGGCAATTCAAATCCACTACAACCTAAGCTACACTCCTTAAATGGTAGTCATGGTGTACATTTTTAAGGGACAATCTTTAAAAGGTAAACCGCGAGCATTATACACACTTTTACAATTCGACTAATAGTTTCCCCAAGAAACATTTTTTTTAAAACGAACCTTTAGAGCGTTTGTAGAAAGTTAGCTAGCGGAAGGAAAGCCTTAATGCCATGCTCGCGGCTTGCTTCTGGCTGAGAATACCAAAGGGACATAGATTTGCGGTTCATAGTGAAGGCAACTAGACAAGACAGTCATTGGTTATTCAGCGATTGACCCAGCCAATTGAGTACCAGCCGCTTTCATGCTGCTTACCGTGGAGCCGAGGTAGTCAAAATCCACTCGACATTTTGTTTTTATTTCGGTCAACATGACACAGAACTTCTTCAATTCCAGAGCACTGGCTCTCTCCCATCGCTGACATTTAAGCCCGCAAATCCACAACACCACGCTGGCTATTGTTCCAACAAAAAAATTCAATTGGACGATCATTTCCATTGCAACTCGCGTCGACATTCCTCATAAGTCAAGTGTTTGTTCGTCCTCGTCTTTTTCATTTCCCCTTTGAATTCCGTACATTCTTTTCCAGTGTCCTTCGCGCCACTAGAGAGTTTTTTTTCCTGCAGCATGTCAGTTATTTTCATTTCCTGAAACCACTCATTGTTTCGGTCCACTTTACGGTTTTATTGCGCCCATCCGGGCGGGATGTTGCAACAATTTTCCATTGAAAGCAGTGATAACCATCTGAAAGTTTCTGCGGTTGTCATTTAACTCTTGTAACCACTCAACGCTGAGAAATGTCTTTGTTTTGCCACACCACGTGGTTTTTTTCCTGGTAGCTGGTAAATCATATTCACCCCTCCTCATCTATTTGTGGCGGTTCCAGTGGAATTTGGAAACAGTTTCGGTGGTGCATGCTTTTTAATTCTCCGACTCTGATGAGGGGATAAATCTGGGTGCAACTTTTTCTGCACTCAACGCATGATGGGTTCTGAATGCTGAGTGCTAATGTTGCTGCAACTGATGGCCGTTGGCGCGAGAGGACAAAGCGAACAGATATCCCTTTGTTGCAAACTTTTCAATTGCGATGGGGCCCAATGCGGGCGGAGATGGAGCCCAATGTATCCACAGGTTCCCTTTCAATTGAAATTTAAATGAAAACGACCGAAACGGGGCGAGTCGAAATGAGTCTTATTTGAACGCAACTACGTTTTTATTACAGCAGCGACTGGGGGAATCATCGAGTCGGATGCAGTCTGGGAGCTGCCAAGTCTCGGGACACTGTCCACGTCACTTTCATTACAGACACACCAGCCAGCTAGGAAGACAGACAAATAAAACACATGAGTAAACAGTTTGACCCCATTTCTTTTCTCCTTAAAAACTCTGAATGCATTTCATGAGAGAATCCCTCAGCTTCAGCCGCAGCGACTGCTTGCCACCGCAGACAATGTGTGTTGAGGTGTCATCGATTTTGATAGTCGTGTCCTCGCTGGGTATGCTGATGGTGAGGGTGCCACCACTTCGTTCCGTCTTCGCGTCGGTGATGCCATCCTGAACCAGCTTCTTCATGAACAAGTCTACGTCCAAACTTCCGAATTCGTATTTCACCTTCTTTAGGGCTTCTTCTCTCTTGGGTGGCAGGAGCTTGGAGCCACTGCTAGTAGTGGGCTTGTCGTTCAACTCCTCGCACGGCGTGATGTTGTGGACTTTGTCCTTGACCTGGAGCAGTCCAGTGATGGTGGACATTGTCACACCAGTGGCCACTTCGCGGGGAATTATTTTCGAGGCTAGCTCCGAGGTGAGGAACACACGATCCAGCTTCCGCTTGAGTGGGAGCCGAATGATTTCCCCGCATTTGAAGGTTATGATCTTTTTGTCCTGCCGTAAAAGGAGAGCGCGGTTCAAATTTGACTTAATGTATGCAGGATTGTGAAACTCACCGGCTGTTCAATGAACAGTTGCGGGGCGGATGGGTGGGGCTTTGTATAGCTCTCAGGGATGACGAGAACGCTTGGCTTGAGCTCCTTAATCAGCTTGTTGGCCTGTTGGTAGTTGAGTGAAGTATCTATTGGACAATAGAACGCCTTCATGGCCAGCGGCTGGAAGGGCGCTAATACATGAAGGTAAGGGAAGTCTGGCTCGGTGAAAATGATCGAATTATTCGGACTCGAGCCCCACATTTCAATGAAATGCACTGCGTCGCCAAACCTCAGACTTGGGTGTCCACAGAAGACCACACAGGGCTACGAGAGGAACGATTTAAAAATCATGACTACACTGGGGTACCGGCCTTACCTGTCGAAAATCCTTGCTAAATCCTTCGGAGTATACGTGCTTGTAGTGCTTTAGTTTAGCATTGCGAAGGTAGAAGGCATGTGGGAAGGGATCGTCCGGGATGTACACCTTGTTCTGCTTGGCGGAGCTCAACCATTCAGCGAGAATGTTTGAGTAAGCGAGTGAACTGTCAGCCACGGGTGATATGAAGAACATGGGAACGTTGTTCAGCCCAGCGTTCTCCAGGTTTTGCGTCAGACATTCGAACAAATCGTACACAACTCCGGAAGGATAGCAGGGGATCAGAGCCGAACCATTGTTTCTGATGGTGACAGCTAAAAAATTAGAAATGATTTGTTTTCGCTTTGACATCGTGGACCAACGTTCATCTTACCAACGTTCATGCAGAGCTCTCCAAGCTTTGTGTCTGGATTTACTGTGGGTGCCTGGGTGAGTCCGGTCATGATAAGGACGTCCGCATGTTTCAATGCTGCTTGGTTAATCGGCCTCGGATGGGTGGTGAGTGTGGACGAACCACTGACATAGCAGATTTTCTCGTGTGCAGTGCTCAAAACCCAGTTACTGGATCCCAGGCAATATCCCGAACTGACAGGCGTCGCAATGAATGCTCCGTAGATATCCTGGGAAAAGAAATCCACTCAACCACTTGTGAAATCCACTCGCACATCGCACTTACCAACTTTTCATCATACCCGGTGATGGTGACTCGAGCCAAACTGCTGTGCACGTCCTTGATTGTGAATATCTGCTTCCACTTCTTTGGCCTGAAGGCGTCGCAGAGAGGCGCTGGCAATATGTGCAACATTTCCTTCCAAAGGTTCGCATTATTTGCCTTAGGTGCCACCTCAATATACTCCACAAGCTCCTCCAAGAAGAACCGTCCGATCTGTAGAGTGGGCTCTGTCGCGTAAACCTTTCCCTTGAATCCTGTTCTTTCGGTTATATACGGCATCGCCAACATATTCAAGTAGTTTGAAATGAGAATCACATCGATTTCACTGAAATCAATCAGCTTATCCATCGGTGGAGTGAATTCCGGGGCAGAGTCAACAAACACCCGTCCGCAGCATTCCTTCAGCTCACCATCCATCTGTGGATCATGTTCACGATTTGGTATCCAATTAGCTAGATTCGAGAGCTTAGCACTCTGCACAAACGGAAGTGGAAGGAAGTTCAGGACCGTCTGCTCGGTGAGGCCACAGTCCAGCATGATGCGAAGTCCCTTGAAGGTGACCACATAACATGGTTTTGCCAAATCGTTGCTCAGACAGTACTGCAACAAAAACGCACGTTAAGGATATGGATAAGGTATGGGCAGCCTTCGTTGTTACCAGTTTCATTTTTCATTGAATTCGTTGATGCAATGAGGAAAAACCAAAACAAAATTCCGCGAAAGCGCCGAGAACAAGTGTTGACCTGAGATACGATGACAACAAAATAAAATGACAGTTCTCGTTTTGTTTTCTTTTAGGGGGATAACACATGATGGGTGTTTTTTGTTTGACTGATCTAGTACAATTTTGAGTGGATTTCGTTTACCTTATTTCATTTGCTGTGTTATTTATTTCTTTTAATTTTGTCTTATTTAATCTTTAGATTATCTTTAGAAAATAAGTCGCTTGGAAATGTGTGTCTTCTAGGCTCTGAAGTCTGTGTCTTCTTGAGCTCGACAATATTTATTAGGTTCACGCTTAAAAAGTGAACCTTGACTTTGTACATACATTATTTTTAAAATTGAGAATACATGTTCAAAATTCGTTCACTGTCTGCATGTGGCGATGGTCACATTGTACGACCGCCACTGTTTGAACTACTTTCTCCAGTGCCGGTTGTCATATTCAGCTGTTAGTTGATTTCGTTAGAGGTTATATTATTATATGAGGAAATAAGGAATTTTTTCACAGAATGTCTAGAATTTTAAATGCATTCAATTCCGCCTCAAAAAAGTGCCTGCGGTTCTTTGCATCACAAGCAGAAACCCAACAACCCATTAAATATACGAAAACTGTTAATTTGCCGAAAACCAGTTTCCCAACTCGGCTAGCACCTCAGAAGAGAGCCGAACTCGAGAAGACTCTAGTCAATGCAAGTTCTTGTTCAAAACAACCCAACAAACGCATTAAGCGACTTTTCTAATTGATTTCATCCTTGCAGGGTACATTTGCATTTGCATACAACTATCAGGAGCACAATAATCTTCAACCAACCTTCGTTTTGCACGATGGCCCACCGTACGCGAATGGCGACCTGCATATGGGCCATGCTGTGAACAAGGCAAGTGCCGGTGATACGACTATATTCAAAAAATGCATTCACTTTCCCCTTTTGTAGATCCTGAAAGACATCACCTTGAGGCAAAATGTAGCGAAGGGCCTTCAAGTGCATTATAGGCCGGGCTGGGATTGTCATGGACTTCCAATCGAATTGAAAGCAATGTCGTCGTCGGAATCGAATTGGGAACCAGCTACCATTCGACAAAAGTGTAAGTAACAAGACCAATTAAAGCAGTCGTATAAACTGCTCAATTTCAGCACGGGAATTTGCGCTTAATGCTGTCGAACAACAGAAGGAGGAGTTTCGGTCTTGGGGAGTCCTTGGAGATTGGCTCAACCCATCTAATATGTATCTGACCTTCACATCGGAATTTATTTCAAGTCAGCTACGAATGTTTATTGATTTCTGCTCACGTCGACTTGTGTTTCGCGACCGAAAACCAGTTTATTGGTCGCCTTCCTCCAAGTAGAATGTTCTTGCGTGAAGTAGCTTCTTTTTCTTATGGAAACTTTCTCCCCAGAACTGCCCTCGCCGAAGCCGAATTGGAGTACGACCCAAATTTCGTAAGTCCATCTGTGATATTGCGCCTGCGGATGTTGGATTTGCCCATAGACATGAAGGAATTCACAAACGCTTACGCCTTGGTGTGGACAACAACACCTTGGACACTTCCAGCGAATCAGGCCGTCTGCTTCAATCAACACATGGACTACTCTTTGGTCACGCTGAGTGGCGACCTGGAGAACCATTATCTCATTGCAAGTTGCCTAATGAAAGAGTTTGAGAGCATGACTGGTAAAGAGCTTGTGGAAATCAAGAGGACCCCTGGTAAATCGATCGGCTGGAAATGTGCTCAGGATAATTATCCTTTTTGTCTGTACAGGTGTATCCCTCCAAGGCTGTTCATATATACATCCGATGGACAACAATCTGCGACTGCCTTTCTTGTCAGCCGGTCATGTTCAGGACACGAAGGGCACTGGCTTAGTGCATACAGCCCCGGCGCATGGGCCTGAAGACTTTCTCGTCAGCCTGGAACACAAAATGCCAGTGGTAGGGTATTCTACATGATAACCATGTTCAGTTAGGATATTTTCAGAATCTTTACAGAAATGCCTTGTTGACGAAAATGGTGTGTTTACCACAGACGCCCCCGAGTTTCTCGTGGGAAAGAGTGTGCTGGGCGAAGCAAACCGACTAGTCCAGGAGAACATTGCACGAGACATCGTGTTCTCTGGAACAATTACACATGCCTACCCAATTGATTGGCGCACCAAGCAGCCAGTCATAATTCGTGCCAGCGAACAGTGGTTCATAAATACTGGACGTCTGAGAGAGAAGTCTGTAGAGGAGGCATGTTCACAATCACTGTCTGCGTTCACAGGGACTTAATGTTTTCGTTTTTTTTTTTTTGAGTAGATCGCGAAAGTCAATATCTATCCAGGAGTCAATTCAGAGGTCAATAGAAATGCGCTCACCACGCAAATCAAGAAGCGACCCTATTGGTGCATCTCGCGGCAGAGGGCGTGGGGTGTCCCGATACCGGTTTTCTACGAAAAGAAGACTGGAAAAGTGGTGGCGAATGAGTAAGACTTGCAAGCTTTCCCAAATAACGTTGATTGTTTGATGGCATTTTTTAAGTAAAACCATTGAGCACATCTGCAAGATGGTGGAGGAGGAAGGCAACATTGACTTCTGGTGGTCGAGGCCAGTTGCGGAGCTACTTCCGCAGAACTTCCTTGCCGAAAACGAATTGAAAGCGGAGGACCTTGAAAAGGGTTCGGATATTTTTGACATTTGGTTTGATTCCGGCAGTTCATGGGCGAGCGTGCTTGCTGGAGAGAAGGTGGCCGACTTGTGCCTTGAGGGATATGACCAATTCACGGGATGGTTCCAGTCGTCTTTGTTAACAAGTGTGGCTGCCAGAGGGTGTTCCCCTTACAAGTGAGTCTGAGGGTATGTCTCAGGTGTACGTTTTACAGAAGATTTCCACAGATCCCTATTTGTCCATGGATTCACGGTTGATCAGAATGGCCGCAAGATGTCCAAGTCCGTGGGAAACGTCACCTCTCCCAAAGGCATCACTCAGAAGTTCGGAACAGACACGTTGAGGTATGTATTGCCCAAGGGTACAACAAAAGGCATTCACATTGAAAACTCTCGGCAGGTGGTGGGTGGCGTCGCATGGAACACAGCATATGACTATCACAGTCAGTGACGATCTCTTCCAGCAGTCAGCGGGAACTCTGAGTAAGGTACGGTCGACACTGAGGTACCTAAACGGGGCTCTGGGTGACAAAACGAGGGACGTACAACAGCTGACCGTGGCGCCCGTGAACTTGACCGTCTTGGATCGTTATCTTCTAAGTTCGCTTCTACAGTTTGAAGAGCAAGTTCGTCACACTCGACTGCCGTTTTGAAACAGCCCTCAATCTCTGCTTGCCTTTCCAGATTCAGAAATGTTACGATCTCTACGAGTACAACCGGGTCACTGCCAACGTCGTGAATTTCATCACAAATCAAATCTCTTCGAACTATATTCACCTGGTGAAGGACCGTCTCTACTGTGGCACCAACGACCAGATCCAGGTTGTGAAGTATGTCCTGGGAAACACTTATGAGATTCTGTGCAAATGCCTGTGGCCAGTCATTCCGTTCGTTGTCGAAGAAAGTTGGAGTTACTACGGTTTGCTAGACTTCACTTTACCATTCCAGGTGTTGATTATTTTGTTGTTGCAGCCCAACAACCCTTCCACGAAGCGAAAGTATACTCAAGTTCAAAGTGGAAGGACACCGAAGCTGAAGAAATCATTGCCAATGCATTCGAAGTCAAACGTTCAATCAACCAGCAGGCCAATGATGTAAACTCGTGGCTGCTCAATATTCATTTGACTTGTGGCCCAGAGAAGTTTGCGTTACTTAATGTAAGTGCATGCGGCAAACAAATGCCCTTGAGTTAATCGGTTGTCGATATTTTGCAGAAGCTGCATTCGTCAAAGAACACATCGAACACGGAGCTTTGCGAGATATTGCAAGTAGCTGAGGTTAAACTAGAGGAAAGCCGTGATCAGCCAGAAAAACTGGTCCTGCTCAATCAGGGCTCATCCGTTTTGTGTCCACGCTGTCGGCGGTTCGCTGTTGGCCACGAAGATGGCTTGTGTACACGTTGTGAAGGTGTTGTTAACTCAGATTCTAGTCCAAATAATCAATAAATATTTAGAGAAAACTGAATTGTGTTCGCTTTTGCCGCATGCGTCTCGTCCTAAATGTAAGAAGTGGCTTCTAGTCTGGATGGCTCAACAAAAATGTTGTCAGGATGAAGTCACTGAATTCCACTGGCAACCAGAGCTTTGTGGCGTTTTAGTAAGTCACTTCATTAAAGGAGCGTTTATGTCTTCTGTTTGTGATTTCCAAGCCGCAGCTCATACTCAGCTCCAGTTCGGAGGTCGGATTGTTTGTTCTTTCACTTCTCACGTCATCGTGGTCTTGAATGTTAGGCCAGTGGCGTACTGGTTTTTAGGGGCGTGTTAGCTTTTGTCTGCTTTCTTCTTTCTACCTGAATAGTAGACGATCCTATTCATCGTTTCCAAGAACATGCTTGGTATTCAGCTGCTTTGCTGAGCTCCAGAACATCTGTGGAAACAACGCAGTCTCCCTCCTTGGGCTACTGGACTCATGGGAATCCAGGGAAACTAAGCAGCTGATGTACGAGCTAAGTGCGGCGTCACAATGTCATCTGACAAACTAAGCATCGCAGCTTCGATGAAATGAACTCGACAATGAACTACTAATAATAGCAAACAATTCGTTATGTTACTAGTAATTCATGCCACAAAACCAAAGCAAAACTAATAACCTCGCTACCGGGAGATAACTGCGGTATACTTGTAGGGATCACTACAGAATACAGGCCACTGCCTGATGGGTCATCATCATCATCATCGTCATCTCCCGTGGGTCGCGAGGTAAACCATCGCACGAGAGATCTCCAGACAACTCGATCCTCCGCCATCGTCTCTAACTCATCAGAAGGCATGGCCAAGCGAAGCGAGTTTTGGACATGGCCCAACCACCTCGTCCTGGTTCTGCCAAGCGGCATGAAATCGCATTCAACGCCCGCCTCGGAAGTCGTGGAGACATTCGAGCAGCGCGACCGTACCACCGAAGCATAGCCCTTTTCGTTTGAACAAGCAGCTGCTCAATGTTGAGTTCCTTGCGCACTGCCGTGTTCGGCAGTAATTCCCGCAGCAGTGCGAAGAAATCTCATCTCAGCAGCTTGTATTCGCGATCTTACTCGGCAATGGTTGAAACTCTGGAGCATCGTCTGTTCCATTCCAGGTCAACTATTCTTTAAATCCCTGAATGGTGTGGCCTTCGTGAAACCACAACATCGTCTACATTTCGCAAAACCCTCAGCTACAGTGGACTACAACTAGGCTTGTTCTGTTTAGCGGTAGCACAGGTCTATGTGAGGTTGAGCTACCACCCCCTAACCTAACCTAACCAACCAATATTTTAAGTCTTCATTCGAATTTATATTGACGATCAAAGAGCAGGCTTACCGGCACAGTCTTTCATTGTAAGTGTTGGTGCAGGGAACTAAGTCTGCTGAGGGTTTTAGTTCCCATTAAGTGGGATCTAAGTCCACCTTGGGAAATTGGACATGCACGGTGTGAACGCACTCCACTCTCTTATGGGAACCAAGTGTACACTCAAAAGTCTGCAGTGGGAACTAACTTCCAACAACAATAATTAAACAAAGACTCCGAAACTGCAGTTTTTTCTATTCATAGACTACCACTAGGGAGCTAGGGAGGGACTAGGGAGCTTCAATCTTCAGCAAGAAAGTCTGGTGTTGTTCACGCCATGCGACACAACTGGGTCACAACCAAATAAACGACACATCAATCCATACACCGCGTGCCTACATATGCTTACTAGTATACTCGGTCAGTTACGCTCATGTCAGCAGGTATATCGACACTGCAAGTGCGACGTACGTTAAGTGGGACATATTTAGGCATTTCGTAATTATATCAGCGATCAGACTCCAACAAGTGAACAAGTTAAAGTGCTTGCTTCACCATTATCATAACATACACCAAGTGTGTGTGCTTGGTCTTATCGTGGGCAAACGAGCCTATTAAGAGGTGTATTCAAAGTATGAGGTGGGTGGCTTGCTTTATTCTTAACCCTTTTTCCGCAGGGCTTAACCTGCCAACTCGACTTCTTCGCTCCGCCAAGGGTATGTCAACAACTGCCAGGCAGGCGCCTGGAGCTAAATTAACGAACATCTTCAGTTCCTGAATCTGCAAAACGAAACAAAGCCAACATGCCCTTATTTTTCATTTTTCACGTCCCCATTCCCCAGTTTTTTGTGCAAACGGTGACGTCAAATGAGACCCAACGAAATAAAGCCAAGAAAACCTTATTTCGTCTTAAGACTGGAAATAACTCCAAATGCACGGTGGCCAAGGTTATCATTCGTGTGCCTAAATTTCGCTTATGATAATATAATACCTTTTGTAAGCATATTTCTAAAGATCTGCGCTCGTTTGTACTCACTTTATAGTTGTCAAACTATTGTCGAGGTCCGGATCCGCATGCCATAAGCGTGCATTTTTGTTTTTACCTTTACCATCCTCGGTGAGTGAGAAGTTTCCGTGAAATGGTTAATCATTTTCCTGCTTCTCGAACAGCAAAACTCG
This sequence comes from Eristalis tenax, assembly GCA_905231855.2. Taxonomy (NCBI): domain Eukaryota; kingdom Metazoa; phylum Arthropoda; class Insecta; order Diptera; family Syrphidae; genus Eristalis; species Eristalis tenax. Next base: position 25,092,112 of record HG993126.1, read on the forward strand.
CACTTCTGAGCGTGAATATGTTTTGCAACAAACGCAGCTCCTCAACAAGTCATCAAATTAACACGCATCCTTCTAAATTCCCAATTTAAGTCACTCCTTACTTAGCTTTACCGATCGATGATCAGTTAGAGCAAGCGAATCATGTGCATGGCTACAGCTGGCTTCGAGGTGGTCATCTTCTGCTTCAACGGCCCAATGAGACCCCATCAAACTATTTTATCTCAGCATGATGTCCCTCAATTTGCTTGGTTTGACTGTAAGTGGTTTTGAGAAATTCTGATGATGATAAGAGGCGTACGATGAACGCATCCTAGTTGAACAACTTTTCTCTGCTCACTCTCCGGGCGGTATATACTATACGTACTTTAGAACGTCATTTTCTTGCAGTGGGTCCAAGCAAGCGGATAGTATTTCGTGCTGCTGCGAGGATTGAATTGCTAATGGAAGGATAATGGATGTCAAGAGCTCACGCGTATTCACAGACGCGGGACAAAAAGCGTTTAAAAAACTATTCAAACTAAAATAGTGTTCAAAATCAAGTAAGGTTAGGTCGAAGACGCGAATAGGGTGTTGGAATACCTGCTGACTCTCCGAACTATTTAGCTTTAGCTGCGTATTACGGATCTCTTCGCAGGCAGACCTTCCTGCGCACAGGCTACAAAGTTTTGGGTTCAATTTAGCAGGCGGTATTGTAGCGGTACGAATGGTTTATAAGGAAAACAATTCACACAGAGGCATGTCCCTCTTTGGAAAAAACGCTCCGTTGCTAGAAGTCATGCTTACTTCTCAGACCGTCATGCTTACTTCTGCCTCCTGTTATGGAACCGCGACGACTTGGTACTTGTAACTAAGATTCGATGGAGGCTGCATGATTTTAGGTCATGTTCCCAACTGCTGGAAAGGGGAGTATCCCAAAAGCAGGGAAATTGTCTCATGTCAAACCGAAGGACCCCAAGCCCATCAGTCTCACTTCTTTTCTCCTGAAAACCTTGAAGAAATGAATAGGAATTACTAGATCAATATATCAGGCAAATGCGCAGAACGCCCACAAAAAGGGCAAATCTGTAGAGACAGTCCAACACTCCTTGATTGGAACAATAGAAAAATCCCTCCAATACAAAGCATACACTCGTGTGGCAATTCCGGTCGTCGAAGGTGCATTCAATAACATCGAGCCAACGGCAATCTCCCTTGCTCTTAACAAACTTGGGATCGAAAAGCCCCTAGTGGCTTTTATCCATCAGCTACTCACCAGCACGGTATCTACTCCAATCTGGGAGATGCTACGATTCGCAGAGGAGTTAATAGAGGAGTCCCGCAAGGAGGTGTACTCTCGCCCCTTCTTTGGAACGAAGCGATGGGCTGCTACTAATACTGGAAGAGGCTGGATGCAAAGTTATTGTCCCTACCTTGAGAGACATAGCGTGTACTACTCAGCTGAAGGTACAAAACCCCTCAGTTTGACCCTCGCACGCCGTCCGGCACCACTCTACAATTGACCGCCAGTGCGAAGTTTCCGGGTCTCATCATTGACAACAAGCTAAGCTGGAAACTCAAAATCCAGGAGATCAAGAAGGCTGGAAATGGGGAGATGGGGTTTACAACCACGCATCACCTACTGGATTTTAATCTCAATTGTCGGACTGGCACTTACGAGTATGTACGAGGTCTCAGTCTGGTGGACAGCACTTAACACTCTCCGCTGTCAACTGCGCGATACATAATCCGGTGCAGAGACTGGCCTGCATGTGCATCACCGGGGCACTGAAGAGCACTTCGTCGGATGCACTTAACATACTCCTCCACCCTCCACCACTGGATGTTGTCAGCAAGCAAGCAGCAACCAGCACAGCCCTGAGGCTCAACAACACCCTGACTGGGGTTCGAACTAATCTTCGGCCACTCAACCTCTTAAATCTCTCCCCAACAACACGACACTCTACTACACCAAGTTATCTTCGAGAAGAAATTCTCTACCAGCATTCCCTCCAGATCGGATTGGATATCTGATAACCAGACGCTGGCTGATCCCCTGCGCATCGAAGACAGACGAGGGAATAGGTGCTGGTGTGACCTTAAATTGCTATCTCCCTCAAGCTCCCTGATTACTGTACCGTCTTACAGACAGGAACTATTGCGATAAAGGAGGCACAGTCCTGGCTCAAGAACAATGTGATATCCAAAAGAGATATTTTCGGACAGTCAGGCCGCAATTAAGTCATTGTACAATGTCATGCTTAATGAGTTGGCTCTTAATGAGTTGGCTGAGAATTTTAACATACACCTCGTGTGGGGGCCGGGACATTGTGACACACCGGATAATTGCATAGCCGATGAACTAGCTAGGTGTGGTACATCCTCCTCCCTAAAACTAGGAGGTGTTCCACCTTATATACTTTTCGCTACAGTCGACCATCTTCCCAAGACACAATGGAAAATGGCTAGAAGGCATTACATGCCCTAAAGTAAAGGAAATATGGTCATCACAGAGTCTGAAGCGATCGTTAAATCTGCTTAGACTTGGCAACTTTTCACTCAGGACGCTCACCGGCGTCATATCCAGACACTGCAGATTTGGTACTCTTGTCCGAAGGTTTGGTGTCCTCTATAACGACTTCTGTTTAGGCTGCATGGGTTGAAAACCATAGGGACTTCAATAACCTCTATGAGCTAAAAACCGGCGGAATTAGAAGTATTAGCTAAATCGCTTCGTTATAAGCACCAATTGGTTCTGATTGTTAGCGGAAATTAATCCGCGTGGTATCTCAATGGGCCTACTTTGGCCTAAGTGTGACTGCCTTCTTCAGGCAGCCACACCAACCTAACCTAAGATTCGTTTGGGAGTCGAGAACCGAGCCGAGCCAGTGTTGTCAAAATGCTGGTACCTGCTGGTATAGCTCCTAGATTTCGCGATGGTCTTCTCCTCGAATATCTTCCTCGCAGATGGCAGATGGATTGGATTCGACACAGTCCAAGCTCCGGCATGGAATCACTGTCAGGCGGCAGAGAGAGATAGAGAGAGAGAGAGAGAGAGAGAGAGAGAGAGAGAGAGAGAGAACTTTTGGAAAATTATTTATGCAACCTGCAAAAGCTCACTGCGAACCGCCCACATGCACGGAGAGGCCAATTAAATCGATTTCAATTAGTTATTCACCAATTCAGTAACCTTACTACTAATTAATACAAAATGGCAATTATTTAAGCCAACAAAATTGGCAACGTAACCTGCAATTTAATGGCATACTTAAGACAATTTATGCCATATAAAAGAAAGTTCTTGCTCGAATGCGAGCAGTTTAGTGGACGACTTTCCGAATAGTTGAAATCCTTAAATTGGACATTGAGAAATCCTCAAGTCAAAGTTGTTAAAAAGTGACAGGAAACGTGGATTTGAGTTCAATTTTGGCTATTGTCACCAGTTTTCAGGTGATGTCCAAACAGAGCTAAAGTTTATTTTGTTCAGTTCATTTCCATTGACTTACGTTGTTGGTTGGTATTGAATGCAGGGCGTCGAGAGTAGCTACTGAAACTATTAATCAGCGCACTGTGGGTGTTCAGGGGTGGAGACGTCTAACTGAATTATGTGACCGTTAATTGAATTACTACATGGCTGACATTTTGCATTCTTTGCGGGTGCTTGCTCTTGTTTCGATGTTTCTCGCATTCCATATTTCCCTCAAAAACGTTCAAATATTTATTCATGTTTAAGGTTAATTTAATTGTAATTCTTAAATTTGCAATTAAATAATATAAAGAACTTGTTTGCCCGAATATCACTGCGAAGTTGATATTCACTCATGACTTCGATCCTTTTGGTCACTTACCCGCTGAATTGCGCAGGATTGGATTACATAATCAATCAGAGCTGGAATAGCAAGCATTTCAGAAAATCAATAATTCTCATGACGTGGCAACATGCCTGCTACTGCTGATCAGGCAGGGCACGTTCAATGCTTGGAGAAATTTTCGAAATTCTCGAGCCCAGGGACTATGTCCGTCTTAAGAAAGCCCCTTTGAATTGTTCTCTATTGTTGAATAGGGCAGATTGTTAGCATTGCCGTGCACCAAATCCAGTCTTTCAATTGGTCCCCAACTGCATCATGAAATTGGAGTTCTGTACCATCCTCCGACGAGTGCACTTGTCTCCGTCGGTGCATTACGCGAAAAAAATTTTAGAGGTGTAATTTGTTGGTGGACCAACTCCAATCGATGTACGGGCATAAGATCTACAGCTAATCTGAAAGTTACACTTCTCATCTCTGCTTTACCACTCGCAGTCCGAGTTGGTTTTCTCTAATTACTCCGTTTGGTATTTTATGGGAAGCTTTAGGGTTGACGTGAGCAATGTGCGTGGGCTTAGAGTAAATATCTGCGCTGTGTATGTCCACCTGTTCCGCTATAAACCAGCTGTCTTGGCGCTGAGTGAAACGCAGGCAGGGGAGAATACGGATTTATCGGATTTAAACCCTCCTGGACATAGCTTGGTGCCGCTTTTATTTTTACACCGCGGTCTCGCTACTTCTAATCCAATCCATTCCTTCGCTGATGACAGCACCCTCAGCTTTTCATATTCGTTCCAAGACTCACGACGGCAGCTTATGCTAAGCACATTGAATACCGATTTTGACAGCATAATTAACTGGGGAAAGAACAATCGAGTGGAATTCAATGCGTCAAAAACGCAATGCTGCCTGCTGTCATTCAAGCAAACCCTTGTTAATCAGCCATTATCCATGAATAGCACCTGTGTCGATTTCCATCCTTGGTAGGTGTATCAACACAACACTTAGTTGAAACGATCACATATCTGAGTTCGCCAAAAATGCAGCGAAATATTTAGGTTTCCTCGATCGATGCAAGAAATACTGCACCTCTACTGATTTGGCTGTAATTTATAAGGCGTATATACGCCCCAAACTTGAGTACAACGCTCATATCTGGTCTGGTGCCCGCAAAACCACCCTGCGCCTACTAGATAGAATCCAAAAGCGAGCGATAAAACTTATAGGAGACAACAATATTGCAGAGTCACTAGACTCGCTCGAACATCGACGTACAGTCTCGTCTCTATCCGTATTTTATCGCTATTTTAACAAACGATGCTCAGGTGAGCTTGCCAACTGCATTCCTTCTCTCCATGAACTCACCCGCAATACCCGTCTCGCCAGGAATGCTCATCAGTTCACCCTTAAGCCTACTTTCAGACGTACTGTTAAATTTAGAGACTGGTCCATCAGCCGCAAGACACGAATATGGAATGCTGTCCCGCAGATATTTAAAACCAATGTGCCCAGGTACCTCCTCTCCCTCTACACCTTCGGCCCGTGCTGTGTCTTGAACCCGGACACTTAAGGGTATTAACAATCCCTTGTGCTCACGTAAATCATAAAAAAGTGGTCTATTCACTGTTTACTTTATGCTGTGTCGTTAAGTTTCGTTCGCTTTATTTTATTCCCTCAACTACAGGACTTGTTCAATTCCCTTCTTTGTTCAGCTCTCGAATTAAAACTATTCATTCATCGTCTTCAAAATGACATTAGAAGAACCCGCAATTTTGAAGCAAAAAAATCGACGACGACTGCTGATTGTGACGAACATTACATTTGGGTTGGGTGTGAACGTGACTTCACCTTCAAAGTGCAAAGACTCTCTGAGAGTGTAAGTAGAGCCAACAGTGCCAACCGCGCGTGCATTTTCATCTGTTTTCTACTCCTCACAGAATCAGCGTGTTTTTAATCGTTTTTGGTTGCATGGAGCTCTACGGACACATTGCGTACATCAACAGATACAAGGAGAGTATTTTAGCAATTGCAGAGGTGAGCTATTTTGGCGTGTCACAAGGAAGACTACGGAAAGTATTTGCTTTTTTCAGAGCGTCTGCACGTTTTTCCAAACCTTAATATCAATGTTCAAGCTCTGCTACTTCATCTTTGTGCAACGGCGTTTCTATTTAATCTTGAACAAAGCGAAAACCCACGAGCTTGTCGATAAAATCACCTTCCTAAGTGAAGGTAAGGGGAACCAAGTCAAAATGTCCCTCCCTTCAATGCTTACTCCTTGCAGAGACCCCTTACAACAAGGAATTACGTATGGATGCGCTCAAGATCCTCGAGCGTTGCTGGAGCCTTGCTGCAATGCAGTTCTATTTCTATATGTTTTGTGTTTTGGCCATTGTCAGCTGCTATTTCTTTGGGGCGATAGCCACGAACACATACAACGCCATAATTGGAAACACCAACCACACGAATGTTCTTGGTAAGCTCCTGACACTATATGCATGAGTGCTCAGTCCTTTTTAAGTCTTTGGTCAGCCTTTCCGACATTGTTCCCGTTTTGGGAAGACAAGATGAATGATTACCCCTACTATCCTATTCTGACATTTATTGTCGGCATGGGCGATTACATTGCCGGAATGGGTAAGCTCGAATTAGGCCTGCAGAGAACTGCATGCCATTGAGACTTCTGCATCTTTCCAGGTCCTCTCAGCTTTGATGGGATGTTCATTTTCGTGGCTTTACACATCGTGGCCCTATTTCGGATCCTGCATAAAATGATACGCTTCACAACGTCCGCAAATGTGCCCAAGGAACTACGTATGGACTACCTTCGCCAGTGTATTTTCCATTACCAGAGGACATACGAGTTTGGGTTTGCATTTCGCCGCAGGAATTCTTCTGAAATTCTGTTCTATTTCAGATACTGCATGGAGTTCAACGATCTCTACCTCCACCTCTCGCTCGTTGTGTTCCTTCTCAGCTTGGCCATCTATGGGTCTGTCATATTGCAGTTGACCTTTGGCTTGGTAAATCACAACGATATTCATCCGAATTTGTAGTCCATTCAAAATCAAAATCCCCTCTCTAGGAGACTGATCTTACGATGTTCCTGCGGATGGTCGTCTACATCAGTGCAGCCGGTTTCGCGGTTGTTATTTTTTGCGCCAATTCACAGTTGATTACGGACGAGGTAAGAGGGGCATGATATTCTAATGGTCTATGTTTGCCTAACACGTTGTTCGCTTCCGTCAAGACCGAGGCATTGACCTTTGCGTGGTACGACTGTGAGTGGTACAATGAATCGAGAGAGTTCAAATGGCTCATCAACATGATGCTATTGAGGTGCAACAGAACACTGCACATGAAGTGCTCCTGGTTTACAACAATGTCCCTACCGACTCTCATGGCTGTAAGTATTGCAAACTACAAAACCGAGCTTGCTTTGCTTATAGTCACGTTTGTTTTATTTCGCAGATCATCAGGACCAGCAGTTCCTGCTTTCTTTTGTTACGTAACTTTGCTTTTGATGATATCAACTAAACGGACACGGCGCCTTGGGAAGAGGTGACTGAGGCAATTCGGATCCGAACAAGGATGTTCGCAATATTTACTTCTTCACAATCAATGCAGCACTCTTGGCCATGACGATGGTATTCCCAGTGTTACTCACATGTGTTACTACTTGGCAAATGCACTTTAATTGTCAGTACGACTTTTCAATAATCAAACGTTGCCAAAGCCCAGCTTCGTCCAAGAGTAGAGAGTAGCTTTACCTGGGACTTTGTGCTCGGGCTTTCGATAGCGGTCACGATAGCAATGCACTCCATGCCATTTCAATTTTGATGGTATGTGAAATGTAAGTAAAGCCCTGTGGCATACACTCCATACTTGATTGGATTGAAAATGAATAAATAATGAATCACCTTATTTTTCACAATAATATGGTGGAAAAGGAACCCTTATAGAATCACCTCCGTGTCTGTCCCTCTATCCGCAGCTGTAGCTTCTAGGCCAGAAATGAAGGAGGATAGAGACACAGCGGATTGACCATTGACATTGCCTTTGCTGTCATGTGTCACAATTTACACCTACCTCCCATTAGACTATTTGTCAAAGGCGTTGCGGCACTAAGACTTTGTCATTGTAACTTCAGAAATCTTTCCTACAAGGGAGCTGCTCAGAAGCCTCAGCTCAGTCGAGAAAACTCTATTAATATATACACAGCCGGCTCAAAGCTGCATGAAGGTGTAGGTGCTGATGTATACAATGCACTGCAAGGTATTAAAAACTGCTACAAACTGTGCGCAAGAAGTAGCAGTCTTCGGGAGGAGCTGGTAGCTGGATGAGCAGAAAGCAGCGCGCAGCCTGAAATGCAGCGCATTAATGTCTTTGTAGATAGTCAGGCAGCCCTCATTATAAAGTCCAAAACGTAACTCAACTGTTTTGATGCACTGCCGGACCTCTGTAGAAACAACGCAGTCTCCCTCCTATGGGTTACTGGACACATGGGAGTCCAGGGAAACTAAAGAACTGACGTACGAGATAAATGCGGCGTCACAATGTCATCTGACAAACTAAGCATCGCAGCTTCGATGAAAAATAAACTACACAATGAACAAGTAATTTATGCCACAAAACCAAAGCAAAACTAATAACCTCGCTACCGGGAGATTACTGCGGTATACTTGTAGGGACCATTACAGAACACTTGCCACTGCCCAGTGGGTCATCATCATCATCATCCCCCGTGGGTCGATGGGTAAACCACCGCACGAGAAATCTCCAGGCAACTCGATCCTCCGCCCTCGTCTCTAACTCATCAGAAGGCATGGCCAAGCGAAGCGAGTTTTGGACATGGCCCAACCACCTCTTCATGGTTCTGCCAAGCGGCCCTCAACGCCCGCCTCGGAAGTCGTGGAGACATTCGAGCAGCGCGACCGTACCACCGAACCATAGCCCTTTCCGTTTGAACAACCAGCTGCTCAATGTTGAGTTCCTCGCGCACTGCTGTGTTTGGCACCCTATCCCGGCGAGTAATTACCAACTGTACGAAGAAATCTCATCTCAGCAGCTTGTATTCGCGATCTTATTCCTTCGGTCATCGGCAATGGTTGAAACTATCGAGCATAAATAACCAATTTTTGGACGATTTTTGCCGACGATCTTTCCATGAAATATGTTGTATAGTACTAACATTTATGTTTTTTAGCTCATTTTAAGCAAGAAAAAAATTAAATGAAATAAAAAAAAAGTTAGTTTAGGCTGATTTTTTTGATTCGATAGAGAAAAAAACGTTTTTTATTTGAACACATACCAAGCGAAGCAGACTGTATCAAAGCAAAGCATTTTGTTTTCTTGTTCCTTTTGGAGTGAGATCAAATAAAACAAAATGTTGTTCAACATGTAATCAGACTCAGATTGTGAAGTTGTTCCAGTCGTATACAAAATGTTTCAAGCAATTGAGGAAAACGACGCAACTAGCGGAGAGTGTGGTGAGTTCATCCATATATAGGAAAAACAATCTCTTTTTAATTCAAAGTTTTTAATAAAATAATAATAAATTGAAATAATACACAACATTTTTTTTTTCAATTAAAAAAAAAAATACAAAGAATACAAAGAAATTAAAAAAAAAAGAAGGACTTCTTATTGCGGTCTGATCGGCGTTCTTCACACGCTTAACGTCTTGCGTGGAAAGACCATAGTTCCATAGTTCCATAGTTCTCCCATTTTGATTACCCTCGCTCTCCTTTTTCTTTACCTCTGCGAGCAAGCTTATGGCGCGATTACATCCTACACATATATGCAATCTAAAACGAAATGCTGAGTATGTGATAATAAACTTAATAGCAGAGTTAAGAGCTTATGCTGAAAAATGTAATAATTTCACAAAAATGTATCATTATAATGCATTGGTTACATTTGCTTAAGAGAAAGGCAAAAGACCATACGACTACCAAAAAATGTAGTTTTATGGATCTCGATATGAAAATTAGAATTATGTACGTCGACTTTTGATTGTTCGAATCTCGGTGTTTAAGTTCCCTTGAAAAAACCTTGATAAATCGAACAATGCCTGTGTTGGTACGCTTGTTAATTCGAAGTCATTGCTCAGTTGAGCTGCCAGCAAACACTCTGTAATTCGAAATCTGTAGCTAGTTCCACTCAATAATCCGAATATTTTTGTTTATTATGTTCTTTGCTTTGCAATACTTTATTTGTCTATTCCCGTGCGTACAACGTGAACCAGAAATGAAGTATGATAGAGATGCCCAACCTCTACCTCTCTTGCCCTTTTTTGACAACCATTTTTTATATCGTTTTCTAAAGTCAAATTGACCAATCAGGAAACGCATTTACGTTATTTCGTGCATAACTGTCAAAAATTCATGAATAACTGTCGTAAAGACTCTGAAATTCATCGATGGACTAGGGGTCAATCAGCTGTGAAGTTGGGCATCTCTATAACACTTCATTTCTGACGTGAACAATGAAGTAAACAATTGTTCGCTCCCATGGCAATGCAAAGGCCCGTTTGTATTTCAGCAATAATCACCCCGATTAGGAAAGCCGTCACTTTTTAGGCGTTTAAATATCGGTTTTACGAACCATAATCGACTCGAGCGTATGTTTAGCGCACATTCCAAGGCTGCAACTCAAAAGCTGACTGTCAATTTGAAAGCTCATATTGTGAAATGGGGTAGTTTTCATAGTTTCTGTCTGAATTAAAATTTTTAATTTTTTTGTGTGACTTTGGTTTAGTAAAATTACTGCGTGGAATTTACGTATTAAAATAAATATAGACAAATTTCAGTCATAAACGAAAATTAATGCATTCTTTTTCATCCATAACAGGTGGCCCTAAACTATTCAGAAGTACACCTACCTCCTTCCAACCATTTTTGGTTGTATATGTGTCTAAGGAGCACCTCCTTTGAAATTCGTTGCTAAATTCATGGTTTCCTCCATCAGGTTTTGGTCTCGAAAATGGAATACTTAACAAATAAATAATTAACACAAAACACATTTTTACACCATTACAGTTAAAACACGAAGAAAACTCATGGTTTTACTTGCTTCTCCATTTGAGGCGTTCACAAAGTTCAAATCGCCTTCTTTTGTGGTTTCGTATCAATGGCACTTAACTCCCAAAATTCTTGAATAAGTGTCAAAGATCAATCAAATTTGCCGATGAGATGAGATCTCTCTAATAGTTGATTTCTGATCGACAGTAGGGGGAGAATGGTATTTTGTAGAGGGGTTAAAAAAGAACATCTGTTACTATGGGAGGGGGGTCCATCTCGCCCGGTTAAGGAGCAAATAAAATTATTTAAAAAAAACAACGGCAACACTTACTAAAGCAGAAATGAAGTATTATAGAGATGCCCAACTTCACAGCTGATTGACCATCGACGAATTTCAGAGGCATTTTGACAGTTTTTCATGAATTTTTGACAGTTATTCACGAAATAACGTAAATGCCGTTCTCTGATTGGTCAGAGAACCCCTCTCCCCTCATCAAATATTGAAAAATTCTAGTTTTTAACCCCTCTACAAACTATCGTTAACATTTCTTCGTGCCAAAGTTATCCTCCTCGTGCCGACAGTGGTTTTATGCAATGTTACAATGCTTAGATGCACATAATGTCCGTGACATAATGTCCACGTCCATGAATCGCTTTCAACCCCTCCTGTTTCACTGCTGGCGGGTTATTGTTGTTTCAATTAATGTGGTAGACACCTTGTGTGGAGTTCCGTCCGTTTTTGTTGACGGAACATGCAAAAAAACGAATTCCGGCATAAGGACGCGTGCCCATTGCGTTACAAATTTATCTGCACTATAATTTCTAAAGTTTCCTGCGAGCTGAATAAAATATTCCCAATTGAAAAAAAGCTACTACTCCATACCTTCATGACGTACCCCATAGATATTTGTCGATAATTAGCCACATTTTATGCAACTGCAGAGCTGACGGCTTTTCTAACATCTACTCGTTATTATTGTATATCACATGTTTCAAAAGCTGCTTGTGGTTATTGGGAGTCCATGCAGCTTTCCATTGCAAGTGCATTCAGAAGATTGATTTCCAGTTTTACCCCAACAACTTGACACTGAATTCTTAAACACTTGAGTAATCCCTCAACAGTTGGTTCCTTTCGGGTGATTTGTCAACGAAGCTAAGTCGAAATACGTTGTTCCTTTCCAGCGTACAGATTATAAATCATCTTGTTGGTGAGGAATTACGCACAGATTTCCTCAATGGAAAAACTCACTCACCAAGAATTCGTTTTCCTTTTTGAATTTCGAAGCGAAATCTGATCTAAATTCGGCACAGTCAATGTTACGAAGAGAGCTGCTCTGGCAAAATTATTTATGCAATGCACACAAATTGACTGCGAACCACCCACATGCAACGACAAGGCGTTTAATCGTTTATTCACCAATTCAGTAACCATCCTACTAGTTAATAAAATATAACAATTACTTAATCCCACAAAATAGGCAACGTATTCACATTGCTGGCACGTGTGTTCGAATGACCTATTTTCTTAAAATAATTCTTGCCTTATAAAAGAACGCCCTTCAGTACAGATGCCAACAGTTTAGTTGAAGATTTCATTAGTGGATAGAGTCATTAAGGGTAAAGCGGTTTTAAAGTGATAGCAAAAAAACAGATTTTGACTTGAAACCCTTTTTTTGTGAACATTTTGTTGTTTTTTTCCTGTACACACATTCACACTGGGGGTTCTAAAATATTCTGAAAAATTTGTATATTTTTCTACCCAGAGTGTTTTTTTTACTGTCGTTGACACGTTGCTAAATAAGAACCTGTCTCTCGATCCTTCGCGGAAGTATATGTTAATTCTTGGTGTAATTTTATAAATTAACTTTTAAATTTCATAATTATTATAAATTAACCAGTGAACTGAGGGAATTCTGTTGAACAATTTCTTCACCAAAATATTTTTGCAAAATTATTGTCCACTCAAGCCATGGTTCATAGTAGTTGCTTGCCTACTGAACTGGTAGCTAATCACATGAAAATAATTTTTGTACACGAATTAAATATATTTCCTATACGTATATGATTCATTAAGACCTGCTTTTTCTAGTTTTAAGTAAAATCCATCAAATTATATTTGAATGGTGGACACACTATTACGACTGGAAGAACTGTGCCTGACATTTACTTCTTGAATATAATTTCGTTTAAATGCTCAGGGCGACTTCTATCGCTTGGATCACCGCTTCCAGCGCAAAGATCGGTCGTAGGCTCATTGACGAGAATAATTTTGACAAAATCCCCCATCGTAGCCCGATAAGCCGGTCTGGATGTAGTCTATTCGGCTGTGCATCCACTGAGAATTGAATTTGCTGCTGGAGGCGGAAATTGCGGTAAAGGCAATCGGAAGACCGTTGACAGTACACGAAAGGACTTGACTAGTTTTTTATTCTATAAAATGCAAAATATTTTAAACACAGTACAATTTGAAACACAGTACAAAATGGTTGGGGGAAGCACAGTCCGAATAAACGAATTTTCCGTATTAATGAGAGATTTTGTGTTTGCACTAAAATGCGTTCATATTATTTCAAAATGCAAGACCTTACTTTGCCGCAATGCATCAATTCAATTGCCTGGATTTTTTTCATTTTTTATAGTTTTTCCCCGAGTTGTACCGTGAATTGCCGACACTCCCCAAATAGACGTTTTTATGATGTGTTCTGATTTCTACATAATTGAGACCTATTTGATACCTAAACGCTTTCCATCATTGAATTACTGCGTTATTTAATGTTTGCTAATTTAATTTAATTTATACATAAAATTTAAAACCGACTTTCATTTAATCGGAAAATATTTATTCCCAAGTTAACGAAAATTCCGAGTTAAAGTATTCCGAATTAAAGGGCCCTTACTGTATCTTCAAAATTTAATTACTAAATTGAAGTACAATCAAAATATTTATGTACTAGACGTCTTGCATAATCCATGTCCACCATAAGCACGTTTGCAGCTATGACTCGGCCGCACATTTTGACCAAACAACATTGCCTCTTAGCTCGTCTAACGATGGCGCATTGTCGGCATAGATATGATTTAATGTAGTCGCATAAAAATGTCGAGAGGAGTTGAATCACACGATCTAGGCGACAGGAACGTTTTCCCATGTAACACCTTCATCGAAATGAGTTTTCAATAAGTAGATAGTCACACCCCCTGTTTATGGCACAGACTTGTTCACGTATCGCACACGGAAGGCTAAAGTGGCTCTTAACAAATAATGTATTTCCGAATATGGCTGGTCAAAGTTTCGGTCTTAATTCAATGGAGAGAAAGTTTTAAAAGTTGCCTTACATTTGGCCAAAGAATATTAAGGAATTTTAAGGGTAGTGGAGAAAAAAAGGGAATATGTAAAATGTTTGGTATAGTGTCAGTTTTTGTTTGACGTTATAATAGGGTCCCAAAATTAAATAGATTCAAAAAGCACAGAAGCGAAATTGCCTGTTAATTGATTTCACTGAACATCAATCACTGGCGCAAAATTTATAGTCAGCTCAACTAGAGTCGACTTTAGTTATAACCGGCTGTAAGTCAAAAGCCGACTTTAACTTTTCGTTATTCATAGAATAAAATCACAAATATGTTAAATATGTTAAAATCATTCCTAAATTCTAATCGAATCTGACAATAGCCTAAAGCCGACTTTATATTTAAAAATTGATTTTGGCTATTTTTAAAATTAAAGCCCTTAAGTTTATAGTCTACTATAAGTTGCCTCTGCATAACAAGAAGTCTACTTTAAGTTATGTAGGTGAATAGATTCTCTTAAAGTCAATTTTAAAGGCCTATGAACTCGGAGCCAACCAAAACGAGTTGTAACATTTATGAACTCACTTATCTGCATAATAATAGCTGCAAGCTTAAACTCGAATCGACATTATGCGAAAAGTACCACATTATCGCTCGATATGAGTTACGTCAAAGTAAAAAGTTACACTAGTGACCTCTTTTGGAAATGCCTCTTGTGGAATGCGTGGGCGCGTCGTATAGGTGTATCGGAACCTAGATATCAATCTAACTCGAAACTGTTCAATTTTGTACAGTGCGGCTTTTATTTTCAACGTTTCTTCGGTTTCAACATTGATGATAATACAGTCAATTTCGCCTAAGTCGAATTTTCACGGGATACCAAGATTTGTTAGAGTTAGAGAGAGTTTCGACTTAGGGAGAGTCCACTGTATCATTAATGTCTACTCCATGCAATTGACCAAACGAAAAACGTCACAACATGTCTCTCGTAACGGTCGTGTTCAGGAAGCCGTTCAATACTTTGGCATTAGTATTCGGCTTAAGACTGCGTTCACAGTAATAGCTCAAAGTTGTCAAGTCCCAATTGGGACAAAACTATCTTCGCCGTATTTCTGTAACACCTTCTTTTCAATTCTGTTCTCATCACTTACCTCGGATGTGTTCGTCAATGTGAATCATCCTGTTCTTCGTCTAGTTAGCGTACTCTGAAATTGTCGTCGTCACTGTCGTTCTCACAATGCCGTTAGAAAAGCCCACGATTTTGAAGGAAAAGAATCGAAGACGATTACTGCATGTAACGAACATAACATTTGCTCTGGGCGTGAATGTAACTTCGCCGTCAAAATTCAAAGATTCCCTGAGAGCGTAAGTAGACCACAGTGCAAACCGCCGGTGCATTTACATTAACTTTCTACTCCTCATAGAATTACTGTGTTTCTTGTGATTGTTGGTTGCATGGATCTCTACGGACACGTTGCGTACATCAACAGATACAAGGACGATATTTTAATGATTGCAGAGGTGAGTTTCTTTCACCGTAATTTTCTTTCCAGTTTGAGTAAAAACCAATTCATTTTAATCCAGAGCGTCTGCACGTTGTTCCAAACCATGATGTCGGTATTTAAGCTCTGCTACATCATCTTTGTGCAGCGTCGTTTCTACTTAATCCTGAACAAAGCGAAAACGCACGAGCTTGTCGATAAGATAAACTTCCTTAGTGAAGGTAAGGAGAACCAAGTCAAAATGTGCCTCCTTTCAATGTTTACTCCTTGCAGAGACCCCTTACAACAAGGAATTGCGTAGGGATGCGCTCAAGATCCTCGACTATTACTGGTTCATAGCTGTGTTGCAGTTCTATTTCTATATGCTTTTTATTATAGGCATTGTCAGCTGTTACTTCTTCGGAGCGTTGGGCACAAACACATACAACGCAATCATTGGGAACACGAACCACACGAATGTTCTTGGTAAGACACTGAATTCTTTCAGTCCCGAACCACTTTATATCTCTGCTTAGCCTTCCCGACATTATTTCCGTTTTGGGAAGATAAAATGAATGATTACCCCTACTATCCCATCATGACATTTATTGTCGGGACGGGAGATTACATTGCCGGAATGTGTGAGTTCTTTTCTGGAATTGAAATTCTTGCATGATTGCAATCCGATTTCTGTGCGTTTCCAGGTGCCCTCAGCTTTGATGGGATGTTCATTTTCGTGGCTTTACACATCGTGGCCCTATTTCGGATCCTGCATAAAATGATACGCTTCACAACGTCCGCAAATGTGCCCAAGGAACTACGTATGGACTACCTTCGCCAATGTATTTACCATTACCAGAGGACATACGAGTTTGGTTCTTGCATTTCGCCGCAGGAATTCTTTTAAAATTCTGTTCTATTTCAGGTACTGCATGGATTTCAATGATCTCTACCTTCACCTCTCGCTTATTGTATTCCTTCTCAGCTTGATCATATATGGTTCTGTCATATTGCAGCTGACCTTTGGTTTGGTACGTCACAATAAGGCACAGAAGCCTGCGGAAGATCAAACGTTGAAGTTTACTCGTCTCTCTTTTTCTCTGTCTCCTGGAACTATCCCTTTTGTATTAGTTGCATTCTCCGTTACAATCTGGAAAAACAAAGAAAAATCCAAAAACAGTGCGTTCCATTCTAAGATTGGGGATACAATTTTCCAACTTTTTTTCCAACAGAATTGCATACTTTTAAAGGAAAGAAAAAGGTATACAAAGATGCTATGTTTTGCACCATTGCCAACGGAACGCTAAAATAAAATTGACGTTGCATAAAACCTCTTGCTTTCCGTCTCTCTCTCTATTGTCAGTTGAATAAAAAATGAGAAAGCAAAAAGTACGGGACATAATGTTATTACTCAGACGTGTGTTGAACGGTCCATCTTAAACGTGTCCGTGACATTTTGGACCAAGTTGTCAATTTAAACGCAATTATGTTTTAAATTTTGGATGGATTCGAGGGCGAAATCTGACAATCAATCGATCTTCTCGAATTAATGAAAGGTACCTTCCTCTTTTGATCCTGAACTCCATTTCAGAAATAAAGTGGGTAAAATTTTCCTTCGAATTGTTTTTCGCTGCGGCATCTTCAAAAGTGAGAGTGCGTACGCTACACACATTCCTATTTTAATTCGAGGTTGAAAATGGAAAATTTTAAGAAATGGGGATGAGTCTTAGCTTAGTCGCCTTGTCCGCTGGATACCGCTAGGCTTAACTTAGGAAGCGTCAATATCCGGTTTCATGAATTCACTCACATTCTTGTAGTGAACATACAGCCAGTGTCAAAAGTGAGTGCACATCATAATGGTGCTCGCGTTCTCAACGTAAAATGATTTCAAACGGGAATCCAAGAAAAGTCCTTAAATGCAAGATTTTCTAAGGTTTTTAGAAACGTACACAAAACAAAAAGATCTCAAGAACTATAAACACAGCGAGCCATAAACCAAAAAATGAAGCGAAAATCGCATCTCAAAAGTATGTGTACAGCTTCTAAATCACACAAGGAAATCTGCCATTATATGGGTTTTTCACCATTTATTGGGGATCTTAATTTCGTTACGCTTGTCGTTTATAACCCACCGTGCCCATTGTTTTTGAGATAGCCTCATATTTTGTTTTAAGTACATTACAGATTGCTTCAAACTGCAACTGCTCGTTTGAATTAAATATTAATTAAAGCGCAGAACACTTTTGACGCTGACTGTAGTACTTTGTATGTTAATTTATTCTCAGGACAAGCTATGTCAATTTTCCCTTCTCTAGGAAACTGATCTTTTGATGTTCCTTCGGATGGTCCTCTACATCAGTGCGTCTGGCTACGCGGTTGTCATTTTTTGTGCCAATTCACAGTTGATCACTAATGAGGTAGGAAGGACATTTCAAATATCCTGTGTTCGCTTAATCGGTTGTTCTGCCGTTTTAAGACCGAGGCATTGACATTTACGTGGTATGACTGTGAGTGGTACAATGAATCGAGAGAGTTCAAATGGCTCATCAACATGATGCTAATGAGGTCCAACAGAACACTGCACATGAAGTGCTCCTGGTTTACTACAATGTCCCTACCGACTCTCATGGCTGTAAGTGTTGCAGACTACAAAACTGAGCTTGCTTTGCTCCTTGCCACGTTTTTTTTTTTTATTTTGCAGATCATCAGGACCAGCAGTTCATGTTTTCTTTTGTTACGTAACTTTGCTTTTGATGATACCAACTAAACGGACTCGGCAGCTTGTAATGGAGTCTCTGAGGAAATGAAGGATCTTCTCAAATATAACTTTTTCGCCATCGAATGTAGCACGCTTGGTCACGAAGATGGTATTTCTTTTTCTCAGACATGTTTACAGAAAACTACTTGCGAATGCACTTTAATTCTCAGTAGTACTTTTCAGCAACAATTTGCATGCATTTTTAACAATAAACTGCATTTTAAACATAAAATTACGATCCGAGGTATTCTGATATTACAATCTTCAAAAGATAGATCACTCCTCACTAACTACGTGTATATGTAAGATCGTAGCACCCGCAGCTAGTGTACACAATCATCCCACTTACGAAAGTCGTTTAATGCCTTCCGGAAACGACTATATGATGTTGTTAAAGTAGTCGTCTTATGTCATAAATAGACACCTGGCGGTTAATCTATATCATCTGTGGTGGTATTCTGATAGTCGGTGTAGTAGGTATGCATCGTCGCAATTGGAAAATGAACTAAAAACGTGAATTTTCCTTGTGTTCTAACTGGAATGGTGTAAACATGTATTTTGTATTAATTATTTTTCCCGTAGGGACTAACATTTCCAGCCCAAACCAAATAAAGTGGCTGGTTGAACTGATGAAAGTAGGTGTTCCTCAAATATATGCAACCAAAACTGACTGGAACAAGGTAGCAGTAATTTTGAATAGTTTAAGGTCACCTGTAAGGGCTGACAAAGAGTCACTTTCATACTAAGCACGGGGTTAATCAAATTATGTACTTGCACAGTACCCTCTTATGGAGCTCTTGAGGGTCGTCCTAATCAGCACTCCAATCAATGGCCATAGCAATGCTGCCCATATTTACTTAAACACGTAAATCGTACGTAGCAATTTTATTAAACAATCACCAATGTCACTTAAAAAAAAAAAACAATTGAAAAATCTTAATTCCGAAAGAATTTATAAAAACTCACCACTTAACAATTTTAACTTCAAAATTGACAAAAAGGGATGGTATAGGCTTTTATTTGAATGCATTTGGTAATGGGACAGAAAGGAAGAGGAACTGCAGAAGAATACGTATATTGCGTTCATTAATTTTAATAAGGCAGCTTAATGCTACGCTTCCACCGAACGAAACTGATGACCTTAAGGTAGAACAACTCAAACTGATAGTTGGTGACAAGACATTGGAGGACGATTATCATTTAATGGTATAAATTCTGGCCTTATCCTGCACAAAATCTTAAGTTTAGGTCAAGTCCTTTAATTGAAAAAAAAAAAACTGCATGCAAAGTGTTAACGACAAATACTATCATCATCATCATCTTCTAACCCGCATGACCCGCATGGGCTCACGGGCTTAAGCACGTACGAGAGATCAGGCACACCATCTCTAGGACCAGCATGACGAGGCGGGGAATTTTCAAAAGAAAAATACTGCGAATATGTACCGGACTCACCTTAGACAGGGACCCTCACAGACACCACAGAAACAATAGGCTTTACGACCAAGCACGCATCATTCCCCTGCGACAGTACATGGTGACACTATTCAGAAAGCAGCTACTAAACATCAACAACCATCCTAACGAGGAAATCAGGAACTTGAGAAACTCAATCCCCGGACAACGCTACCTCAACGCGTTAAATCTGCTAAACGAGCAGAACTTTCCAACAACGTCGAACAACGAGCTGCATGGACTCTACCAGAGCAGCAATAGCCATCACCATCGGCTAACACAGGCTAAGTCGGCTAACACATCACCACCCCATCCCAAAAGGACCACCATGGACACACGGACTTGAACAACCCGATGTAAGCACCAGCCATTGTAGGACATAAACAAAACAATAAGCCGGCAATAATAATACATACTAAATTAAACAAAGTATATCAGCAAAAAATAAATCTGTTCAAATACATTTTTAAATCGCTTTTAAATCGCTCACTTAACAATTTAATGCGGACTCCGACGGCGAATTTGAGAAGATTTTTCTCTCGGCAGTACTCTTTGAGCATTGTCAGTGACTGGAAAGAGATGGGCCGTTGATTTTGGTCGTACCGGGAGTCGAACCGATCCCGCGACCCACTACACCACTTAGACCCGATCAGGAGTTATGCTCAAGCGCAAATAGGCTATTTTTTGGACTTGGTCCAACAGTGACTGCCGAGTGGCCGCCTACCTCTTGAAGTCGCATGCATTTAATGGGGGCATTTGTTCATTTTGGAAAGCAGCCAAAGGCTTAAGAAAACCTCAACCACATGCGGCCCCAATTCGGAAAAATCAATACGAGTGGGCAAAAGAAGATAAAGAGAAAGCGGATCTCTTCGCATATCATTTGGAAGAAACGTTTAAATCACGCGACGGACAAACGTTTCCTGGAAACTCCTACGGTTCAAACACAAATAATGAACATTTTTGTATAAGAAATGCTACTTTGACAGAACTTAAGGAAGAATTGAAAAGCCTCAAGCCCAAAAAAGCTCCTGGTTATGATTTAATCACAGGAGAAGTTCTGAAAGAATTACCTCAGAAAGCGCTTCTTACCTAATTAACGCCGCGCTTAGATTAGACCATGTCCCTAATCAGTGGAAAGTGGCGGAAATAATAATGGTGCCGAAACCGGGTAAACCCCCAACAGACAAAAAGTCTTATAGACCAATTTCGCTGCTTCCGATAATGTCTAAAGTGTTCGAACGAATATTACTCAGACGTTTAAGCCCGGTTGTGGAAGAAAGACGACTTATTCCTAATCACCAGTTCGGTTTTAGAAGTAGGCATTCAACTATCGACCAAGTACATCGAATAACTGATGTTATAGAAAAATCGTTTGAACAAAAGCAAGTCTGCTCAGCTGTATTTCTCGAAGATTTTACACAATTTTATCGAATTATCTAACTGATAGAATCTTCCGTGTGAAATATGGGAAAGAATACTCCCTATTTAAGCCTATACAAGCTGGAGTACCACAAGGAAGTGTCCTTGGTCCCCTCCTTTACTTACTTTATAACAGCGATATACCGCAGGACGTAGGCACCGTGCTAGGCACATTTGCTGACGACACCGCCATTTTAGTAACTGCCAAAACGGTCGAAGAATCAACCAGAAAATTACAATGTGCTCTAGACCGGATACACGAATGGACGAACACTCAGCGAATTGAGCTTAACGAAGCTAAATCCGTTTAAATTTTACGTATAAGAACGTGAATAACTTGCCCGTTTTTATAAATAATGTTCAAATACCCTTCGGTAATGAAGCGAAATACCTCGGAATGACTCTCGATGTAAAGCTTATGTGGAAGGAGCATGTCAAAAAGAAACGTGAAGAGCTCCAATTAAGATACAAAGACATGTACTGGCTTATTGGAAAATATTCCAAGCTAAGTATTGACAACAAATTGCTTATATACAAGCAAGTGCTAAAACCAGTCTGGACGTATGGTATACAACTATGGGGTTGTACCAAAGAAAGTAATAGAAACATACTACAAACATTTCAAAATAAAGTGCTAAGGGCCATCGTCAACGCACCCTGGTATATACGAAACAGCGACATCCACAGAGATCTTGGAATTCCATCAGTCCATGATGAAATTACGAATTTTGCTCGTAAGCATAAGCGTCGTCTGGAAGAGCACATAAACTCTGCTGTCCTTCCAATTCTCGGAGACTCTTTCCGCCGTCTTCAAAGGACTAAACCCCTTGACCTAGGACGGTGAATTCAACCCGCGCTTAGCTGCGGTGATAGCAAGAACTCTCAATGGAGAATTTCTTGCCAAATGCGCCTAAACCAAGAAAGTAAAACTGCTGGATAAGTGTAAGACTTAGTTGTAGTGGAAATATATTTTATTTGAAGGGATGTGTTTTTACTGGGTAAAAATCCCTTTCGCTTTGTGGGAACGGTCCCCATAGTGTCTTTTGAAGATGTTCACCTACCCTCGCAAAAAAAAAAAAGAATTTGTGCCACGTGACTAAATCATCGAAGCATAGTCCGTGTTTCAGACCCTATTCCGGCGAGCACAAAGAAATCTCATTTCGGCAGCTTGTCTCAACCATTACCAAAATTTCACGACAATAGGTGAGGGGTGGAAGGGAAAGGTACTGAGTTGAATATCGCTTACTTGGCGTTGATACCACGCTCAGCCTTCCTGATTACAGATCTACCAAGCTGTTTCAAAATTGACCCAGCTTGACCAATCCTACAGGAAAGCTCAGCATTACTGCTTCCATCCCCAGTGAAGAAGACCCCGAGATACTTAAACTTCTTCACCTGCTTCAATGGGACTAAACTAACCTGTAGAGTGGATTGAACAGGCGTTCTGGAGATTTTGTCCACGTTGACCTTCATTCCAGCATCAGCACATACGGCCACAAACCTATCGAGTGAGCTCTGGAGTTCCGTCTGGGAAGATGTGAGGATAACTAAGTCATCTGCACTTGCCCTCAATTCTCCCAATGGGAAGCATGATGCTGCACTGGAACATCCAGACTATATATACAATGAAAAGGAGAAGACGCACCCACCCCAGACGAAGTCCAACGTCCCCCGTGAAAGGTGTTGATTTAGCACCGTTGACCCGAACACAGCTGCGACTCTTAGGCATGGTGCACACATGCGTCATTTCGACGCGCGGCAGCCTCGCCGCCTTTGCGTCTTGCGGTACACACAAATAAATTGAGTGGTGCACACACTTGTGATGACGCGCGTCATCCAGTACATTGTTTCTTATTGAGCAGTGCATACATGCGTTATTTTGCCGCTAATTAAAATCCCAAGGAATGACGTCAGACACGGAAAAGCTTGATTTAGAATTATTTTTCAATGAAATAAAATAGTTTCCAGAAATAAGGAGTGTTGCTCAGAGGCATACCAAGACCTACAGAAGAAAAGATCGGCGTGGATAGTGTTTTGCAAGTGTTTGCAAGATTTTACACTCGTTCGAAAATAGTTAAAAAAAATTTTTCAGAATTATTCTCTTATATTTTACAAGGCTGTATGAAATATTTCTTTTGTTAGCCGATGATCAACAAAAGGATGCACCCAATAACGTCGTCTCTTTTTGAGAATAAAGTCTTTATGCACTATGCACACGAAAATCACTCGTTTCCTCGTATAAAAAGGTCCCTATATCCTTAAACACTCAGCTTCAATGCGACCCCACTAACTTGTAGAGTGCATTAAACGGACGTTCTGGATATACCATAACCTCTGACTTAGCCACTTTAACCTTCATTCGGGCATCAGCACATACTCGTACGTCCCCTTTCTTTTTCCATTTAAAGTCGGCAAATTCTTCCAGCTTAAAAATGTCTCTAGTTTAGGCAAGCACAGCAATGAATCAATTGAATATTCCAATTGCGGACGAGTATAACCGAACATAATGAAACGCTTTGAACCCACCCCAAAATAGCCCATTTTCCCGTCACGTTGTTTCCAGTGGTATTGAAATAAATGTTCAATCGAAATCAGTAACTTATGTTTTATTTCATTTGACAGTTCGATGTGTCTAGTGAATGTTGGTGCAACGGATAATTAAAAAAAGAATTTTCTGATACAATTCAGATCAAGTTGAAATAAAATCCATGCCTGCAGGGTATCTCCAAGTCTTTTATGGCAGTAATCTGTTGATGTTGGGTGATCATAAAATCTCAGACAAATTACTCCACCATTATGCATCCATGACCGCAGGTGAGAAAGTGCATTAATTCCGTGCGTAAATAACATTATCCGTGTGTCCCACTGAATGGGACTCACATTTGTATCCAAACTTCGGTGCTTTTTTTTTCTGCCCAGAGTTGATGAATCGATCTCAGTTTCAATTTAAAATGCCAGCTTACGGAGTAAAAGAAAATAAGAACCACTCGTTTTCAAGATCTGCAAGAGAAGAATGTTCCGAAATAGTTTGAAAAATAGGCACAGCCATTGAATGCAACTTACACTCATAAGAGTCGGCAGGGACATTGTTGTAAACCAGGAACATTTCATATACACAGGCCTATTGGACCTCAGTATCATCATCTTGACCAGGCGTCTGAAGTTCCTAGGCTCGTTGTACCACAGACAGTCGTACCACGCAAATGGCATCGATTCACTCTGAAAATAAACGCACACTCATTTGGAATTCGCACAGTGCTGCCAAGTTACTTCAGTTGTAATATATTGTCCGTTTAGGCAATAAATGACGACTTCATACAGAGCAGCGGAGAAGTAAAGCACCGTTCGCATGAAAATCATAAAATCCTGTTCCTAGACAACACAGACAAGCCCAATTAAAATCTCATTCGTCAACTTGTCAGGAGAGAAGTAAAGATTACCAGGCCAAAGGCTCCCTGGAACATGACCACGCCCAAGATAATCAAACTGAGGAGAAACTGAACGAGGCTGATGTGAAGATAGAGGTTGTTCAGCTCAACGCAGTACCTTAAAATGAAAAAAAACAAAAAACTTCAATGCACATTGATTGCAGTGGTTGAAGAAATGCGCTTAAACTGATGAGTCCGTTCGTAATGATGAATACACTCCCGGAGATAGGCCATTCGCAGCTCCTTAGGAACCACCGGAGAGGTTGTAAATACAATCATTTTCTTTAGGATCCTGAACAGGGCCACGCCGTGGAGGGCGAAAATAATAAAGACTCCATCAAAGCTGATGGCACCTAAGGAGGATGAGAAAATCGTCATGCCAGCAGAGTGTTCACACTTGATTAACCTTACCAAGCCCAGCAACGTAGGCTCCTGATCCCACGACGCATGTGAGAATCGGATAGTAGGGAAACTCGTTCATCTTGTCCTCCCAAAACGGAAACAACGTCGGAAAAGCTAGATGGAGGGGACAATGTTTGACAATGTTTCATTCAATGTCAGGGCAACGGTTGACCTTACCAAGGACGTTTGTGTGATTCGTGTTTCCAACTATTGAGTTGTACGTGTTCTTGGCTATGGCCGCAAAAAAGTAGTAACCAATGGTGGACGAACAGGCAAACACATAAAATATGAATTGCCTTCTTGCGTTCTTCCAACAGTCGTCTAGAATCTTCACGGCATCCATTCGCAGCTCCCTGTTATACTGATTCTCTGAAACGTAAAATTAACTCTGTAGACAGAAACTGAAATGCGTCTGTGTGGGAAGAAGCACACCTTCAGTGAGTAGTGGAATTTGATCCACAAGCTCGTGCGTTTCGACTTTTCTAAGGAATTTTTGGAATCGATGATGCACGAATATGATAAGCTTCAGCTTAATTAGGGAGATCAGCGTTTGCAGAAGCGTGAAGATGCTCTACGGAAACGAGACGATTATTCTAGCCACCAAATGTGGACGCAATCACTCACCTCCGCCATGACCAGTATACTGTCACTGTACCTTCGAATGTAAGCAAGATGTCCATAGATACTTGTCCAGCCAGAAATAATGAGCATCAAGGTGATTCTGTCGATGGAAGAAGAGGGGTTGAACAGATCCAGTCTATTGTGCTGCCGTCATACTTACATTCTCAAGGAGTTCTTCAATTTCGACGGAGATGTCACGTTAACTCCCACGGCGAAAAATGAGTTGACCACATCTCTCAAGCGTTTTCGATTTTTCTCCTTCAAAACTGCGGAGTCTTCTAGAGTCATCTTTAGCGGGTAGTCCTATTCTGACAAGCTTGTGACAAGAAATGATTCTTTGGGAATTTGTTAAGTTACAGGTGTAGTACAAGGTGTACCACAAGGGTGTCAAATATGTAATTAACACCTGAGTGTCCCCTCTGTAATTAAGTCTCCTGCACGCACATGGGGAGAGTGCGGTCACACAATGTGCGCATAAGTCTGTCATCTTAATGAAGTAATTTTCCGTTGAATTGTTATTAAAGGAAACATACAATTCAAGGGAGGCAATCTTTTTTCGGCACTAAAATATACAAGTAGAGTCATGGTAAAGCGGGTGCTAAATACACTTGGGTCACTAAGTCGTTGCTTTTTTTTCTGTACACAGTGTGTTGGATGATAAAAAGTGTTCAAATTTAACATCCACAGCAATTTTATTTCAATGCGTGCTTCTTTGGTGAGCCTTGTTTAATTAGCAATATCGAAGTGTTGTGATAGAAAGTAAAGCAAATTTAAATTCGCAAATTCTGTTTCTCACATTAACGCGTTCAACTGAAGTTTGGAAAGATAAGGCCGTGCTTTTGGATTCAACTTGTATCAAAATATTCTGTTTTTTTAAGCTATTTATGAAGTTTTAATATTTTTGGTATTTCATTCCAAAGCAGGTAATTATTAATCCAAAGCAACGCAAATTGAGTGCTCCCACAATACTGTGGGTCAAATAATTGATCACATTCGTGTA
Organism: Eristalis tenax; assembly: GCA_905231855.2. Classification (NCBI taxonomy): domain Eukaryota; kingdom Metazoa; phylum Arthropoda; class Insecta; order Diptera; family Syrphidae; genus Eristalis; species Eristalis tenax. The sequence continues at coordinate 25,118,768 of HG993126.1, forward strand.
AAAAGCAGTCTACGGTAGTTTTCTTAAATGCAAATTGCGTGGTGGACGTGGCGTTGTAGGTATGTGCGTCGACCCATACGCAACTGAAACTCGCTGCCTGGGTTCGATTGCCGGCAGGTGTGACTAAAAATAATTTTCACGGCTCCACCTCATTCGAGTCACTGACAATGTTCCAACGCAGTACTGTCTAACAAAATGTTCTCAAAACTGTTGATTGCTGAGAAGCTCTACCTGGGCCTCTACAGATTTCAGTAGGGGGTGGGCATTTAACAGTCTTACGCGTTTTTAATAAGGATGTTCGGTGAATGTGTACAGTCAGGATCAAAAGTGAGTGCACAGCAAATAGGTGTTCTGCATTTAAATTAATATTTAATTCAAACGGGACCCCATTAAAGAAAATCAGTTTTCTGAAGCACTTCTCAAAAACTATGGTCACGACGAGTCACAAACCAAAAACGCAAAGAAAGATCACCGATAAATGGCCCTGCTGAGCTTTGCTTTCAAACGCCTTTGGCGCATAACAAAACAGATCCATTTTTTGATACTACCTGAAAAACCCATGTTTGGGCAGATTTCCTTTTGAAATATCTTATTTATATTTTTGTATGTTTCAATTACCTTAAAAAATGCATTTGATACATTTATTTTTTTTTGAGTCCCGTTTGACATAGATATTCATAAAGATTTCATGGAGTACACTCATTTTTGACGCTTACTGTATGGTAAAAATTATCTACATGAAGTCGACTCAATTATTCGAAACTCAAGGGATCCCACAAAAAATTCACAAAATACTTTATTACAAAACGCACATTGAATTTTGTAATGAAATTAGCAATTTTTGTTTTAATAACTTCCAGTATGATTGGTCAAGAGCATTGCCTATGACACCCACTCTCACTCACCTTTGCTGACGCAATGTACACAATAATGACTTTGCCTCCTTTGATGCGACGGACTTGGTTTGGCTTCCCATTGTCTTCATTGTTGTTGCTTGGATTGGATACTGCCTAAGTGTCGTCGTCACACAGAGTACCGCAGACTTGCACATCATCGTCAAAATGTAGAAAATCGTCGAAAGACACAGATTCTCTCAAGGACTGCATCCATCCAGCGAGCTTGATTTTTTTACTTACATTGTTGACATCACATTCGCATACGTCACAATCTAACGGGATCAAAGCATTGAAAACAACATCTGGGCCAAATTCAAAAACATGAACAAAAAATTGGAGTTACTGAGAGAAAACTATGAAAATAGCTACTGATTTTGAATTGCAGCGTGTTTGCAGGCTGCACGGCTGTGCAATCACTTCGAATTAACGAGCGTGCCAAAATAGGTTTTGTTCGATTTATCAAGACCTAACACGTCGTCCCCGCTGGACACGCCCTGTTCATGAACATGATTTGAAAAAATTTAGTGTAGGAACAAAAATCCATGCCCAAATCTACATCGTTTTGGAGAATCTTGTTTTTACGACATGGCATGTGCCCTGTTCAAAAGTTGGACATGAGATTGGATGTTGATTGGATATGTGCAAAGTAAATGTAGAAGTGTTTGAGAATACCATTTGTTGGTTTTATTTTTAGTGAGTTCTTTTTCGTTGATTGGTGGTTGGTTGCCCGCTTCTTGAAGTTGACACTCTCCGAGCCAAGTGAAGCGAAATGGTATAAGATATGCCCACGAAAGAACAAATCGCGGATGGCTGTTCAGTTTGTGGTTGTGAGGTTGGGCAGCTATATGTCCAGTGAACGTCGATTCCAGTGAACAATCGATTTATCGAGGGTCGACTATGTGTACCTTGTTAATACATATGGGCACCAATTTTTCCTATTAGGACTATCAGATTCCAGAGTTATGACAAAACAATATTTGTTCGACAGAACGCATACCTCGTTTTGCTCGCTTTCACGATTTTCATATACTACCGGATATGATTTGCGGGAAATACCCTTTTTTCTTCAAAAAATCATGGGACTTCGTGGTTCGATTTTCATATACTCCCAGATATGATTTGCGGGAAATACCCTTTCTTCTTCAAAAAATCATGGGGCTTCATGGTTCGTCATGGTTTTTCTGTTAAAGACATTCGTCTCCATGGTCTTACTTCGTTTTGGGCGGTTTCGCTTTCCAACAAAATGTTCATTCTCCTGACCCCCGCGCAAAGCGAGGTATGAGTGTACGTATCCACGAAATTGAATTTATTTCACATGAAATTCTGTGGTATTGATGTTTAAATATTTCGCTGCGTAGCATATTGGGATCGCAGGTTCTAAGCCCCGAATTTATCAAGTTTCATAATTCACGGCCAAAAATTGTGTCACAGTAATCTATGCCGCCAATTTAGAGTATGCCGCCTCTAACCAAACACACCTTATGTGACTAATGCACCGCATAAGACTGCGAGAAACATAAAAGTTAATACACAAGTACATGGCCCAAAATGGTACAAAAATACGACTCCAGAAGACTTTGCTAAAGATGAGATGAATCAAATAACTTTGTGATCATTTTCATAATTTTTATTAAATGAATAGTTAGGTAAGTCATTCTATGTATCATTTGAATCTTAGTTGTGCCTAGGTACAATTTGTGATTTTATTTTTCCAAAAACAGTAGAGGAAAAAAAAATATAAATTGTTTAATCCACTAGTCGGTAAACGGCGCGTGGAATATGTGATTAAAACCACGGATTCGGTGTCGGTAATTGCTAGTGTGAAGTCAGAAACCAACGAAAGTGAAACAGCCACAACTTCGGTAGAAGTTGAAAAGGGACTTCGTTATAGTTGGGTCTAAGTTTGAATTTGTCGCTAGATATTTAAGTTACAGAGCCTTCGCGTTTCGCCAGCACAAGATCAGTACTGGCTTTCCTTGCGTTTGTTGTTGATTTGTGTTTGGGGACAAGCAGTATATAAAATAGATCAGTTGTTGTCATTGTTTTTACTTAACTAATTGTCTTGCAGTGGCGTGGCGTCCATATAACCCGATTTCTACCGAGTTACCTTTAAAAATTCCACTCTTCAACAATGTATCGAGGCAACAAGCAAAATGAATCTTAATAAAAACATAACATTTGTCTGTTCCTACACCTGCACAAGCAAGTGACAAACTCTACGAACACACAATTCCACAACCTGCTTGATATTCGTTTTCATATCGTGTTACTGCCCTACGTAAACATACACCATACACATCATTGCTTGCCTCTTCTCCAACATCACATGACAGATACTCCATAGAGGACAACCGCAAAGCGACAGCAAAATTAAGAGTGAAAACCATGGTTATCCTAAAAATGTCAGGTTCTAAAATATCTGGCAGTATTCGTACTACTCTCGATATCTGCGTACTACCGTACTCCTCCTTTCACATAAGTTCTACTATTTTTCACACGACAAAATGTTTAAAACATTAATTTCATCACTTGGCTAGAGAGCTCAACTTAGAGGTCCAATTCCAGTCCCATACATTTTCCCATATGTGACCTTTTATAAAATATTAAAAGACTCTTTAAGCAAATTCCGCAACGAGTTCATTTCGACGATAGCATGTCCAACAAAAGCTCTATACAAGGCATTTACCCCAAACCTTAGCTGATCGGGCAAGAAGAAGGCAATATTGACAAGCTGGAAATGGAACGGCGAACACTTATGTATAAGCCAAACCATTATTTCTAATTCGTAAGATATACATCGAAGAGTTTTGGTCAATGATGGTTTTCTTAAGAAATTGTCTTAACTAAATCCTTTTGCAGTTAACCGAGGATTTGTGCAATTTTGCCTTTCTAATACCAGCGCAGTAGCGGAACTAGTTTTTTCTCAACTTTTGAGTACTATATACGCAACTATGAGTTGAAATTATGAAATCGTATTTTTATATCTTTTTCATGACTTTTGACTTTTTTCATGACACCCTAGATGCGCAATAATTGTGTGCAAAATATATTAATATCATTTATATACCATATACATATAAAAATATAATAATATATAAATAATTTATGTATAGAAATTATAACATAATTTAGTTTACCGTCGATTTGAGGAGACAACTTGTTGAAATAATCACTTTTTGAGATGTGCCCGGCTCGGCACTTGAAACATTAATAAGTGTACACCGCATCTACTGAGCGTCTATGGACCATTTGCACAAAAATATTGAGCGTCTATGGACTGCTTAATAAAACAAAAATACCTACACAGGGTGTTTTCAAGTTAAATGTCAATATTGAAATGCTGATTGGGTATAATTTAAGAAAAGAATCATTTAACAGCAAGGGTCTGTCTCGAATGTGGACATCATTTAACGAGATTTCTTTGTTCTTGTTCAGGAAAATTGAAAAACATTGATTTTTGTAAAGTCAGTCACTTTACTGGGCCTTAAGTCTGGTAGAATTGTCTACGTTCAAATGTTTCTTAGAAACTGTGAGATTGTTAACCCAAACAGACTTGCCTCTCAAATCCTTGCTGTGATGTTTGCCTGCAGGCTCTTAAGAAGTTTTAAAATGCCTGCACTACTATTTTGTGCATAATACTACTCTTCTGCGACTTCTGTACTACTCTCGAATATTTCTCTCCGACAACACTGTATCTGGCTGGTTAGAATTAGAAGCAATGGGTCCTCTTTCCCTGTTTTCCCTTTGTCGTTCGCTGTGCAAAGAAAATAACCCGTTTTCATCGACTTATTTGCTGATTTTGTATTGTTTTCTGTGAGATTTTTTTCCTTCTCTTCTTATTTCTGTTTGAAAAAATCGTCTATGAAGCAGATTGCATAGGAAATGTAACAAGTGTGCTTTTTTGCATGTGCGTTTACAGGTGCCTTTACAATTATCCACGCCACGCCACTGTTGTTTGTGTTCATTTGTAGACGTCAAGAAAAAAGTGGAATTAAAAAAAAATGTAGAATTTTGTGGCATACCTAGAAATCTACCTCTTTGCTGTAAATTAGCTGTTTCTAAAAACCAACGTTCGCAGCTTGTGACTCATGTGTGCAGAACTTTAATTCATACACATTTATGGTTTTCAGTTCAATGACCTAAGCCATTAAATTCCCATTCGCCTTAGCCCACCACAAACGAGGATTTGGACATTTCTGTGAACTTTCCTGAATTTCTTCGAAAATCTGTTTACCATCAAGCTTAACAAACAATCTGACTAAATAACTAATAAATCCTAAATGTAAAAATTCGTGAGTAAATCCGTTCGTTTCATGCCATCCTTGGACACCATTATTCCAAATTCCCACGCAATATGCTCACGATTGTTATAAGAATCAGTGCAGAAAGTTGAAACAGAGATTTGAGATTCTTAGAACGCGAGATTACGTAGTAAGAGAAAGTATGACCAGCTGGTCTTCAAAATCTGCAAGAAAAAATAGAAGAATATCAGAAATAATTTGAAACCCAAGCACACTTATTGACAGCAACATACACCCAAAAATGTTCGCAAGGACATTGTCGTAAACCAAGATGCCCTCATGTGCACGGTCTTATTGGACCTCATAATCATCATTTTGATCAGGCGCTTGAAATACCACGACTCGTTGTACCATTCGCAGTCATACCAAGCTGAGGATAAGGTTTCACTCTGGAAAGACACTCATTTGGAGCCACCACAATGCATTCACATAAGTCTCACCTCGTTGGCAATGAACTGCCCGTTTAAGCAATAAATAACAACTTCGTAGCCAGCGGCAGAGATGTACAGCACCATTCGAAAGAACACCAAAAAATCTTGTTCCTGGACAAGAGACACACACGTTAAACGTTAATTCGCAAAGGAAATGCATGGATTACCAGTCCGAAGGCTCCTTGAAACATGACCACACCCAATATAATCAAGCTGAGGAGGAACTGAACGAGGATCACGTGTAGATACAGATTGTTAAGTTCCACACAATATCTAGGAGAGAAAAAAGCCTTCAGTACACTTTCTCAGCAGGATTGAAGAGATTTGCTCATACTTATAAGTTCTTTCGAAATGTTGAATGCACTGCAGGAGGTAGCGCACTCGCAACTCCTTAGGAACCATCGGCGAGGTTGTAAATGCAATGATTTTCTTTAAAATCCGAAATAAGGCAACACCGTGGAGGGCGAGGATAATGAAAGCTCCATCAAAACTCATAGCAGCTATGGTAAATGAGAAAATGCCACGATACAATTATTTTAACAACAAATAGAGCCCACCGATGCCAGCAATGTAGTCTTCGCATCCGACGGTAAAGGTGAGTATTTGATAGTAGGGAAAACGATTCATTTTGTCCTCCCAAAATGGAAACAATGTCGGATAAGCTAGTGGAGGGCACAACGTTTCATTCAGTAACGCAGCAACTGCAAACCTTACCAAGGACATTTGTGTAATTTGCGTTTCCGACGACTGAGTTGTATGTGTTCATGGCTATCGCCCCAAAAAAGTAGTAACTAATTATTGTCGAACAAGCAAATAAATAAAATGTAAACTGCGCCTTTGCAATCTTCCAGCAATGATCTAGAATTTCCACGGCGTCCTTACGTAACTGCGTGTTGTATGCCGTCTCTGAAAAATGAAACAACATCGGTAAACAGAAATTAACTTGAGTCTCTCTGTATGGAGGCACACCATCAGAGAGCAGGGCTATTTGATCGACCAGTTCATGCGTCCGGACCTTTCTCAATATGATTTGAAATCGATGCTGCACAAATATGATGTACGTCAGTTTAATGACGGAGATCAGTGTTTGAAGGAAAGTGCAGATACTCTAGGGGAAAAATATTCTCAATAAGACACCAGACACCGGAGCTGGACGCAATCTCTTACCTCCGCCATGACAAGTATACTGCCACTGTGTTTTCGAATGTAAGCAACATGACCATAGAAGCCTCCCCAGGAAAAAATAATAAGAACCAGCGTGATCCTGTCGATGGAAGGAGAGGTCCAACACACTCAATCTGGTCGTGTTTCCGTCGTACTTACACTCTCAAGGAATCCTTAAATTTCGACGGAGACGTCACGTTAACTCCCACGGCAAAAAATGAGTTTATGAGATCTCTTAAGCGTTTTCGATTCTTCTCCTTCAAAACTGCGGGGTCTTCTAGAGTCATCTTTAGCCAGCTACCTACTCCACAAAGTTTCTGTTGGCAAGTGACTCAATGCGAATTCGACAAGGTGTAGAATGATTAACACGTTGGAGGAGTTACGATTTCATACGATTCCCGGTGTCTAACATGTAATCATGGACTGGGTGAAAATAATTTCCTTGCACGCACATGTCTATCAGGGCCACACACATGAGCCTTAATTAAGAAATTAGCTATGCAAGTGTAAGTCATTCAATTGTAGACAGCGCAAATTGAAGGGGAGAACTAGCTTCTGTGTATTATATCTGCCATGCTGTTATCACGTGTGACAGCTTCTGTTGATCTCTACGTTGTGCTTGGCTCCTTACCCGGGAGCAATCCGGACACCATGTGCAGTCTTTGACTCATTTCATGCGAATATTCCCGGTTGGTTATACGTACACATGTAGTTTGTCTGCAAGCAATCGTATGCGAGCGTCTGGTGGCCGGTCTGTCTCGCTCGCCAGCTGGTCGGGCTTAGCCCGAAGGAGCTACGAGCAACCCAGCAGTGACCTCGTGGCCGCTATGGGGTTGGGAGGGAAGTCACGCCATGCACAAACCCGTGCGTACGGGGAGCAAAAGGCAACGGACAACGTCATCGAATAGGCACATGGAACATCTCATCGCTTTCAGGAAAGGATCTCGAGCTCGTTAAGGAAGCTGCCAGGTATCATTAACTGACCGATGGGTGGAAACTCTTCCTGTCGGGAGTTGCTCCTCAAATGTCTGCACAAGCGGGAGTGGGGATACTCACAAGTCCCAGGTTGGCAGGCAGGGTCTTGGATTGGATACCATTAGGAGGGAGAGTGGGGATCTTAAAGCTCAAGCTTGAAAGGTCAACTTTGGCTCTAGTGCAGGTGTATGCACCAAATCTAGAGTCAGAGGACGTGGTTTCTTGGATAAAGTTGATGCTGCCCGGAAATGGATTCATATATCCTGATGGCTGATTTCAATGCTCACGTCGGTGTGGATGTAACGACATGGTGATCCTCCCCAGAACGCGAACGGGGAGAAGTTGTTGGACCTTGGCTGTGCAAATGACATGTCTATAATGATCACCTTCTTTCCACACAAAGGCGATCCATAAATACACATGGTGCCGTCAGAGTCTTCAACAGAAGTCGTTGATGGACCTCTTTGTGGTACCATCGTGTGTGAATCGGATGGTTTGTGTTGTTCGTGTGATGAGAAGGGCTGAACTGTCAACTGATCATCAGATGGTGTTGTGTACGTGTTATAATGTACCTCTGATGCCAAGGCGGAAACCAAGAGTGGTTACACGCATACGGTAGGAGAAACTACAGAAACCGTAAATTTTGCACGGCGCATATCTGAAAGGTTTGGATGACTTCCATCGCGTGTAGAGGAAGAATGGCGACTATTTTCAGCATTTCGTCGATGGACTATGGGTCAATCAGTCAAAGTTGGCCGTCTGTATAGTACTTCATTTCTGGCGTAAAGCAAGAAAGTCAAACAACAGCCAACAGTGCCCACCAGCCAACTGCAACCAACTGCAAATAGTAAAATGAAAGAAAGAAGGAAAAAAAGGGGAAAGTGCATAGAGGCATGGGTAACCAACAAAACTCTGTCGTAGTTTAAATTATTTTTGCTACGTTCATTACAGATCTTTCCACCTTTTCGGTTGAAAAGGTTTTGTACTCCGCACCCAATGCAATTCTTCACGACACGCAAAGGCTAACAAGTGCCTGCATCAGATCCATCCCCCCCCAGACGACAAAAAATGTGTCTCCGTTGCACTTGTGATTTTGTGCAATATACGTACGCTACGGTGTGAGTTGGATCCGCATGCGTCGGACGTGAGCGAGTGGAAATGATCGTGGGCCCGGATGTTGTACTTATGCGCTGCTAACTTATGTTACTTCAACTTACACACGCGATGAACGACGATACTGATTTGGGAGCATCCCAAATTGGGTGCTGGATTTGTTCACGTACCTGGAAAAATCTGGTACCTCACCCAGAACAAAAACAATCTGTCTGCCAAATCCAAAAACCCGCTTAACCTTTCCATAGTACATAGTACTTACATAGTACTCTCGATTTCACGCGCGTACGTGATGGCGTGGGCACGTGAAAGTAGCATTTGCGTGAAATAGCTCGTGACACGTACTCCGTGAATTTAGCTTTTTTTATAAGACTTTTCCAACTTGGTCTTAACAGTCCCTCAAGTGGCCTACTTCTCAACTATGTACAGAAGTAGGAACAAATCTGCCAGCCGAGGCGTAGTAATCGACACCTTCGCTCTCATAATTCACGGCTCCACCTCTTTCGAATCAGTGACAATGGTCAAAGAAAGTAACTGTCTAGAAAAAATGTCTCAAAGTTCATCCCAAAAACATCCCGTTTGAAGCGAGGTCAGCTGTGCGCTTTACGGTGTGGGCCATGGAGAGTAACACGTAATCCTTGCAAGTCATGGGACGTGGATTACACCTATCGTCCATCCTGTAGAGTGCAGAGGAGTGATCCGGGGTTTATAAGGGCGCATTGTCTCATAGTACATCCATAGGCGGCGCAACGTCAAATCAACTTAATCGATAATTGGTTTTTCAATTTTGGCCTCGTTGAACTATACTAACGTGAGCGACGATGTGCGATCACACCTTTGCCTATATTCCAGCGGCAGCATGTCACTGACCGAGTGAAGGTTATCAAACAGAGTCATTGTACTGTCCCGCGACGCTTCTGAACAGCTACGATCACTCCAAACGAGCATGACGTTGCTCATCATTTTGTGGTTATTCCGCTGACGGATGCTCACCTGAGGACGCAGAAGCAACGGATTACGAATTCGTGGAGGCGACTGAATTGTGGCCAGCGCGGTGCAGACGACAGATGTCTCAAACTCCCAGGTTCCAATTCTGCGCCTTCGCCCAAACTTATTCATGTACGGAAAAGTGACAAATACACACATCGCACATCCGTTTCAATGTCAAGTCATGCAGACGTCCCATGAACTCAAAAGGAATGTTTGCACGTGCAACTTAACACACTTCACCCACCAAAGGGAATTTTTTAACAAGTGCCCGTAATTACAAGCTTCACGCTTTCGATTTGACGTGATAATATCCACTGTCAAGCGTCAATTCCACACACTGTCCGAATGCCTGGGACACTTCAGAAGAATCAGAACTAATCTGAGTCGTGAGCAGAAAGGAACCTTTTCAAAAATGACCCTGGAAGAGTGCGCAGTCTTGAAGGCAAAGAATCGAAGGCGTTTACGTGGTGTCACAAACACATTCCTTGCCCTGGGTGTGAACTTATCATCTCCATTGAAACTGTGGGACCCCCTGAGAATGTGAGTACAACAGTAAGGTACCGACTTCCTGCTGGTCTTAATTTGTGTTCTGTAGAATCACATTGGCCCTCATTGCCATCTCTTTGTTCGACATCTACGGCCACGCTGAGCACATCAGAAGGCACAGCGATAGCCTCGTCAAAGTGCTGGAGGTGGGTTAAGCTTTTCGCCATGGTGCCGTTCTGTGTAATTTTCTTTTTCCTAGAGCGTATGCACCTGCCTTCAGATTGTCATCTCTCTCATCAAACTCACCTACATCATGTTCACGCAACTCCCATTCTACAATATTTTGAAGACAGTTCGGACGCACGAGCTGATTGATAAGATACCTTTCTTGACTGACGGTAAGGGGGTGGGGTCAGTGGACGGATGCCGCAAGCGTTGAGTTCCTCACAGTCGGGATCAGTGTCAGCTCCGAGTTTTCGAAGTCGACACGAAATTCATCCACTCTCAGGGCTCGCGTTCACTGATGTTTATCGTAATGTGTTTCAGAAACCCCGTTAAATATGGAGCTGCGCAAGGATGTAACTGAGATATTAGAGCACTGCTGGAAGGTTGCAACGAACCAGTTCAAAGTGTTTCTGTTCCTCTGTATAACAACGGTTAGTTATTACTTCCTTGGAGCTTTAGCCATCAACACGTACAACTCAATCATTGGCAACACCAATCACACAAATATACTGGGTAAGTTTAACTTCATTCGCCCCTCCGATTGTTGATGGCGTGTTTTGACAGCTTTTCCGACATTGTTTCCGTTCTGGGAGGACAAGATGAATAAGTATCCCTACTACCCGATCCTCACTCTTGCCGTGGGCCTAGGCGATTTCGTGGCCGGTGCCTGTGAGTTCGTGCAGTTCCTGGAAAAGGGGAGGGGTTTCATGTTTTTTTCTCAAGGTTCCGTAGGTTTTGATGGGATTTTCATAATCATAGCCATGCACGGTGTCGCCTTGTTTCGGATACTCCGGAGAACGATTGCGTTCACCACATCGCCAGGAGTGCCCAAGGAATTGCGTCTTGAATACCTCCGGCAGTGCATAGACCATTGCGAACGGACCTATCAGTTTAAACCTAGAAATATTTCACTCATGAAACTCATTTCAATGCTTTATTTTTTCTCTCAGATTCTGCGAAGAGTTCAACGACCTCTACCTTCACCTGAGTCTCATTCAATTCCTCTTGAGCTTGGTCGTCCTTGGAGCGGTCATGTTCCAAGTGGCCTTGGGACTGGTAATTACCAGTTGCAACTTCTTTTGATTCAGCTGACACTTTCTTTCGTTTGTCTAGGAAAAGGATTTCAAGATGTTCTTGCCGATGGTGATTCACCTCTCTGCAGCTACCAATGAAGTTCTTATTTATTGCCTCAACGGACAATTCATTACAACTGAAGTGAGACATCCGTTTTAACCCTGTGTCCATTTCTAAAGGTTGAACGTATTTCTTTGCAGAGCGAAATGGTGGCCTTTGCGTGGTACGATTGCGAATGGTACAATGAGCCTCGGGAATTCCGGCGCCTAGTTGGGATGATGATTATGAGGACAAATAGGATTGTCCAAATGAGAGCTTCGTGGTTTACAACCATGTCTCTGAGTACATTCCTGGAGGTATGATGGGTTCTCACGTTGCGGTTCGCTTGAAAGAAAGATACCATTCGTAAATTGCAGATTATAAGGACGAGTGCTTCGTACTTTCTTCTGCTTCGAAATATCGACACCTAGGTGCGCGTCGGGCTGAAGACGAGCAACCAAGATCCTGCACAATTGCACCGAATTAGTTACTGAGTCGTGTTCAAAGATGAAGGCACACTCGCCAATCACAATCGTTACAAAACTTGAGGAGTTTATTATGCACAGCATCAGAGGAGACTACAGACCTCTTAATAAAAATAAGTTTGCCTTATTGTCAATTTCAAAGTTTCCCACCAGATTATTACTTCCTCCTGCCTGTTTAGTCTCTGTCATTAAACTCCTGCTCTCATCTCCACGTAGTGGAATATGGTAGCCATGAGGTGAGGTATTCCCCGTTAAACGGCGTTTGAATTTTTTTTGTCAACCCCTACACATAAGAAAAACGTTTCGTTTCAACACGAGGAGCGCAATAAGCCACCATAACATCAGGAACAAGATCTTCGTTGCCGTTGAGTGTGCTCACGTGAACACGATGCTTACCAATTTGATAAGGCTTCCGGCCAGCAAAGTGCACAATGGACTAAATCTTCACAAGACGACAGATCCTGGAACATACCGTAAAACCGCCTAACTGTGACTGCGAGGACTGGCATTCGCGTGTTTTGTCATGATGTAGTCGATTTTAGTCTTCACTTCAGTGTCTGTATTTCCGGTGTGCTTTTAATTGCTAAAAACCATCCTGGTGAAAGTTACACCTGAACATTTTTAACTTTGACCATAAGACAATGAAAACGTTTCTGTAGGGTATTGTGCAGAAATGAAGTATGATAGAGATGCCCAACTTCACAGCTGATTGACCCCTAGTCAATCGACGAATTTCTTTTTGGCAGTTATTCATGAATTTTTGACAGTTATTCACGAAATAACGTACATGCCGTTCTCTGATTGGTGAATTTGGCTTCAGAAAACTTCAACCTTTTGCTTATTCAATTTTCACCCAACCTAATCCATGGAGTATAAGTGAATTTATGCCACATTAATGTGTAAGAAAGCAACGCGTCAGTAAATTATAATGTCTACACGTTCGAATCGAGGATACAGCTAGTAAGTATACCTATAATTTGTCTACTGAAAATTGTGAAAGAAATCATCATCACACATTTGGTTTCCTTGTTTATATGAATTTCACTGCCATCCGGAATGACTACCATATTCTATGTCAAAAATTAAAATATATTCAAATCTTAAATACTTGCGTAATCAAACAATGGCATATAATGCAGTTACCCATTATCCAATGATTCTGAATATTTGACATTCTGCACGGAATTAAACACGATTTTTGAACATAGCTCTACATAAAAAGTAAATGTTTAATTATGAGTGCCTAATAGTATGCAAGCTACTTAAGCATATATACCTTGTTTCTACACAAACTGTATTAAAACCTGGCAAAACATTATAAAATCGTACTTTCAATAATATTGCAGTGCTAATGTCTTTTTACCCCAAAATCACATCTCTAGTCTCAAAGAGAGAGAGAAGAGAAAACTGCGTTACAGTGGTAATAACAGAAATAACCCTGCTTGTATGCAAACATTTAAAATCACACACAGCAACTTGGCAGCACTTCTCCCAGTTGCTGTCAATTGGTGTTGCTTTGGCGCGTAAACTCAAAAAGCAGATGTAAATTCCCACAGAGCATACGCTGCCCACAATCACATCAAATAACACAGCAAACAATTTTAAACAACCGGAGGAGCGCCAAATAATTTTTCTCAATACTCTCGCACAGTTCTTTTCTGTTTTTATTATGGCCAGACGTGACTACGCTCAAGATAAAGGTAACAATTCAATTGATTCGTTTGCGGCTTATCAACACATCTTTTTCGAACAGAATCAATCAAAGCATTCCTTGGAGAATTCTGCAAGACTGACGATGATGGCAAAAAGACGTTCGTCTATGCAAATCAACTGGTAAAAATAGCTCACAGGGAGCAGGTAAGGTCCATCACATATTGCTGCCCAGAAGTAGTGTCTGAAAGTATTCGTTGTGTTAGGTTCTAATAACCATTGACTTGGATCATGTACAAGAATTCAATGAAAGCCTGGGGGAGGCCATTGTTGGAAACTGTCGGCGCTACGCGAACATGTTCTCCGACGTCATTATGGAGATACTTCCAAACTACAAAGAGCGGGAAGTTCACGCAAAAGATGCCTTGGATGTGTACATAGAACATCGTCTGCTGATGGAGTCCCGTACCAGAAATCAAATGGAGATGCGCGACGATAGGAATCGTTTTCCCAGCGAACTCATGAAGAGATTGTAAGTAAATAATGCATCAGTGCATCAGTCACTTATAGTGTTTCCTACCCCTAGCGAAGTGGCTTTCAAACCGGCATCAACCGAGAAGACATTCTCTATTCGTGAGATCAAAGCAGAGCACATTGGTAAACTGGTCACAGTCCGTGGCATTGTTACTCGTTGCACTGAAGTGAAGCCCATGATGGTCGTGGCTACATACACATGTGATCGTTGCGGTTCTGAGACCTACCAGCCGGTGAATTCCTTGTCATTCATGCCAGTTCAGGAATGTCCCTCGGATGACTGCCGAGTGAACAAAGCCGGTGGTCGACTGTACTTGCAGACACGCGGTTCGAAGTTCGTTAAGTTCCAAGAGCTGAAAATTCAAGAGCACAGCGATCAGGTCCCCGTAGGCCACATTCCACGAACCCTAACGATCATGTGCCGCGGTGATATCACCAGACAGGCACAACCTGGTGATCATGTATGCATTTCAGGGTCATTCTTGCCTCTGATGCGCTCTGGGTTCAGGCAGTTGGTGTCAGGACTTCTGTCCGAAACCTTCCTCGATGCATACGTAAGCCCAACCCCAGTAACGATGGCGGGTGTGTACTAACTTGTACTTTTTCTCCTTTAGCGCATTATCTGCATCAACAAAAGTACGGACATCTCTGAAAAGGAATCTGAGCTCACTCCCGAGGAATTGGCTGAACTGGCTCAGGATGACTTCTACGAGCGCCTGGCGAGCAGTTTAGCTCCGGAAATCTACGGTCACTTGGACGTTAAGAAAGCTTTGCTTTTGCTGCTCGTCGGTGGAGTGGACAAACGCCCTGACGGCATGAAGATCCGAGGAAACATCAACATTTGCCTCATGGGAGATCCTGGTGTAGCCAAGTCTCAGCTGCTGGGCTACATCAGTCGCTTAGCTATACGCAGTCAATATACCACCGGTCGAGGTTCCTCAGGCGTTGGTTTGACTGCCGCTGTCATGAAGGATCCCCTCACCGGAGAGATGACCCTAGAAGGTGGCGCTTTGGTTTTGGCTGACCAGGGTGTCTGCTGCATCGACGAGTTCGACAAAATGGCCGACAACGATCGTACAGCTATCCACGAAGTTATGGAACAGCAGACTATCTCCATCGCAAAGGCAGGCATTATGACAACATTGAATGCCAGGGTTTCCATTTTAGCAGCGGCCAATCCTGCATTCGGTCGGTACAACCCTCGCCGTACAGTCGAACAGAATATCCAACTACCGGCTGCGCTGCTGTCTCGTTTCGACTTGCTTTGGTTGATTCAGGACAGACCCGACCGCGAGAACGATCTTCGGTTGGCCAAGCACATCACATTTGTGCACAGCCACGGCACTCAACCACCAACCAAAGTAAAATCCCTTGACATGAACCTCATGCGGCGTTACATCAACCTGTGCAAACGCATGAACCCCACCATTCCCGATGAGCTGACCGATTACATTGTTGGCGCCTACGTCGAGCTTCGTCGTGAAGCTAGAAATCGCAAGGATATGACTTTCACTTCGGCAAGAAACCTGCTCGGCATACTGCGTCTATCAACCGCATTAGCTCGTCTCCGCCTGTCAGAGACTGTGGAGAAGGACGACGTTGCAGAAGCACTGCGGTTATTGGAAATGTCCAAGGACTCCCTCAACCAGATCCATGAACACCAAAAGGGACAGTAAGTTGACGAGAAGAGCCATTTGTGTGCTTTTTTTCACTCACACGTATCTTTTTTCAGTGTTCCCAATACTTCAGACAAAATCTTCGCGCTTGTGCGTGAATTAGCCGGCTCCAGCAAGACCGTCAAGATCTCCGACGTGATGGACCGATGCACTACCAAGGGCTTCAAACCCGATCAAGTGGACAAGTGCATTGAGGATTACGAAGAACTGAACGTATGGCAAGTGAACATGGGCCGAACCAAGTTGACGTTTATGTAGAGTCCAGAACGCCAGTTTATGTTTCTTTTTAGTATTTCGTTGAATATCTTCATAAATGTTTTTCAATAAAGACTTTTTAGTACAAAATGTGTCTTAGCAAAAGTTCTTATCTCCACACGCCCACAATTGGTTGGCTTCATTTTTGTGCAAGATGTCTCTGGGCGGGTTCCGTTCTCGGCCCCCGGAGAAGTAAGCTTAGCCTTACTTACATGACTTGGCTGTCTCGCTCTAATTGAAATGTAGATATGTATTCCAAGTAACTCATTCGAAATGTGCGAGTTGTAGGATAGATTTAAGACAACACCCAGCTGTCGATGGATCCTGTAATGGTTGCGATATTTCTACGTATGGATAACTTCCGGCGAAGAAATAGTTCTTTTCGGCTGCACTCCTGTGTCGTTCTGTTGAAAAAAAATGATACATATGTACAGAGATAATGCAGGGATCCCTCCATCTTGATTTGGAGCAGCTACAGCCAGTTAATACATTTTATTTTGCCACTAAGTCTCCGGAGTTAATACTCAGCACGGGGCGAACTTGTAATCGGGGAAAGGAAGTGAGAGCAGGTGCCTGTATAGTTGGGGCTTACTTAATTGTCAGCTGAGAAGAACATTCCGTAATCATCCGGTACTATGAACTTAACAGTGTTTCACTTGAGTGCACACTTGAGGATGACTGACTACTTATCAGGCCGGCGACGAAAATGAGGATGGACCGATGACCATTATAACTAGGCGAATATTGCGCGTGAATTCATCAAGGGAATTCAAACTTGATCATCGTTTTCTATTTAGTAGGTGCATGGAGGTTTTGAAGGCATACCGAACTCTATCAAGGTCCGTGCACATTGCTTTCGTCTGCATAGTGCAAAGACTGAGGCAGTAAGATTTCGCCCTTCGGCAACGCTTGAGGGTAAGAGAATCCGAATGTGATACAATATCAGGCTCCTGTATGTAGTATAGATGGAAAACCGAACGCAGTTGCGCAACATGGTAATTAGTTGTCTAAAGAGCTGACACTTGTATGCCGTCACAGCTGAGCAGGGTTTGAAGATAAGGCGGCATTCTTAGTTTTTTGACAAATAGCTACCAATTGTTGCTTCCTTTGTGATGGATATGGCCCACAATTTTTTGGTCGTAAGAGCATTTCAAACATCTGCATTGTCACTGCTCGAGTTTTTTGTAGCTGTTGAATCACAGTTCGAATGGTCCCGCAATTGGGCTCGCTCGAAGTAAAACTGTAAACATTTTATTAGTTCTCTTATCTTCCTCGTAAGAAACAGCTGCTTTCGTACATACACGACGTGTCTCTTTTAGTTGTCATCCCACACACAGGTAAATACGCATGCTTGCACATCCACTGAACACAACCGGCGACCGATGTGAGCTGGGCAGCTAGTGGATTCACCAGCACACTGAACATGGTCAGTGTCCAGAGGGTACATTGTCCCAGTCAGACTTCTTCCACTGATTGACCAGTAATAGTGTCGTTAATTTCATTTCAAAGGCAAAATGGTGGCTTGGCCAGTTTTGAAAACCAGCTTTTTAACTTTGCCTTCGCCAGGATTCGAAGCCCCACTAACCAAGGGCAGGTACTTAACCAACTACGCCACCCAGTCGCGAGCAAAGAAATAACAAGAAAAAAAAAAATCTCATCTAACAACTGGGTACGACCAAATTAGTTACTAAATATATTTTCCATAAAAATAATTCGTAAATCGTGTACATAGACATTTATACAATTACAAAAAGAAAACTAAGACCGGGCGGGATCTTAAATGTGTACTATGTCTGTTTTTTTGCTTCTTCACAAGCATGTAGAGACAATACTGCCACACACGTAACTATAACTACAACCTGGAAATCTACATCACATTGCTAGCAACACACAACTAAAGATAGACAGGCCTTAGAAGGGCCATGCAAAGTGTCACTGGGCACGCCGTCTTCACCCTGCTACGCTTCCTTTCATTCAATTCTGCTGCAAGCTCAAGAGCTTCTGGTTTCCTCCTCCTCTGTTGGTCTCTCACTAACTCTTTGCAGTGCACACGAGAATGCACTGAATCA
The DNA here is from genome assembly GCA_905231855.2 of Eristalis tenax. NCBI lineage: Eukaryota > Metazoa > Arthropoda > Insecta > Diptera > Syrphidae > Eristalis > Eristalis tenax. Next base: position 25,137,131 of record HG993126.1, read on the forward strand.
ATTTACGTTGAGCACCATTCAAATAGAACTCAGGTTTCAAAATACAAACAAATAAATCTATAAATTTACTGAATATGATTCTTGTGGATTGGATTTGTGTTGAAAGTGCAGTGTCCATACCGGCATTATCATCAATTCGCTTGCATATCTCCTCCCTTGCTCTCGCTCACTGTCTCCGTGTGTTTCTAGCCGAGACCGCTTTCTGATCGAGCTGCAGCACCGACATCCATTGTCCAGTATTTCAATTATTCTCCTCTCTGGTGTTTTATCTTTTACAATTACAGTAATCATAGGTATATAGTAAAATTATCCATAGCGATAGATGGTGTAGTAAAAATAATTATATTGCTTGTCCACTGGGGATTAGTAGAAAAATAATAGCCGCTCCTGTGCCGATGCCGATAACAGCCTCCAGGTGCGCTTGATGCTGATATACTGAACAAGGGCACGCACGCAAATCAGAAAGCCGAATGCCATGATCAGCCACCATAGCCAAGAATTCTCGTGTGAGGCTAGGTCTGTGGAGTTTTTGACGATAAGCGTCCACTTAGCAAGTGACAATCCGAAGCCGGAGAGTGCCCCATATCGAGCGGCAATTGTGTGACAAAAACACGTCAGCATCAAGAATCCAATCCAATTAAACAGAAATGCCACCATAAACGCTGCAACAAAGATGATATCTGTGCCCAGCAAACTATGATCACTCGTTAGATTCTCTGCATCCGATGTGTCGATTGCAATGAATGTTAATGCTGGCTGGGTGCCGGTACTTGTGGTTCGGGTCTGAGTGAGCGGATGATTCGGTGGTGGCGATGGTGGTGGTGGCATCATTGGGTGTGCGGTCAAGGAGGGTGGTAGCTCGCCATTCAATGATTTCTCCATTTGAACCTCTTCATATGTGGGCAATTTACTGTGCGGAATTTCATGAAGGTCTGAATTTGAGAGCTCATATGGCGGCGGCGCACTGAAGTCTGCTTTTGGTGGTGGCAACTCGTCTCCGGGCTGTTGTCGGAAGGCCATTGTGATCGACGATTATTATTGTTAATTCGTGATTTATACTGAAAAAAAAAACAATGGAATACAAATAAATGATAACCGACAAATCGGTGTTAGCTCTTCAATCAAATTAAATTAACTGAACGATAACTGCTGCTAACACAAAAATAACGAACGTGTCTGCAGGTCCAACGAGATAAGGTGAACGAAGGGGGGAAGCCTATGTCAGATAATTGCGACATGTTTGGGGACAGCTTAGCTTAAGTAGGTGCAGGAATAAACAACTCACTGCTTTAACCTTTGGAAGGAGAATCAAAACATGCGCGAGTGGTGTTGCCAACTATCAACCAAATGAATAAATATGTCTGCAGTCACTACCAGTCGGTGATAGACTGCATTCCCACAGTCAACAATTTAAGCACTGCCTATGCCATGACCACAAGATATAAGAAACGCATGATAGCCCTTTTGTGAATTTGAAGACGTCGCGTAATTCAACAAATCAGGATTTTGTCGGATGCGCGGATCTGTGGCCCTACATATGATCCATATCGTCTCGTGGCACTTTTCAGAGGAATCATAAAATACAAACAAGAACGGAGCGTGGTCTTTCGAAGCAAATTTTTAAAATTGAAAGCGGTGAGAAGTACGCGCTTATTGCAGCAAAATTGACGTTTTCCACAACAGAATGTTTCGACAGAAACCCTGGGCTGAGCATTTAGAGTCTATCTTCCGTGTTAGCAGCTGCCTATGGTGAATCAGAGGTTTTATTAGCTGCTTCTGGAAAAAACATCAATTCTTAATTACCGCCGTTTCCGTTAACAAAACATTTACGACCATGAACTAGTTAAGAATCGTTCTAAAGTTCCAGCAACTGATAAGACACACATCAATTCAATACAAATCATTTCGCCCTCTCCGAGGGGCTCTCTTCACATGACGCTTGCTTCTAAACCGGGACACAATCTTCGAGATCAATCAAAGTTCAACTTGTAGTAAATTTTCTAAATTTGTTCTCGTGTTTACTGAATTGAAACGGCAGGCAAAACAAGAGAGAGTGGTGAGCTGTGACGACGGGGCGATCGCTATAACTCAGCACACTAACGTGCTCAAAATCTGACAATAATGCCTTTAAAGGTTTCAAGGTCAACATATAAATAAATAATATTAAATAAAAATCATGAAGCGATGATTGGAGGCTCATCCTCCGATGATTGAAGAAGCCCATTTGCTTGTAAATTTTTCTTAGGCTGTTGACATTGTTATGAGCAACATAACCATCTGCGGATGTCGTCACATTTTTAGTGCCCACGTTTGCACCAGTCGTAGCGGTCTGTAGAATGCAAATGCATTATGTGCCTCGAATGCAACCTGTAACGGATTTCAAGTCGAATACACAAAACTAGTTAGACACGTACGAGAATACGCATTAATGAGAAAACAATAAGCTGCGAGACGCATCGTAAGCACGACACGTTTGCAAATGTGACAGCCGTGCATATCAAAAACAGACGCTCATTTCGTATGGAAAAATATAATTTGTAGCAAATTCGCTGCGCACATTTCTGACCACAACTCATTTGTATTTGAATAGAAAGTCACTTAGAATAGTTAAACGAATAAAAGCCCACGCCCTGTTGTCACAAGGGACACTTATCAGCGATGTCAACTAGCTGGAAGACACGATTTTTGTTTAATTTTTGCATGGCAATCAGAATAAAGACACCATGTGACCCTTGTGAAGTGATAATTATTTTATGCGTGCAATTCAATCCCACATGAGTAATGCAACCGCAAATCAACGACAAGGTGTTGTCATCTGTAATTGTTTATCGCTCGCTCTGTGACTTGAATCTGTTGAATACTTAGGACGCCGAGCAGAGACGTGAAGTATGTGGGTTGGATGCGGTTTGCAGTAAACAGCTAAACAGGTATATGACTGACGTCAGAGACCAAACGCACACACATCTACACCCACAACGAAAGTAATCCAATAAAGCTATCCCCCAACAATGGAGACGACTTTAGAGCCGCTGTTGCCCGATTAAGAATCCTAATTGGTAGCAGGTGCAAAATAAGCAAGCAATTGCCGTCTTCCGCATTGATAATAATAACATTGTTATCGTCTACTAATAATTGTCACATGGAGTCACCTCTATTCCGGTGGAACATGCTTTAGGTATCGCCTGAAGATATGGAGATTTGATAAGGGATTACTCAGCAAATGTCCGGTAACTTGATCTAATAAGAACGAAAAAACAACACTTATCGGTAGAGTTGTGAAATGCCACGCCACTTTCAGAGATTTTTCGTGTTTTCATAGTCAACGGAGCACTGAAATTGGTGGAAAAAAAAACTGTATGTATGAACGTGTGAGGGAGCAGCGCACCTTTAAAACCTTTCACTGATGTAACTGGTTCTCCTTGAACTTCAACACTAGATCGTCTATGGATTTATGCACTTTGATAAATTCAAACTCCGAAAAACACTTGTTTTTTCGTATTTTTTCACTGGGAATTGGCAAATTTTGCTTGTACAAAATTTTTCCTATTTCCTTGACGTCTATTTGCCTTTTTTCTTACTCCCTTCTATTTTCTATTCTTCGCTTGCTTCAGCTGATATATTTCCTCTGCTCTTGTGTGTGGTCGCTCAGCTCGAATCTGTTTTGTCGCAATCGATATGTATACACACACAATACCAAAGTCAAACACGGGCAGGGTTTCGTGTGTTATTTTGATTTCAAAATGTCATTTTTAGTTTGTCTAGTCGCTACTGCTGGTATGAGGCGCTGCAGACGCGTGAGAGAAAACGAATGTGTGCGTTCAACAATTAATTATTATTTTGAATTCATGAATGAAGGGCGGTATTAGAGGGGTTTTTTAAAACACTTACTTTTAACCCTTAACGTGCGTAAAATCGACTAGGAAACAGGAATATTCAAGTAATTTTTCGGAGATGTATTTATATCCTTAAACTAGGATTTATTTATTTCAAGTAAAGTTGAATAAATGGCGTATTTTTCGCTTACCTTGGCAATATTTTCTGAAAATTGAGCAAACAGACCATTTTAAGAAAATTAATCAACAAGTACTTACATAATTTAAATTGTTTATAGCTTTTCCAGATGGACTGTTGACACCTAGAAATATGCAATCATAAATGGACTCTTGACAAATGCCGAGAACTGTGGCACGGTTTCGGCTTCACATTCCGACAGAGACCATGGCTTTTCGAGGCGGTTTAACCCGGTTTCTTATCGACAAAAATCTCAACTTGACTGCGCCTCAAATGGTCCATCCGCTTAGTCCAATTTTGGCATTCTCTTTCCAACATTTCGGCCGGTATCTCACGAAGAAATGCTTCAATGTTGTCTTCCAATGCGTCAATTGATGCGGGCTTGTCTGCATAGACATGAGCTTTAACATAGCCCCACAAAAAATAGTCTAAAGGCGTTAAATCGCACGATCTAGGCGGCCAATTGACCGGTCCCGAACGTGAAATAAAATGCTCACCGAACTCGCCTCTCAATAAGTCCATTGTTGCGCGTGCTGTGTGGCATGTGGCACCGTCTTGTTGAAACCACAGGTCATGCAAGTCAAGCTCTTGCATTTTGGGCAAACACAAGTTGGATATCATCTCACGGTAGCGCTCACCATTCACAGTTACGCTACGATTCGCATCATCTTTGAAGAAGTACGGTCCAATGATGCCACCAGCCCATAAACCGCACCAAACTGTGACTTTTTCTGGATACATTGGTAGCTCTTGCAATGCTTCTGGCTGATATTCACCCCAAAATCGACAATTCTGCTTATTTACGTACCCATTGAGCCAAAAATGAGTTCGATTAAACTGACCATAAAATGGAAGAAGCGCGCGATTAACTTCCTTAACAGAGCACGCATTTTGATAATAAAATTCAATAATTTGCAAGCGTTGTTCGTTTGTAAGACGATTCATGGTTAAATTAGAATTTTAGACCAAACTGAAGATGTTTGACAGTGAAACAAAACACGAAACGTGCGTCAGCTGTTTAAACCAGTGTTGCCAAAAAGATAATAACTAAAAAATCACCCTTTAGAATGATTGACATTTGGTGTACCCTTTCAACTATCCTGTATATTCCACACTAGATTCAAGTCGTACTAATAACTCTCCGTCAGAACTAGGATCTTCTTATACCACAGACTTCTCCAAAGTATGCATACTTTGTGACGATCCTTGGTAATCGCTCTTCGTTCCTTCCAGGTGCTCCAAGAATATAATCAACGGCCGTCTTAAATGTTTGCAAACCCAAAAGTGCACCCAAAGTTGGACTTCCAGATGAATCCGCAGCTTCAACTTCCAATTCCATACTTTGGAGAGCGTTATGCAGCGGTTGTTGCAATTGAGCATTGAGTTGGCCTAGTTTCCTCTTAAGCTATTCCACGCAAATGCACAAATTTCACCACCAAATTCCCACTAGTGACACCAAATGTTACGCTTACTCAAATGATAAGGGCAACTAGCTGAGACGTCGCACATGATTTCAGCGTCTAAATACGCCTTTAAGCTTGCACGGTTAGCCTCATTTAACACACACTAGAGCTATACTTCGATGTTCTAGCCGGTGAGTGAGCACCGAACATTTTCCACGAAAGCTTCAGCTCCGGAAGTGCTGACGGTCGGGGCGGCTCAAATCGCCTCAATGAGTGCCAAAAACTGCGTGGCGCTCAAATCAAAACCCTTGTCGTACACGAAAACTCTCAACGAAAAATCCTGTACGGACCCTGCAACCCCTGCCCAAAGAGTTGCCTCCTCCTCGAAGGTCATAGGACTGCCTACAAAAGGTATAGGGAGAGGCGCTCCGCATCCCGGTTTCTGGAATGCCTAAGAGGCATTCCCCCGAAGAAGTTCACGGAGGATGACAAGGGTGGTAAAAAAGCAATCCGGGTGGTACACTAAGCTGGACGTCACCCTCGGAGCCTAAAAGGCAGAAACCGAGTGGTGGAAGCAGCAGCATTGCCAAGAGCCCAATAGTAACGTGCTGAAAAGTGACGCTGATTGTCATATCTCTCCATTAAATTGGAAGAAGGTGGAGTCGGCGATTAATGACATCTACCTCAGAGTGGTGTCAGAAAACGCAGGCTGGCTCCAGCCGGGCGCGACGTCAGATGGCACCAGGGACACGTCAAGCTTGTGTCATTCACGAACCAGAGGTCGGCCGACCTTTTTAAAACGTGCTCGAAGTGGTAACGAGGGATCAAATCCCCAGTAGACCTTAGACCCGCACATACATGCCGAGGAGCCCGTCGGATCCCGATAGCATCCTAAGAGTCATAAGGCTTTGTAATCCGGACCTTCCTGCTCACAATTGGAAGGTCGCAAAGCTGGAGGAAATGAAAGGAGAAACCAGAGCTGTGCTGTGAGAATCACTGGGCGGCCCCCTGGCCAAGTCGGAGGGTGCCATTCTCTAAATCTTCTGGAGTCCCCTCTGCCACCGTCGTAAATCGTGTTTTTGTCATTTTCATATGAAGGAGGAGTGGCGCATCAGCTTCGCCCTTCCCAATTGGTGTCGGGTTTCGTAACATGTGAAATAGCGCGAATTTGAATTACTCCCAAGCGTGAGTTACGAGCCGCCACTTACTTGGGCCACCTTCCATCGACAACATTGTTTATATGCCCAGTCTTTGTCAAATTGTAGCACCTTCCCTTTGTTCCCTTTTTCCTATTCCTTAATCCTCCCATTTGTTTACGCGTTTCCCATCAGTATTTTCGTTTAGTTTTTTTAAGTGTTGTGCTTCATTTTATTTTGAATGTTCGTTTTCGCGGCTGGAGTTGCGGCTGGTGGTGAGAAAAGAACTGCGTGGCTTAAAACGCCCGGAGTTCAAGAAGCCATCAGAGAAGAAGATTTGCAGAGACTGGATTCTCTTGGGGGACTATGCTTCTCGTGACCGGTGCATTGAGGTGCGAAGAACATGCAAATTGGCTGTGCGAGCAGCTAGAGAGCAGTCTGGGAAGGAGTCCGGCAAGAAGGTGGAGAGCGACCATAGTTCTGCGAAAAGGTGTTCTGGCAAACCATTCGCCGACTCAGAGGAAGGAAGGAGTCAAATCCAAAGGTGTGTTGCTTTCCAATGAGGTAGACATCTGGTGGAGCGAGCACTTTTCGGAGCTGCTCAATCCCGAACAGGGCACTGAGGATGGCAGCCCTGTAGTCTGAAGTGGGGCGGAGAGTAGTCCAACGGTGGTTGAAGTCATTTTGGCGATTCAACCGCTAAAAGTTGGCAAATCCGCCGGTGTGGATGAAATCCGGCCAGAAATGCTCAAGTCAATGGGTAAAAATGCAGTTTTATGGCTCTCTCTTGTCGTTAAAGTGGCCTGGGAACGTGGTGAGACTCCTGGCGATAGGCAAGCTGGGGTGGTTGTCCCACTTTTCAAGAAGGGGGACAAAAGAGATTGCTTCAACTACAACGGCATATCTCTTTAAGTCTCCCCGGGAATGTCTACGCTAAGGTATTGAAAGCGCGTTCCAGAGCTATGGTCGAGCCCAGGATTTGGGATGAACAGGGCTTTCGTCCCGGCAGAAGTACAACCGACCAGCTTTTCACTCTAAGAATGGTACTTGAGAAGGCTTGGAGTATGCCAAGCCCATCTACAGTCGTTTTGATGATTTGGAAAAGGCAGTTTATGTTTCACACTGGTCGAGTTGAGGGTAAGTCATCTTCTTTTTGCAGATGACTTGGTTATCCTCACATCTTCCCAGACGGAACTCCAGCGCGCACTCGATAGGTTTGTGGCCGTATGTGCTGATGCTGGAATGGATGTCGACGTGGACACCCTTAAGTATCCGGGTTCAAGACACAGCCCGGCCGAAGGTGTAGTGGGAGAAAAGAAGAGGAGGTACCTGTGCACATTGGTTTTAAATATCTGCGGATTGTATTCTGGGGGAAATATTAGGCTGGGAAGAGCTGTCCATATCGTGCCTTGCGGCTGATGAAGAGGTCTTTAAATTTAACTGTGCGTTCGAAAGTGGACTTAAGGGCAAACTGGTGAGCATTCCTGGCGAGACGGGTATTGCGGGTGAATTCATTGAGAGGAGGAATGCAGTTGGCAAGCTCCCTTGAGCATCGTTTGTTAAAATAGCGATAAAATACGGATAGAGACAAGACGGTACGTCGATGTTCGAGCGAATACAAGCTGCTGAGATGAGACTCCTTCCTGCTGTTGTGGGAATCACTCGCCGGGGTAGGGTCAGAAACACGGAACATTGAACTTAACATTGAGGATCTGCTTCTTCGAACGGAGAGGGCTATGCTTCGGTGGTTTGGTCACTTGGCACGAATGTCCCCTGCCCTGTCGCGACTTCCGAGGCGGGCGTTGAATGCGATTCCATCGGTAGGCGACCACTTGGCAGACCCAGGACGGGATAGGTGGACCAAGTCCAAAAACCCGCCTGGTTACGCTTGGGCATAACTCCTGATGAGTTAGAGTCGATGGCGAAGGATCGAGTTGCATGGGGATCTCTCGTACGTGGCTTCTTTAGTGGAGCATGCGGGTCAGAAGAAGAAGATGTTCGTTTTCGCGAACGTGACTCGTAAGTATATCGGTGTATCGTATCGTGCGGTATAGGAAGACCTCCACAGAGGAATTATGAATCCATAGAGAAGACTGCACTCAATTCCGTCATGTAGATTCGGAAATTTCGTGGAAGGTATAGTGTACATCGAATCTGAGTAAGTGATAAATGGTGAGTAAATTGGATATGTACAGGCAGAAATAAATGCGCGTTTCGCTCATATGATTCCATATGAACAGAAAACTGAGTTTAATATCCTTAACCCTTCTGTTTCTAGGTCTGGCCGGATCTTTTCCATTTTCGAAACCATTTTTTCCTGATTGAATGAGTAGCTATCTTCTCCGAATTTCATGACTTTGTCAGCGAATATGTGTTAAATGCTTTAGTGGTTATCGATGTGAGTTGAAAATCTATGTGTGCGAGGAAAATAATGTGTTTCTACAACAAGCCCTAGAATCAATGGGATAGGTCTGACCAGAACATGCTACATATTGTATGGAGAAACGTATTTATTTCAGGTTTGAGTTGATGGGTATAAATGAGAGTGAAGGTATCACTATTGTCAGAAGATAAGCATTACTTGACCGAATTAGAAGCAAATTGGGAGCAACATACTTACACGAAAGTAAATTACTATGGCTGACGAATAGCAATACGTTAGACGGCTTGCAGAAGAAGTACGAGGTACTGGCTGTGAATTAAAGATTTTAGTTGCGATTAGGAAGAGGACTAAGTTTATGATGGAGATGATTCTGATGCGGTGACAAAGTCGGTAGCACGGGGAATCTCGGATACAGATGATGACGAGATACTGGAAGAGTAACAAAAAGGTGCCAACAATCCCCAGCAACAGGTCGTCTAAGAGCACACAGTGTCATTCGCGAAGTCGATGGCTACGCAAGGCGAGGAATACCTCGCAGTCATCTTGCATCTTGAATGCACTGACATCAGAATATATGATCGTTATCATGATGAGTGAAACAAATAGAATGACTCAACAGATAATTGAGAAATGGCAATGCCACAAACTCCACCATGCTGCATACATAAGAGTTCTGGAAAACCCACATGGCTCCTATATTCAGAGCCACGATGTCGATAAACCGATTTCGGGTTATATATCGGCTTATGTATAAAATATGATCAAAAGCCTCGTACCATTTGGGACATATGGACAATGAACAATACTCAATATTTGGAAACAGCGTGTAGACCGACAGAAGTTATAACCAACGAATCTTTCTTCGGAACACCACTGGCAAATAGGATTCCAAAGCCCAGCAAAGCGGGAGCGAAACATCAGAAAAAGTCGAGTAGAATTTGCAGAATAGGTAACCGGTACATACAAAGGATATATTTGCACGCTCTGCCTGCCTGCCTGTTTACAACCCAGTATTCAGTTTCACTAATGCCATAAATCTCTAAATGAAGAAAACAGTTCCGTATATCAATGCCATGTAAAAACAAAAACTTCAAATAAAAATAATTTAATAATATGTCTGAAATAACAAAAAAAATACATCAATTATTTTCTTGAGTTCCATCAATTTTCATACACAAAAGTGGGCCTGTACCTGCTTCGCTTGGCAGAGCACATTTGAAATAAAAATGAAAACAAAAACTTTTGCATATTGTCTTCCTTTCATTTAAATGGTAGAAATAAACAGAATAAATAGCTTCACTACCCTTGAACATAGTACAAATAATTGTTCGTGGGAGAAGCATGGTTATTTAAATTCAATTCCTCACAATTGCAATGGTTGTCATTGCGCCTTGTCTATTGTCATAACAAAAGCAAGACGTGTTGGAAATGACAAACTATTGGAGACAAACAAAGCCATTCCCACTTCGCAGAGCACATACCCAAAGGGGGTGTTCCTTCTAAAAAAATACAGTTTAGTTCAGAAGCGAAAAAGGTTGAGTCAGGCTTGAGAAATGCTGAGACGTCAGAGATCAGAATAAAATTCGTTTTTTAAATATTTTTGACATTTTATATGTGGTAAGCAGAAATGAAGTATTATAGGGATGCCACACTTAACAGCTGATTGACAGTTATTCACGAAATAACCTAAATGCGGTTCTCTGACGATATAAAAAATGGTTGTCCAAAAAGAAAAGTTTAAGGGCCAAGAGAGGTAATAGTTGGTCATCACTATCTTACTTCATTTCTGGTGGTAAGTGTTCTCGGAAATTGTTCTTCTTTTTATGTGTGATATCTGATGTCAATACGATGATTTATAGATTATTTTATGATAGATATCCAGGCGAGGCTCCTATGATGATTCGTTCTCCAAAGCAGCACGCGATGATCAGCAAGCAGTGAAAAAAAAACTTATTTTCATACATCTTGACACACTAAAAATCAAAGCAACTGCGAATCGCTTTTTTTGGAAAATTGTGACAATCTATACATATACCGACTCAAAAAACACGGCTAATGTGTGGAAAATGTACTGAAATTCACGTGCTTCTTGACGCGTTAAGGCGTGAATCGGTGACAAACATTTGAGCCAACATTTTTATATACATAGACAGATGTATGAAGGTCCAACCAGAACCCCTGTTCTATTGATGGAAAGGTCTTAAAACAACCATTGACTGAATGTTTAAATGGTGGACTGAGTTTTATTTCAAAATACTTGACCAAGCGATTCAATCAATTTCAGGACGTCTTGAGCACCTTGGAGCACATAACACAATTAATAATTAGCAAATAGTTTAAATAACATATATTTGACAAAGAACAATTTACGTACCCCAAGCCCTAGATTGCAAGACGTTTTAACTTTTAGAGGTTTTAAAGATGTAGATGGGGCAGAACAGTATCAAGAGTGGTCTTATTGTATTATCCCCGTTCGTACAGCCAGAAATCTCATGTTTAAACTTAACTCAACCTTAGAAGATCTGGCTCCTAATGTAGGAATTGCACTCCAAATTTTGGACGCAAATAATAGTTTATCAAGATAATAAAAAATTACCTTAGGACAACCATGGCTCAAGAAAGAGTTCATAAATTCTTTAGACTGATCTTCAACTCATACCAGAATCGGCTGAAACTAAGACCAGAAAATTGAGCTTCCCAAATTTAACTTTGGCCGACTGCATCTACACATGTAATTTTTTTTTTAATATTTATTTTATTTAAATTTATTGTAACCAAGTTTAATGTAGGCTTTTACCTTTTTCGCCTCAAAAACAAACTTGAGTTTCATGAACTTGTTTTCTTGTTGTTTCGTATGTTCTTAAAGCTTATCTATTGAATCTAATGAATTAAAAGTAATCTTTAGTTATTCCAACTTGGCTTGTGTTTTTATTTGTTCCGCGTTATTTCAATAACCTGCTCCACACACATTTTAACAAATACGTACACGAATTTATATTAATATAAATTATTTATTATTAAGTTAGTATACATCCTAGGATCCTTAGAAGATGTCCACATGTTGGGTAGACTGGAAGCAACTCACTCACTTTTGGGAGCACCAGAACTATGGCTTGCACATTACGCTCATTTTGCTTGAGCCGGAGAGTCTGAAAGAAGAAAGAAAGAAGTTTAGTTTCTTTTATTTTATGAAAATAACAAGAATCGAATTACTTTGTTGTCATCTCATCGTAAATTTTTCAGGTGATTGGACACGGTTGACCTGCTGACCCCGAGTATTTGGGCCAGCTGCGGAACAGAAAGTTGAGGGTTCTCCTTAAGGAGCTCCCTGAGCATTTCCTCGTTTATCCTCGAGGGTCGACCCGTTTTGTGGGCATTATGCTTTTCGGTGTCACAATCACCGTCTTTAAACTTGTGAAACCACAATTGCACCGTTCGGTCGCATATTGCGGCGTCACCAAAGGCAACTTTGAGCTTTCGGGCGGTCTCCGTCGGTGTTCTTCCCAGCCGAAACTCATACAAGGCGATGGGCTTCAAATTTCCCTCAGTATGAGTCCTTGCCCTGAAGGTAAAAATTGGAAAAATTATTCAGAAATAACACAAAGAAATAAATTTTACCTTCGGCTGGTTGACGGGTGATCTTCATCGGTGGGAGCGGTGGATATCTCACCGCGCTCGAGCCGCTCGTACCACCTTTGCACCACGGCCTCGGTCGGAAGGCATGCCCTACCGATTCTTTCGGCGACTTCAGCCGGTGTGGTTCCATTTTTGTACTCGTACAAATATATGTGAGCATATTCCTAGAATTCCATTTTTTTTTGCTAAAAAAAAAAACCGCAATAGATTGTTGAGTTACTATTGACAAACCGAAGAAGAGCAAGTTACAAATCGAACTGACTGCACCAACCCACAACACCACGGACGCCACTTGACTTAACGAGATTCCTACTGTGCATGAAATCACAGTTGGTTGCCCCTTATTATTTCAGTAGGCGTACGTTTTTGTATCAGAAGTGGCAAATTCGTAGTGAAACTTGTGCATTTGTTTGGAACAGCTTAAGAAGAGCTAGCACCACAGAGCCTTTCGGGAGTTGGACGAAAGGCTGAATTACAACAACCGCTGCATAACGCTCACCAAAGGATGGAATCGATCTAGAAACGCATGAATTTGCAGTTGAAGCTGCGGAGTCACCTGGAAGTCCAGCCTTGGTTGATCTGCAACATAAGAGTGCAACAATCGCTGGAAGATCAGATCAAAGAGGCTAGAGAAGAACAACAAAACTGCTTGGAACAGACGTTTCCGGAGGTGAATAGCGAGTTAAAAGTATTTGAAGGTACAACAATCTTCAAAATATTGAGGCTGCAGTTCGAAACATGGGTCGCCAGCCCATATCTTAGCGAAGATTATAAGGCGGCGGCATTGGTTGTGTCGTTGAGAGTTGGTGGTGGTCCAAACGATTGCAAATATACACAAATATCACAGTGAATATCAAAAAACAATAGAAATTGTCACTTCGTAGTAGTAATTCGGCAGCTAGTGGTCAATTATACAGTTACGAGCGGTAACGAGAACGCACCATTACGTATAGAATGCACAACCAGCGCATGACAAACCTGACATCGATGCATGATCAAACGGAAAACAATCTAATGATCTTCAATCTAATGACAATAAATCAAGGAGAGCACGAGTCACGCAACACCAACAACGTAATGAACTTCGTAGCACGCTCCGCGAACTGGATTATAATCACCCTTTACATGTGAAGCAGACGTAACAAGTGTAGCAATTCCAAAGAGTGATATTCCTGCCGTCTCTGGCACGGATGAGGCTTGGAACAAAGCCCATGTTTCTCAAACTCAGTGTTTTGTTTATAGAAAGTATGAAGTCTTCTCTCCCACAGTCGCACATCTACTAGTCGTAATTATGATGTTTCTTTTCACTCCAATTGCATTGATGTGGTCACTGATCTCGCGAATGAAGCGTTTTATCTTTGGTGGACTGTATACAGAAATTATTGAAGGCTCAAAGTTACCACGTTTTACATTAAGAGACACGTTTTCATACATGTAGGACATTCTTTCTACCTTTTCAAAGACGACATAATTTTTAACATATTAATATAATATATTAATATAATATTATATTAATTTAAATATTAATTAAAATATATTAATATAATAACTTTACCTTTAACCAAATAATTTTCTTAAAGTGTTGTGTCAATTGTTCGTTAATGAATATGTTTTGATTAGCGTATGCCGGGTTGACTGCTTGTTTTGTTTTAGTGCCGTATTTGTCTCCCCGTATTTGAATGTTCGTTTTTTCTTGGCTCTCTCCAGGAACGCGGTTTTTGCTTGTTTCCGTGCAAAACTCACAACAATATTTTTTATTTGTCTATTCTCTTTATCTGGATACGCGTATACGTTCTCGATATCGCATTCAATTAAGTCGGTTCCAATCGCCCAGAGCTTCACCAACTGCTTTAACTATACCAAGACCACTTTCGTTATTTAATATTGGAACATTTTTAACTTCTACGTTTTTGTCGATGTGCTTTTGTTCATGAGTATTGACTTGTTTTTGTGGGCATGATATTTGGTTGTCTTTTGTCGCAATTTGTTTTTTATAGTCTTCTAATTCCTTCATCAGTGTTTGCAGCAATAAGTTATTTTGTGCAAGTGAATTGTTTATTTCGTCGTATTTATTGGTTGCGAAATCTACTGCGTTTGCATAACCTTTTAACATTGATTTTATTTCTTTCAGTTCGTTTCCGACATCACAGTTATCACGCAGTATTTCTGCTTTAGAGTTCGCCTTGGGGGACTCTGCGGTTCTGGATTTTTTTGCAGTACCTTCTTTTATAATAATAAACAAACTAGTACTAGTAACTTTTACGATTAAAATTTAAAAAAGGTAACTCTGTTGCGTTGTGCTGTTTGCTTTTTATTTGAAATTGCAAAAAAAGGAAAACTATCCTCTTTTAAAGGACACTGTCTAAAACACTTCTTCACTGGTTGAAATCTCAACAACACCGACTGCTGCTCATCTGCTTCTCATTGTGATAGTTAACGCAGTAGACGTAAGAAAAATGTCAGAAAGTAGTTGAGATGTCAATTTAAAATCAGTTCAATTGTGCTTGTAAGTGAAGAATGTGAAAACAGTCTAAAAACACTGCAAGTCCCCACGCAACAAATGTAGATAGTTAATGAAAGAGATCGGACGCGAAGTTTATTCGAATAGCTTAATTCATCGAGTAGATTACCTCTTGCAGTCTACTCTGCCCCCTCTGCTCCGGACCAATAAAGAAAACGAAATACCCTTTCTGCGATCCACTGAAATCACAGACCTGCTGCTGTGTGTAATTGGAAAGAGGAAGTCCCCTCTGCTATTAAACTGAAAATGTGTCCCAAAAATCTATAACGAAATTTTACAACGAAAATGATACGAGAAAAAAAACACGAACTTTAAAAATGTTTTCTTGCGATTTTTGAAAGCGATTGATGTCAGTTGGTTTATTTGGAATCGCGAAAAATGTGCAAATGTGTCGGTCAATATCGAAAGACTCAAACGCGTTGCGGCAGAGGCCAGTACAGAGCTCAAACACAACTCTTTAACTTTACTATATATTCATTTATATTTTATTTTTGTAACTTACTTATCTTCGGTTTGTCAATAGTAACTCAACAATCTAGCAATCTAAAAATCTATTGCGGTTTTTTTTGTTTTTAGCAAAAATGGAATTTGAGGAATTTTCGTACATCTATAAATATGAGTACAAAAATGGAACCACGCCGGCTGAAGTCGCCGAAAGAATCGGTAAGGCATGTCTTCCGCCCGAGGCCGTGGTACAAAGGTGGTATGAGCGGCTCGAGCGCGGTGAGATACCCACCGCTCCCACCAGTGAAGATCACCCGTCAACCAGCCGAAGGTTCAATTTATTTCTTTGTGTTATTTCTGAATAATTTTTCCAATTTTTACCTTCAGGGCAAGGACTCATACTGAGGGAAATTTGAAGCCCATCGCCTTGTATGAGTTTCGGCTGGGAACAACACCGACGGAGACCGCCCGAAAGCTCAAAGTTGCCTTTGGTGACGCCGCAATATGCGACCGAACGGTGCAATTCTGGTTTCACAAGTTTAGAGACGGTGATTGTGACACCGAAAAGCATAATGCCCACAGAACGGGTCGACCCTCGAGGATAAACGAGGAAATGCTCAGGGAGCTCCTTAAAGAGAACGTTCCGTTCGGGGGCTATCCGAAATATTCGGGCCAGTAAGTCAACAACGTCCAATCACCAAGATAATGCACAATGAATTAATAGCAATTTAATTCGACATATCATAAGCTACACTTCACCCATTCATTATTTCTTTTTCCAGACCCCATCGCATATATGTATACATGAAGAGGCTGGATGATGTCCATGTAATTGTTGCTTCCTCATAGTTTTAAGGTAATTCGAATATTGTTGTATAGGCGCATAAAATAAAAATAAACTACACTTCATTGTTATTCCTTTCTTGTTCAAGGCTCTTGAATGAATGAAATTTGAAAAAATTAGTGGATCCTAATATACATGATTTTTTATAAAAATATATTTTTTTTTTAATAAATTTGAATAAATTTAAATGAATTTTATTTTTTGATCTTAAACATCCTCCCGACCAAGAAATAAACAAAGCACGAGAGTATTGCATCCGTGCAGATTATTCACATAAATAGATAAACAGATTAGTTTCTGCACGTCATTGATGAACCTGAACTGAATGCAAGTTACATCAGCAAACCGAGTTAATTGCAAAAATCAGCCTAAAGGGACCCAAGACCTACTCCATACTTTACTCTCCATAACTCGAACATTCCACAAATTAAACACAATATTTGATCCCGTGACTAATCGACTTATGGAGGTTCGACTGTGTACAGTTAAATGCCGTCAATGCCGTAACTATGCATACACATAGTTACAAAATACACCAACTTTTCTGTGCAGTAATCAGCTGTTCATGAAATATTCAATACTCAGTACTGAAATCTAGACTACAAATTCTTTTTTTGGTCCTTCGTGAGTGCCCACAAAAAAAGTCAAAACTGGCCAAACCGCAGCTCCGAGGCAGACGGCCGATAACAAGATTGGGGAACTTGGTGCGCAGAAGATCGACTGTGGCATGCTCCATCAAGCAGGAACCAGTGGTCGTCGAATTCCATATTTTTAAAACAAAATCCCCCAGCTTCACTTTCTTAATTTATCTTAAATTTTCTTAATTATGCAATCAATTGAGTCTCACACTCTCGGTCTCGGGCGACTTGTTGCTCCCTAGCATACCAGGATTTTAGCACAGACTTGCGTACAAGTACTGTTCAAGCGCAAAGCGTATCAATTCGTTCGGCAGAGTTCAGTACAGCTTGTGGAGTTTTTTAATACTTCAAAACATGCGTGAAAGATCGATTGCGTTGTGCTTAAAGCTCAACAACACAGAACAAAATCTGAAACTACTGTATATCACATACATTCGAATGAAAATTTTGTTGATTTTCAAGAAATTGCGTAACCTCACTTCCAGTTGAAAATGTCTTGGCCGATACTGATCTATGAATCTTCCGTATGACAAATTTTTTTGAAAAATTAAATGCAATTTTTGCTTTGAGAAGCAAAAATGAATCAATACAATACATCTTAGACGGAAGTTAAGCGGACTAGAGATAATTTTCTGCGTAGCAGGCGCATAACAACCAAGTAGTACATATGTAGGTAATTCTCATCCCTGGTATGAATACGATCGCATCAATTCATGGACAATTCAATCAGAAGACATGAAAAGTGCATTTAAATAAACATGAAACAAAGAGAGAGAGCCCAGCAGCGCAGCTTCCACTCGAAACCAGGAAAACATAAATGCATAAAGAGTACAATTTATGGAGTTTTGTTGATAGTGTACTGTAACTCATTTATTTTTGGGCAAAACAACACGATGTTGAATTTGAAAATGAAAGAACCTAAGACAGAAAAAACACAAACACGTTTAATAGAAACTCGATACCAGACGAGTTGGATCCGTCAATTTCTTTTACCAATCAGCTCAAAAGACCGACCGCAGGAAAGTATGTATTATCGCCAAGAAGCGGGGACGCACAATTCGTAATTATAAATACCTGGAATTTTTGTTCGCTGGATTATTAATAAATACAAAAATATTCGTATTGCACTTCGATCACGCTCAGAAAATGTGGTTTAACTTTGACGTTAGCTTTAGATTTGATATTCTTAGGCTTAGTTAAGTTAGTTGAGTACGTAAGTCTAATTTAGTACAGTCGATATTGCGATGGTAATGTAGTGTTGCAAATTATCGGATAATGTAGATGATCGCTGGTAAATTCTTCGGCTCCTGCTAACTTAGGCCACTCGTCTGGAAAAGTTTGGAGAAATTTGGGGCCAAGGAACCGGCGGCTGTTGGCGTTGAACTCTGGCGCTCTTGCCACTTGGTCGCTTCGTCGGCCACGTTGCCTTTGGTGGGTATCCACCGCCACTCCGATACTTCTGGTATACGGCTTGGGCTAATTTGGCTAAATTTTCTATATCGGCTACGTCTACAACGTTTGCAAAACCCCCCTCTGCAATACTAGGAAACGAGCTACCACTACTCTTACCTGTGCACATGTCACACATGTATGTGGTGTCCCGCGTAAAGCTGTATTTCCGGCTGCGTCGGGTTCATCGCAAAGGCAGCAGTTGTACTCTTCAGATATCTGTGCCGTCGGTGCTGGAGCTCGGCCCTTTTTGGAGGATTTGGCAACTGGGTCACGAGTGATGGTTTTCTTTGAAGGCATCCAAAATGCACTACCAAATAGAATTTTAAAAAATGTTGCCGCAAGGGTTTGCTGCAACTACCAAAAGCCGCTTGGCTGGCGGCGCGAGACGATTCCGAAAACAACACCGAATTAGGGTGAATAGTTTTAAAGTTCCTTTATTAGAAAAAAGTTTGCATTAACACAGCTTTCTGAATGATAATGACAATCTACTTACTATCTCGGATGTAAAAATATATTTTAATGGACCACAAAAATTACTAAATTTTCCAGCACGAGTCGCGAGATCAAACTAAAAAGAAAGAAAAATTCACAAATATGGCCGAATGTATCAAAAAACACCAAAAAAACATGGCCGATCAAACAAAAGGTATAATTAATTATGGCGGATAATAAATATGGCTGATCCAATGGGCCTAATAATGGTGTGTATAAATAAATGGTATATAATAAATTTTCTAAGTTTCGTGGTGCTGGAATGCAGGGGGCGCATCTACGTTAAGCTAAGGGCGCATTGCATAGCTGCGCGCAACACGTGTAATGCAATATAGATAAAGTAGGATTAATTGTTATTCCGTGGAATGTATTTCATATGCTGTATTTAATTAAATCTAATCTATAGTCCAACAATTGACAAGACTCTAAATTATTCTCCTTGATCATGAACATAATGTAGATTTATTCAATCATCCCTCTGCGATGGTATAAACCAAGCACGAGAGATCTCTAAGCAACTCGATCCTCCGTCATCGACTCTCACTCATCATCAGTTTTTGGACTTGGTCCAACCACCTCGTCCCGGGCCGGCCAAGCGGTCGCCTACCTGATGGAATCGCATTCAACTCCCGCCTCGGAAGTCGTGATGAAGGGGACATTCGTGCCACGTGACCAAACCAACGAAGCTTAGCCCTCTCCGTTCGAAGAAGCAGCTGCTCAATGTTGAGTTCCTCGCGCACTGCCGTGTTTCTCACCCTATTCCGCCGAGTAATTCCCACAACAACACGGAGAAATGTCATCTCAGCAGCTTGTATTCGCGATCTTAGTCGTTTCGGTCATTACCCAAATTTCATGACCATAGATGAGAGTTGGATACTGAGTTGAAAACCGCTAACTTGACTTTGGCTTCTTGATTACAGATCTACCAAGCTGTTTCAAAATTGACCCAGCTTAACAAATCCTTCCTGTAGGAGCTCAAGAAGACCCCGAGATACTTAATCTTCACCAGTTTCAATGCGACTCCACTAACCTGTAGAGTGCATTGAACAGGCGTTAAGGAGATGACCATAACCTCCGATTTGTCCACGTTGACCTTTATTACAGCATCAGCACATACGGCCACAAGATATCGAGTGCGTTCTGGAGTTCCGTCTGGGAAGATGTGAGGATAACCAAGTCATCCGCAAAAAGAAGACCCTCAAGACGCACCCTTGGCGAAGTGAAGGCTACGGTGAAATGTGTTGATTTATCACCGGTTACCCGAAAACAGCTGCTACAGTTTGTGTATAGAGACGGAATGGCCCTCAGGAGAGGACAATCAATCCCACACTCCTGCAGAATAATTCAGAGTTTACTTCGACGCACTTTGTCATATCTGTCATTCATGCTACCAAGTTCTGTTTGAACAATTGTTGAAACACTTTTGAAACACTGAAGAAATTGAGTTTGTAACACCCAACGTGCCTGCAACAAGGGAAAATGTATATCTAGAGAAAGCCCTTCACTCGCTGACATAATAGAGAAATCTCTGTTGTGACAGCCTTGCTGTCTTCATGAGTAATATTAAAGCAAACGCAATAGACGCAGCACTGAGTATCTTCGGCTTAGGAACACAGCTTATAATAATAGGGTCTGCAGAGCGGATGCTTATAAAAATAGGGTCGGCAGAGCGGATGGCAGAGGTATACCTCAGGCCTGTGTGTCTTTCCCTCTCCTGTGGACTGAAGTTGTGAATGAACTGCTGCTGACCCTGGGAAATACACTTTTGTATACCCGACTTCCCTTGATAGCTTTAGAATCCTACCTAGTGACAGCGATCTCTCGAGAAATACCACTCAACCAGGGTCACAATGTTCGCTTTACGATTATGTATTTACTATCATTACTTTAAATATCGCTAAATAGGTACGCTGCTCACGCTTTTTGCAGGACCTATGCTCAAATCCGACATTTCATGTTCTGTTTTCCGAAGTATTCTATTTGCATTTCTGCTAGTGCATCATAAGGCCCTACAAATGCTAGAAAAAACATGGAACAACCCTACACATGCTCAACAAAACACAATCAGAAATTAATTTAAAATTCAATGTTGGCCATCAAAAGTGTGATCAATGTTGACCATCAAAAGTGTGCTGGTCGAATCTGGGCCGAATCTCGAAACACGTACGGACCATCACTGGGCTGCACCACTCGCGTCACAACTCACAAGATTGGGCGTGCCCTACAACGACTCTACAGGAACTTTATTTTTACATGCTTTGGCCCCTCCTCCGGGGGATAATAAACGTAGAATTTATGATCTTACCTGGTGTCGAATCCTGAAACTTCATTTGCATTAGCCATCTTCAACGCTTTACCAAAAGCCGGCAGCAGGCCACCCTAACCTAACCTTGCTTTGGAACCCATTGTGTCGAGAAAATAGATGCAGCTTAGGAATGTGGAAAGCGAGAGGACTTTCTGGACAAGTGTGTCCAGGTCTTCCCAAGGATTTCTTTTATTTTCATTTTATTTTCATTCACAAATCAAACTAGGACAAAAGGGTTATGATTATTTTTCAAATAATAAAACTATATAAACTGCGTATACAAATATTTATGTGTGAAGTCAAATACCAACCAACTGGTAAGGCTTCCTTAGCGAAGGCGCCGCTATCAGAAAATTTCAGTAGAAAATTTCAGTTCGACCGGGAACTGGAGCATGTCCAAGGAGTAGAAGGAACCCTGGCAGTACTAACGTTCAGGTTCAGCAACACCAGGCGATCAGGCCTCGAAGACAGCCATCCGGATGCAAATTAGCACAGTGCATCTTCCTAGATCCTCAGCTCAGGACATCACGGAAACCATATAAACGCTGAAATAAAACTTAAAATCTGTTGAGTTCGTATCGAAAGACTATTGTGACATGGAGAAAACAATAAGTTAAAACAATGAACTCAACAACACGTGCACTGACAAATGAACAGATTGCAATCACAAAACTGCAAAAGCAGATTCATTGAAAACACCACAGAAAAACACCGAAAATCTTTAGCAAACCTTAAAAACACCAAAACAAATGCCTCCACAAACTCGATGCAATGAAAACGAATATTAAAAAAAAACTGAAATTGTTATTTTCTTGAACGTCAGCAAGCAGACAATTTCTGTGACAAACGAAAAGCAAGCCCAGATCATATACGGTAAAATACTGGCACGAACACGAGTTGGGGATGTAAACAAACTACTAAAATATTCATCTCTTTCAAACGGTCAAAGCAGTATGTTTGAGCGATGAAAATGGGTGTGTTCAAATTTCTGTAGATCACAAGGTATATGCTTACCGACATAAATGATAGCGAATTACTGAATCTGGTTTGCCTAGAATTTACCGACTAAATTAGAGACGAAGTAATAGACATATAATTTAGACCAAATAGAAGGGGCGGTTGAATTGCTCTGTTTGCTAGAAAATATATTCATCGTGATAAGACTTACCTGAGCTCGTGATACGAGAATAAATGTATACAAGCGAAAATAAATAATAAAGCACCTAACATTCTAGCGCTTTTCGACATCCAAATCTAAACGAAGACAATGTTATACAATTAAAATAAATTAAACCAAATTTATTCGGCACGATATTGTGACAGACCAGCAACTGTTTAATCAAAGATATCCCATCACCATAATTTAATGCTTGGACACCCAAGTGTCCAGAAACTCGTTTTGGTATGGATAGCATTGACTTTCTGGACACTGGGGTGTCCGAAAGTCATGTCGGCCCATACCGACACGAGTTTCGGGACACTGGGGTGTCCCGATAGTCATGTCGGCCCATACCGACACGAGTTTCGGGACACTGGGGTGTCCCGAAAGTCATGTCGGCCCATACCGACACGAGTTTCGGGACACTGGGGTGTCCCGATAGTCATGTCGGCCCATACCGACACGAGTTTCGGGACACTGGGGTGTCCCGATAGTCATGTCGGCCCATACCGACACGAGTTTCGGGACACTGGGGTGTCCCGAAAGTCATGTCGGCCCATACCGACACGAGTTTCGGGACACTGGGGTGTCCCGAAAGTCATGTCGGCCGATACCGACACGAGTTTCGGGACACTGGGTTGTCCCGAAAGTCATGTCGGCCCATACCGACACGAGTTTCGGGACACTGGGTTGTCCCGAAAGTCATGTCGGCCCATACCGACACGAGTTTCGGGACACTGGGGTGTCCCGAAAGTCATGTCGGCCCAGAAACTCGTTTTGGTATGGATAGCATTGACTTTCTGGACACTGGAAGTCATGTCGGCCGATACCGACACGAGTTTCGGGACACTGGGTTGTCCCGAAAGTCATGTCGGCCCATACCGACACGAGTTTCGGGACACTGGGTTGTCCCGAAAGTCATGTCGGCCCATACCGACACGAGTTTCGGGACACTGGGGTGTCCCGAAAGTCATGTCGGCCCAGAAACTCGTTTTGGTATGGATAGCATTGACTTTCTGGACACTGGGGTGTCCCGAAAGTCATGTCGGCCGATACCGACACGAGTTTCGGGACACTGGGTTGTCCCGAAAGTCATGTCGGCCCATACCGACACGAGTTTCGGGACACTGGGTTGTCCCGAAAGTCATGTCGGCCCATACCGACACGAGTTTCGGGACACTGGGGTGTCCCGAAAGTCATGTCGGCCCATACCGACACGAGTTTCGGGACACTGGGGTGTCCCGAAAGTCATGTCGGCCCATACCGACACGAGTTTCGGGACACTGGGGTGTCCCGAAAGTCATGTCGGCCCATACCGACACGAGTTTCGGGACACTGGGGTGTCCCGAAAGTCATGTCGGCCCATACCGACACGAGTTTCGGGACACTGGGGTGTCCCGAAAGTCATGTCGGCCCATACCGACACGAGTTTCGGGACACTGGGGTGTCCCGAAAGTCATGTCGGCCCATACCGACACGAGTTTCGGGACACTGGGGTGTCCCGAAAGTCATGTCGGCCCATACCGACACGAGTTTCGGGACACTGGGGTGTCCCGAAAGTCATGTCGGCCCATACCGACACGAGTTTCGGGACACTGGGGTGTCCCGAAAGTCATGTCGGCCCATACCGACACGAGTTTCGGGACACTGGGGTGTCCCGAAAGTCATGTCGGCCCATACCGACACGAGTTTCGGGACACTGGGGTGTCCCGAAAGTCATGTCGGCCCATACCGACACGAGTTTCGGGACACTGGGGTGTCCCGAAAGTCATGTCGGCCCATACCGACACGAGTTTCGGGACACTGGGGTGTCCCGAAAGTCATGTCGGCCCATACCGACACGAGTTTCGGGACACTGGGGTGTCCCGAAAGTCATGTCGGCCCATACCGACACGAGTTTCGGGACACTGGGGTGTCCCGAAAGTCATGTCGGCCCATACCGACACGAGTTTCGGGACACTGGGGTGTCCCGAAAGTCATGTCGGCCCATACCGACACGAGTTTCGGGACACTGGGGTGTCCCGAAAGTCATGTCGGCCCATACCGACACGAGTTTCGGGACACTGGGGTGTCCCGAAAGTCATGTCGGCCCATACCGACACGAGTTTCGGGACACTGGGGTGTCCCGAAAGTCATGTCGGCCCATACCGACACGAGTTTCGGGACACTGGGGTGTCCCGAAAGTCATGTCGGCCCATACCGACACGAGTTTCGGGACACTGGGGTGTCCCGAAAGTCATGTCGGCCCATACCGACACGAGTTTCGGGACACTGGGGTGTCCCGAAAGTCATGTCGGCCCATACCGACACGAGTTTCGGGACACTGGGGTGTCCCGAAAGTCATGTCGGCCCATACCGACACGAGTTTCGGGACACTGGGGTGTCCCGAAAGTCATGTCGGCCCATACCGACACGAGTTTCGGGACACTGGGGTGTCCCGAAAGTCATGTCGGCCCATACCGACACGAGTTTCGGGACACTGGGGTGTCCCGAAAGTCATGTCGGCCCATACCGACACGAGTTTCGGGACACTGGGGTGTCCCGAAAGTCATGTCGGCCCATACCGACACGAGTTTCGGGACACTGGGGTGTCCCGAAAGTCATGTCGGCCCATACCGACACGAGTTTCGGGACACTGGGGTGTCCCGAAAGTCATGTCGGCCCATACCGACACGAGTTTCGGGACACTGGGGTGTCCCGAAAGTCATGTCGGCCCATACCGACACGAGTTTCGGGACACTGGGGTGTCCCGAAAGTCATGTCGGCCCATACCGACACGAGTTTCGGGACACTGGGGTGTCCCGAAAGTCATGTCGGCCCATACCGACACGAGTTTCGGGACACTGGGGTGTCCCGAAAGTCATGTCGGCCCATACCGACACGAGTTTCGGGACACTGGGGTGTCCCGAAAGTCATGTCGGCCCATACCGACACGAGTTTCGGGACACTGGGGTGTCCCGAAAGTCATGTCGGCCCATACCGACACGAGTTTCGGGACACTGGGGTGTCCCGAAAGTCATGTCGGCCCATACCGACACGAGTTTCGGGACACTGGGGTGTCCCGAAAGTCATGTCGGCCCATACCGACACGAGTTTCGGGACACTGGGGTGTCCCGAAAGTCATGTCGGCCCATACCGACACGAGTTTCGGGACACTGGGGTGTCCCGAAAGTCATGTCGGCCCATACCGACACGAGTTTCGGGGACACTGGGGTGTCCCGAAAGTCATGTCGGCCCATACCGACACGAGTTTCGGGACACTGGGGTGTCCCGAAAGTCATGTCGGCCCATCGGCCCCATACCGACACGAGTTTCGGGACACTGGGGTGTCCCGAAAAGTCATGTCGGCCCATACCGACACGAGTTTCGGGACACTGGGGTGTCCCGAAAGTCATGTCGGCCCATACCGACACGAGTTTCGGGACACTGGGGTGTCCCGAAAGTCATGTCGGCCCATACCGACACGAGTTTCGGGACACTGGGGTGTCCCGAAAGTCATGTCGGCCCATACCGACACGAGTTTCGGGACACTGGGGTGTCCCGAAAGTCATGTCGGCCCATACCGACACGAGTTTCGGGACACTGGGGTGTCCCGAAAGTCATGTCGGCCCATACCGACACGAGTTTCGGGACACTGGGGTGTCCCGAAAGTCATGTCGGCCCATACCGACACGAGTTTCGGGACACTGGGGTGTCCCGAAAGTCATGTCGGCCCATACCGACACGAGTTTCGGGACACTGGGGTGTCCCGAAAGTCATGTCGGCCCATACCGACACGAGTTTCGGGACACTGGGGTGTCCCGAAAGTCATGTCGGCCCATACCGACACGAGTTTCGGGACACTGGGGTGTCCCGAAAGTCATGTCGGCCCATACCGACACGAGTTTCGGGACACTGGGGTGTCCCGAAAGTCATGTCGGCCCATACCGACACGAGTTTCGGGACACTGGGGTGTCCCGAAAGTCATGTCGGCCCATACCGACACGAGTTTCGGGACACTGGGGTGTCCCGAAAGTCATGTCGGCCCATACCGACACGAGTTTCGGGACACTGGGGTGTCCCGAAAGTCATGTCGGCCCATACCGACACGAGTTTCGGGACACTGGGGTGTCCCGAAAGTCATGTCGGCCCATACCGACACGAGTTTCGGGACACTGGGGTGTCCCGAAAGTCATGTCGGCCCATACCGACACGAGTTTCGGGACACTGGGGTGTCCCGAAAGTCATGTCGGCCCATACCGACACGAGTTTCGGGACACTGGGGTGTCCCGAAAGTCATGTCGGCCCATACCGACACGAGTTTCGGGACACTGGGGTGTCCCGAAAGTCATGTCGGCCCATACCGACACGAGTTTCGGGACACTGGGGTGTCCCGAAAGTCATGTCGGCCCATACCGACACGAGTTTCGGGACACTGGGGTGTCCCGAAAGTCATGTCGGCCCATACCGACACGAGTTTCGGGGACACTGGGGTGTCCCGAAAGTCATGTCGGCCCATACCGACACGAGTTTCGGGACACTGGGGGTGTCCCGAAAGTCATGTCGGGCCCATACCGACACGAGTTTCGGGACACTGGGGTGTCCCGAAAGTCATGTCGGCCCATACCGACACGAGTTTCGGGACACTGGGGTGTCCCGAAAGTCATGTCGGCCCATACCGACACGAGTTTCGGGACACTGGGGTGTCCCGAAAGTCATGTCGGCCCATACCGACACGAGTTTTCGGGACACTGGGGTGTCCCGAAAGTCATGTCGGCCCATACCGACACGAGTTTCGGGACACTGGGGTGTCCCGAAAGTCATGTCGGCCCATACCGACACGAGTTTCGGGACACTGGGGTGTCCCGAAAGTCATGTCGGCCCATACCGACACGAGTTTCGGGACACTGGGGTGTCCCGAAAGTCATGTCGGCCCATACCGACACGAGTTTCGGGACACTGGGGTGTCCCGAAAGTCATGTCGGCCCATACCGACACGAGTTTTCGGGACACTGGGGTGTCCCGAAAGTCATGTCGGCCCATACCGACACGAGTTTCGGGACACTGGGGTGTCCCGAAAGTCATGTCGGCCCATACCGACACGAGTTTCGGGACACTGGGGTGTCCCGAAAGTCATGTCGGCCCATACCGACACGAGTTTCGGGACACTGGGGTGTCCCGAAAGTCATGTCGGCCCATACCGACACGAGTTTCGGGACACTGGGGTGTCCCGAAAGTCATGTCGGCCCATACCGACACGAGTTTCGGGACACTGGGGTGTCCCGAAAGTCATGTCGGCCCATACCGACACGAGTTTCGGGACACTGGGGTGTCCCGAAAGTCATGTCGGCCCATACCGACACGAGTTTCGGGACACTGGGGTGTCCCGAAAGTCATGTCGGCCCATACCGACACGAGTTTCGGGACACTGGGGTGTCCCGAAAGTCATGTCGGCCCATACCGACACGAGTTTCGGGACACTGGGGTGTCCCGAAAGTCATGTCGGCCCATACCGACACGAGTTTCGGGACACTGGGGTGTCCCGAAAGTCATGTCGGCCCATACCGACACGAGTTTCGGGACACTGGGGGTGTCCCGAAAGTCATGTCGGCCCATACCGACACGAGTTTCGGGACACTGGGGTGTCCCGAAAGTCATGTCGGCCCATACCGACACGAGTTTCGGGACACTGGGGTGTCCCGAAAGTCATGTCGGCCCATACCGACACGAGTTTCGGGACACTGGGGTGTCCCGAAAGGCATGTCGGCCCATACCGACACGAGTTTCGGGACACTGGGGTGTCCCGAAAGTCATGTCGGCCCATACCGACACGAGTTTCGGGACACTGGGGTTGTCCCGAAAGTCATGTCGGCCCATACCGACACGAGTTTCGGGACACTGGGGTGTCCCGAAAGTCATGTCGGGCCCATACCGACACGAGTTTCGGGACACTGGGGTGTCCCGAAAGTCATGTCGGGCCCATACCGACACGAGTTTCGGGACACTGGGGTGTCCCGAAAGTCATGTCGGCCCATACCGACACGAGTTTCGGGACACTGGGGTGTCCCGAAAGTCATGTCGGCCCATACCGACACGAGTTTCGGGGACACTGGGGTGTCCCGAAAGGCATGTCGGGCCCATACCGACACGAGTTTCGGGACACTGGGGTGTCCCGAAAGTCATGTCGGCCCATACCGACACGAGTTTCGGGACACTGGGGTGTCCCGAAAGTCATGTCGGCCCATACCGACACGAGTTTCGGGACACTGGGGTGTCCCGAAAGTCATGTCGGGCCCATACCGACACGAGTTTCGGGACACTGGGGTGTCCCGAAAGTCATGTCGGCCCATCCCGACACGAGTTTCGGGACACTGGGGTGTCCCGAAAGTCATGTCGGCCCATACCGACACGAGTTTCGGGACACTGGGGTGTCCCGAAAGTCATGTCGGCCCATACCGACACGAGTTTCGGGACACTGGGGTGTCCCGAAAGTCATGTCGGCCCATACCGACACGAGTTTCGGGACACTGGGGTGTCCCGAAAGTCATGTCGGCCCATACCGACACGAGTTTCGGGACACTGGGGGGGTCCCGAAAAGTCATGTCGGCCCATACCGACACGAGTTTCGGGACACTGGGGTGTCCCGAAAGTCATGTCGGCCCATACCGACACGAGTTTCGGGACACTGGGGTGTCCCGAAAGTCATGTCGGGGCCCATACCGACACGAGTTTCGGGACACTGGGGTGTCCCCGAAAGTCATGTCGGGCCCATCCCGACACGAGTTTCGGGACACTGGGGTGTCCCGAAAGTCATGTCGGCCCATACCGACACGAGTTTCGGGACACTGGGGTGGGGTGTCCCGAAAGTCATGTCGGCCCATACCGACACGAGTTTCGGGACACTGGGGTGTCCCGAAAGTCATGTCGGCCCATACCGACACGAGTTTCGGGACACTGGGGTGTCCCGAAAGTCATGTCGGCCCATACCGACACGAGTTTCGGGACACTGGGGTGTCCCGAAAGTCATGTCGGCCCATACCGACACGAGTTTCGGGACACTGGGGTGTCCCGAAAGTCATGTCGGGCCCATACCGACACGAGTTTCGGGACACTGGGGTGTCCCGAAAGTCATGTCGGCCCATACCGACACGAGTTTCGGACACTGGGGTGTCCCGAAAGTCATGTCGGCCCATACCGACACGAGTTTCGGGACACTGGGGTGTCCCGAAAGTCATGTCGGCCCATACCGACACGAGTTTCGGGACACTGGGGTGTCCCGAAAGTCATGTCGGCCCATACCGACACGAGTTTCGGGACACTGGGGTGTCCCGAAAGTCATGTCGGCCCATACCGACACGAGTTTCGGGACACTGGGGTGTCCCGAAAGTCATGTCGGCCCATACCGACACGAGTTTCGGGACACTGGGGTGTCCCGAAAGTCATGTCGGCCCATACCGACACGAGTTTCGGGACACTGGGGTGTCCCGAAAGTCATGTCGGCCCATACCGACACGAGTTTCGGGACACTGGGGTGTCCCGAAAGTCATGTCGGCCCATACCGACACGAGTTTCGGGACACTGGGGTGTCCCGAAAGTCATGTCGGCCCATACCGACACGAGTTTCGGGACACTGGGGTGTCCCGAAAGTCATGTCGGCCCATACCGACACGAGTTTCGGGACACTGGGGTGTCCCGAAAGTCATGTCGGCCCATACCGACACGAGTTTCGGGACACTGGGGTGTCCCGAAAGTCATGTCGGCCCATACCGACACGAGTTTCGGGACACTGGGGTGTCCCGAAAGTCATGTCGGCCCATACCGACACGAGTTTCGGGACACTGGGGTGTCCCGAAAGTCATGTCGGCCCATACCGACACGAGTTTCGGGACACTGGGGTGTCCCGAAAGTCATGTCGGCCCATACCGACACGAGTTTCGGGACACTGGGGTGTCCCGAAAGTCATGTCGGCCCATACCGACACGAGTTTCGGGACACTGGGGTGTCCCGAAAGTCATGTCGGCCCATACCGACACGAGTTTCGGGACACTGGGGTGTCCCGAAAGTCATGTCGGCCCATACCGACACGAGTTTCGGGACACTGGGGTGTCCCGAAAGTCATGTCGGCCCATACCGACACGAGTTTCGGGACACTGGGGTGTCCCGAAAGTCATGTCGGCCCCATACCGACACGAGTTTCGGGACACTGGGGTGTCCCGAAAGTCATGTCGGCCCATACCGACACGAGTTTCGGGACACTGGGGTGTCCCGAAAGTCATGTCGGCCCATACCGACACGAGTTTCGGGACACTGGGGTGTCCCGAAAGTCATGTCGGCCCATACCGACACGAGTTTCGGGACACTGGGGTGTCCCGAAAGTCATGTCGGCCCATACCGACACGAGTTTCGGGACACTGGGGTGTCCCGAAAGTCATGTCGGCCCATACCGACACGAGTTTCGGGACACTGGGGTGTCCCGAAAGTCATGTCGGCCCATACCGACACGAGTTTCGGGACACTGGGGTGTCCCGAAAGTCATGTCGGCCCATACCGACACGAGTTTCGGGACACTGGGGTGTCCCGAAAGTCATGTCGGCCCATACCGACACGAGTTTCGGGACACTGGGGTGTCCCGAAAGTCATGTCGGCCCATACCGACACGAGTTTCGGGACACTGGGGTGTCCCGAAAGTCATGTCGGCCCATACCGACACGAGTTTCGGGACACTGGGGTGTCCCGAAAGTCATGTCGGCCCATACCGACACGAGTTTCGGGACACTGGGGTGTCCCGAAAGTCATGTCGGCCCATACCGACACGAGTTTCGGGACACTGGGGTGTCCGAAAGTCATGTCGGCCCATACCGACACGAGTTTCGGGACACTGGGGTGTCCCGAAAGTCATGTCGGCCCATACCGACACGAGTTTCGGGACACTGGGGTGTCCCGAAAGTCATGTCGGCCCATACCGACACGAGTTTCGGGACACTGGGGTGTCCCGAAAGTCATGTCGGCCCATACCGACACGAGTTTCGGGACACTGGGGTGTCCCGAAAGTCATGTCGGCCCATACCGACACGAGTTTCGGGACACTGGGGTGTCCCGAAAGTCAAGTCGGCCCATACCGACACGAGTTTCGGGACACTGGGGTGTCCCGAAAGTCATGTCGGCCCATACCGACACGAGTTTCGGGACACTGGGGTGTCCCGAAAGTCATGTCGGCCCATACCGACACGAGTTTCGGGACACTGGGAGTGTCCCGAAAGTCATGTCGGCCCATACCGACACGAGTTTTCGGGACACTGGGGTGTCCCGAAAGTCATGTCGGCCCATACCGACACGAGTTTCGGGACACTGGGGTGTCCCGAAAGTCATGTCGGCCCATACCGACACGAGTTTCGGGACACTGGGTGTCCCGAAAAGTCATGTCGGCCCATACCGACACGAGTTTCGGGACACTGGGGTGTCCCGAAAGTCATGTCGGGCCCATACCGACACGAGTTTCGGGACACTGGGGTGTCCCGAAAGTCATGTCGGCCCATACCGACACGAGTTTCGGGACACTGGGGTGTCCCGAAAGTCATGTCGGCCCATACCGACACGAGTTTCGGGACACTGGGGTGTCCCGAAAGTCATGTCGGCCCATACCGACACGAGTTTCGGGACACTGGGGTGTCCCGAAAGTCATGTCGGCCCATACCGACACGAGTTTCGGGACACTGGGGTGTCCCGAAAGTCATGTCGGCCCATACCGACACGAGTTTCGGGACACTGGGGTGTCCCGAAAGTCATGTCGGCCCATACCGACACGAGTTTCGGGACACTGGGGTGTCCCGAAAGTCATGTCGGCCCATACCGACACGAGTTTCGGGACACTGGGGTGTCCCGAAAGTCATGTCGGCCCATACCGACACGAGTTTCGGGACACTGGGGTGTCCCGAAAGTCATGTCGGCCCATACCGACACGAGTTTCGGGACACTGGGGTGTCCCGAAAGTCATGTCGGCCCATACCGACACGAGTTTCGGGACACTGGGGTGTCCCGAAAGTCATGTCGGCCCATACCGACACGAGTTTCGGGACACTGGGGTGTCCCGAAAGTCATGTCGGCCCATACCGACACGAGTTTCGGGACACTGGGGGTGTCCCGAAAGTCATGTCGGGCCCATACCGACACGAGTTTCGGGACACTGGGGTGTCCCGAAAGTCATGTCGGCCCATACCGACACGAGTTTCGGGACACTGGGGTGTCCCGAAAGTCATGTCGGCCCATACCGACACGAGTTTTCGGGACACTGGGGTGTCCCGAAAGTCATGTCGGCCCATACCGACACGAGTTTCGGGACACTGGGGTGTCCCGAAAGTCATGTCGGCCCATACCGACACGAGTTTCGGGACACTGGGGTGTCCCGAAAGTCATGTCGGCCCATACCGACACGAGTTTCGGGACACTGGGGTGTCCCGAAAGTCATGTCGGCCCATACCGACACGAGTTTCGGGACACTGGGGTGTCCCGAAAGTCATGTCGGCCCATACCGACACGAGTTTCGGGACACTGGGGTGTCCCGAAAGTCATGTCGGCCCATACCGACACGAGTTTCGGGACACTGGGGTGTCCCGAAAGTCATGTCGGCCCATACCGACACGAGTTTCGGGACACTGGGGTGTCCCGAAAGTCATGTCGGCCCATACCGACACGAGTTTCGGGACACTGGGGTGTCCCGAAAGTCATGTCGGCCCATACCGACACGAGTTTCGGGACACTGGGGTGTCCCGAAAGTCATGTCGGCCCATACCGACACGAGTTTCGGGACACTGGGGTGTCCCGAAAGTCATGTCGGCCCATACCGACACGAGTTCGGGACACTGGGGTGTCCCGAAAGTCATGTCGGCCCATACCGACACGAGTTTCGGGACACTGGGGTGTCCCGAAAGTCATGTCGGCCCATACCGACACGAGTTTCGGGACACTGGGGTGTCCCGAAAGTCATGTCGGCCCATACCGACACGAGTTTCGGGACACTGGGGTGTCCCGAAAGTCATGTCGGCCCATACCGACACGAGTTTCGGGACACTGGGGTGTCCCGAAAGTCATGTCGGCCCATACCGACACGAGTTTCGGGACACTGGGGTGTCCCGAAAGTCATGTCGGCCCATACCGACACGAGTTTCGGGACACTGGGGTGTCCCGAAAGTCATGTCGGCCCATACCGACACGAGTTT